>RXID01014539.1:625613-1122676 GCA_005019695.1 Trichopus zeylanicus subsp. travancoricus
TTAAATAAATTTTACAAAACAATATTGAAGATTTTAAAAACTAAATTTTTCAATTCTAATTTTAATTTTTATACATTTACAAATTAGGACTCCCTTGATCTTTTTATTTATACATACGTCCAAATTTTATCATTTTTATAAACTTTACAAAAAAAAGCCATTGAAGGTTTTTTAAACTTTTTTAAAACTTAAAATTATAAGTTTAATATTTATACATTTATAAATAGATCCCTTGCATATTTTTATTTATAAATAAGTCTAAATTTTATTTTTTAAAAATATAATTTTACAAAAAATATATTGAAAGTTTTAAAATATATAATTTTAAATTATAAATTTAATATCTGCATATTTACAAATAGACTCCTTGAATATTTTTATTTATAGATAAGTTCAAATTTTATCATTTTTAACATAAAATTTTACAAAAAAGATATGAAAGGTTTTAAAACTTTAAATTTTAAATTATAAGTTTGATATTTGTACATTTATAAATATGCCCCTTGAATATTTTTATTTATAGATAACTTCAAACCTTATCATTTTTTAAATAAAATTTTACAAAAAAAAGACATGGAAGATTTTAAAAATAAAAAATAAAAAATTATAATTTTAATATTTGTACATTTAGAAATAGACTCTTTGAATATTTCTATTTATAGATAAGTCCAAATTTTTAAAATAAAATTTTCCAAATAAATATTGAAGAATTTAAAACTTAAAATTTTAAATTTAAAACTTAATATTTGTATATTTATAAATAGACTTATTGAATATTTTTGTTTATAAATAAATTCAAATTTTGATATAAATTTGCTTGAAAATTAATATGAGAAATTGAGCATTTTCTGTGATAATATCATAAGTAATATACACAAATTAAAAGACACACATCATAAGTAACAAACCTAATTAATGGATGTATGTCTTTTAATTTGTGTATGTTACTTATGATTTTATCACATAAAATACTCAAATTTTCATGTTAATTTCCAAACAAATTTATATCAAAATTTAAACTTATTTATAAATAAAAATATTTAATGCGTCTATTTATAAATATACAAATATTAAGCTTGTAATTTAAAATTTTAAGTTTTAAATCCTTCAATATATTTTATGTAAAATTTTATTTTAAAATATAAAATTTGGACTTATTTATAAATAAAAATATTGAAATGGTCTATTTATAAATGTATAATATTAAACTTGTAATTTAAAATTTAAATTTTTAAAACTTTCAATGTCTTCTTTGTACAATTTTATTTAAAAAATGATAAAGTTTAGACTTATCTATAAAAAAAAATATTCAAGATATTTATTTGTACATGTACAAATATTAAACTTGTCATTTAAAATTTTAAGTTTAAGAACCTTCAATGTCTTTTTTATAAAATTGTATTCAAAAATGATACAAGTTAGACTTATTTATAAATAAAAAATATTCAAGGGGTCTATTTGTAAATATACAAATATTAAACTTGGAATTAAAATTTTAAGTGTTAAAACTTTCAATGCCTTTTTTATCAGATTTTATTTAGAAAATGATAAATTTTTGACTTATTTATAAATAAAAATATTCGAGGGGTCTATTTATAAATGTATAAATATTAAACTTGTAATTTAAAATTTAAAATTTTAAAATCTTCAATATTTTTTTGTAAAATTTTATTTAAAAAATAATAAATTTAAGACTTATTTATAAATAAAGATATTTAAGGGGTCTATTTATAAATGTACAAATATTAAAATTATAATTTAAAATTTTATGTTTTAAAACCTTCAATATTGTAAACTTTTATTTAAAAGAAGATAAAATTTTGTCTTATTTATAAATAAAAATATTTGATGGGTTTATTCATAAATGTATAAATACTAAACTTATAATTTGAATTTTTATGGAGGATTTATTTGTAAAAAAATTAAAATATTTAAGGTCTTTTTAATAAATTTTTATGCGAAAAATATTAAAATTTGGACTTAGTTAAAAATAAGAAAAATTCAAGGAGTCTATTTGTAAATATACAAATATGAAAATTATAATTTAAAATTTAATTATGGGTTTATTTATAGATATTTGGGAGAGAGAGTAGAAGGCGAGAAGTTAGAAATTTTTAGGAGTTTAATTATAAAATTACAGAGTTAAAGTAAATTTTTTTTTTAAATAATAATGAAAAAAAAATTGTTTGGTAATAAATTTCAAAAAAAAAAGTATAGGTAAATATTAAAGTCGTGAGAGTTTTTAATAAATAAGACATGAAGTGTTGTAAGTAAAAACTCCTTATTTTTTATTACTTTTGATCAATTAATAGTATGTTAAAAAAATGTATAAGTTTGTTCTCCTAAAATTTGTGAAAAATGTGTAACTTTCTTTCGCTAGAGAAGATAAATGCCCTTACATGAGCTTTTTAGTGGATTCAATTATTATAATAGTGATCATAGTAATAAATTAGGTACAGTTTAGTTCAGGATTAGAATCAGAATTAAGATTAATAAATTATTTTTAAAATTAATATTTTTTATTAAAATTAACACTTTAATAATTTAAAATTTGAAAAACTATTTAATTTTTTATAATATTTTAATTTAATAATAATGTAAAATAAATAATATTAATTTTATATTAAAATTTTTTTTTGAAATAGACTAATTATGATTCTGAACGCAAACCAAACAAGAAGTTAGGCCATTTATGTCGATCACGAAAGTTGAATCGTCAGAAAGTGGGTCCATTGCATCATCATGGCCAAACCATGAATGATCCGATCGTTGCCACTATAGTGTTCGGATCCGATCGTTTCAATTGTAACCATCGGATCTGCTTTCTGATAATCACCCCCTCCCAATAATAAAAAAAATTTACAACAATTTTTTTCTGAATTAGAAAACAATATTCTCCTAACAAAACCCAAATTCAGGGTCAAGAAAACAAATATCGAAACCCTGAAAATAGCAAAAAAAAAAAAACAAAACCCGCAATTCATTGAGAACCACCAACCGAGTCAAGAAAAACCCATGCATGTCCCCTATATAAACCCCATCCCTTCCTCCGCATCCAAGAAACCAAGAGATCCAACAATAAAACCAGAGAGAGAAGAAGCCTACCCCTCCGGTTGGCCTTGCTCTCCCATGGAATAACCCTAAATCCAAATCCCATCCCCTATCTCTCCTCATCCTCCTCCTCCTCCTCCTCTCCTCATCAGCCCTTTTTGGAGAGAGAATAACAAACATGGCGGTGGCGGCATCGCTGGCTCTCGTTCTCCTTTCCCTCCTCGCCGTGGCCCTCGGCGAGGACCCCTACATCTTCTTCGATTGGCACGTCACTTACGGCACCATCGCCCCTTTGGGCGTCCCCCAGCGCGCCATCCTCATCAATGGCCATTTCCCCGGCCCCAACATCAACTCCACCTCCAACAACAACATCGTCGTCAACGTCTTCAATCACCTCGACGAGCCCTTCCTCCTCGCCTGGAACGGCGTCCAGCAGCGCAAGAACTCGTGGATGGACGGCGTCCCCGGAACCAACTGTCCCATTCCTCCGGGTTCCAACTTCACCTATCGCTTCCAAGTACTCTCTTACATTTTATACACGCACTATATATATATAATATTTATTTATTCATATTATGTCATGCATTTTGTAGGTGAAAGACCAGATAGGGTCATTCTACTACTACCCATCGGTCGGCATGCAAAAGGCTGCCGGCGGCTTCGGCGGCCTCCGGATTAACTCCCGCCTGCTCATCCCCGTCCCGTTCGATCCGCCGGCCGACGACTTCACCGTCCTTATCGGCGACTGGTACTCCCGGAACCACACCACCCTCGAGAAGCTCCTCAACAAGGGCCGCAGCATCGGCCACCCAGCCGGAGTCCTCGTCAACGGCCAATCCGGCAAGCAATCCGAGGCGGCGCCACCGATGTTCGTCATGGAGCCTGGCAAGACATATCGCTACCGCATTTGCAATGTTGGCCTCAAGTCCTCCCTCAACTTCCGGCTCCAGGGCCACCAGATGAAGCTTGTGGAGGCCGACGGCTCCCACACCGTGCAGAACCTCTACGACTCCCTCGACGTCCACGTCGGCCAGTGCTATTCCGTCCTCGTCGCCGCCGACCAGAAACCCGGGGCCTACTACATGGCTGCCTCCACCCGCTTCTCCCGATACCACCACACCGCCACCGCCGTCGTACGCTACGCCGGATCCATCGACCCTCCCTCCGCAGCGATCCCTCCGGAGCCTGTCGGTTGGGCCTGGTCCCTCAACCAGTGGCGCTCCTTCCGGTGGAACCTCACCGCCAGCGCCGCCCGCCCCAACCCCCAGGGCTCCTACCACTACGGGAACATCAACATCACCCGCACCATCCGCATCGCTAGCTCCAGGACCAATGTCGACGGCAAGCTCCGGTACGCGCTCAACGGTGTGTCCCACGCCGACGGCAAGATGCCGCTTAAGCTCGCCGAGCACTTCGGCGTCAGTAAGGGGGTCTTCGACTACAACCTCATCAGGGACGAGCCTCCAATCGACGGAACTCCAGCCACCATCGCCCCCAACGTCATCTCCGCCGAGCACCGCACCTTCATCGAGATCATTTTCGAGAACCCGGAGAAGAGCATGCAGTCCTTCCACCTTAACGGCTACTCCTTCTTCGCCGTCGGGTAAATAAAAAAGGATGCGTTTAGTAGCAATCTGAAATGGGAATTCTACATGATATTCTAATTCTTCGACGTATTGTTGATACCAGGATGGGGCCGGGGGGGTGGTCGCCGGAGAAGAGGAAGACGTACAACCTGCTGGACGCGGTGAGCCGGCACGCGATACAGGTGTACCCGGGGTCTTGGACGGCGATCATGCTGACGTTCGACAACGTCGGGATGTGGAACTTGAGGTCGGAGATATGGGAAAGGAGGTACTTGGGGCAGCAGCTGTACATCAGCGTGCTGTCGCCGGCGAGGTCTCTGAGGGACGAGTACAACATGCCGCAGCACACCCTGCTCTGTAGTGGACTCGCCGGCCACCCCCTGCCGCCGGCATACACTTGAAGTGATGATACTGTCCTCTTCGGTCGATGAAGACGGAAGGTTTGCTGCTGAGTGATGAGAGTTGTTGGAGATGGCAAGATTTCAGGGTCTTGGTTTCAATGGAAATGAGTATTTATTATGTATATTCGGTATATTCCCCGAAGATTCTACCGCGGTGGAAATCAATTATCTTAAGTTTTAAAATATACAAAAAATTACCTATTTTATTATTTATTAGTAAAAAATTACTTATTTTATATGATAAATTTATAAAAATAATTCCCAATTAAATTATTTTTTAAACAAATATTTTAATTTAACTTTACCAATTTTAAATTTACAAAAAATTATCTATTTTATTACTTATTAAGTAAAAAATACTTATTTTACATGATAAATTTATAAAAAATCATGTCAATTAAAATATTTTAATTTAATTTTAACAATTAAATTATTGTAAAAATTAAATTAATTTTATTTAATTTTATTTCCAATAATTAGTTAATAATTATCGACAATCAATTTGGTAAATTAGTTTTGAACTTTTTAGATTTATAATTCTGATATTTTATAAAATTGCAGTAAAATTAGTCATTTTTATAATAATTTAATAATTATTTCAAAAAATAAATAAATAAAATTAATTTTTATATTAATTTTAATTGATAAAATTAAATAAAATATTTTTTGAATATATTTTAATGAGGTAATTTTTTATAAATTTATAATATAAAGTAAATAATTTTTTTATAAGATAGATAATTTTTAGTTAATTCGTAATAAAATACACGGTTATTTATTAAAAATTAGGATACTACTTTTAAGACATTGAAATACAACTTGCACTAAAATACTGTCGTCGGAAAATGCCGACCCACCAGAGACATGTCATGCTTATTGAAACGCGGCATTCAATGACTGGATGAGAGCGGGGATGGGTCCCGATTTCGGGTGGGAGTAGAAGTCGAGGAGCCAGCGAGCAGCCGCAGAACGGCGGAAGCCGAGAAGATATAATCGGAGAGATCGCCTTCCATTTCTGCGCGCCGTGATCTCACCTCGTCTTAACCGCCGGGGTCCTCTGCAGAAACGCATGCGAGATCGATCCCCTTCAACGCTCAATCGGCTTCTCGCGGTCCAAATCTAGGGTTTTCTCTCCGGATCAGGTGCAAAGATTCGCACTCTCCAGCCCTGGTTATTTTGGGATTTTTTGGATCTTTTTTTGTTGGTTTGGTGATTCAATCGTGGTTGCAGATTCCGGGGTCGATTGTTCTGCTGGTGGATTGGAGATTGGTTTCTGAGAACTAGGTCAAGATGGAAGATTGGGGTGAGTGATGGTTTTTCTTTTTCCTTCTTGTTCGATTTGTTTGTGATTTTATTTCGATCAAGCGAATTGTTTTTTGAATCTTGGGCCTCCTTTTGCCGAGGGTTTAGAAATCCCGGATTCTAGTTTATGATGTTTTGCGTTTTTCCTTTTAGAGTTATAAATTTCTGAAAATTTAGGGTTTCGCCGGTGAATGGAGAGACCTTATAACGAAATCCTCTTGCAACAAAATTTAGTGGCCTTGTATGGAGTGTTGGCAGCTTGGAAACTAAGGTTCTGAGATCGTCCTAGTTTTGCCTTGATGGCTAGTTCTTGCTTGTGAATCATGCGAATAAAGTTGAGATTTCTCTAGATATGATATCCCTTTTCCAGTGTAGAAATTGCTGGTGGAAGGGAGAAATTGGTATGTGTTGTTCGAAACGTGTCTAGGTTGTTTGTGTTCTAGTATGAAGCTTTCTAATGATAATGTGGCCTAATAAGCGTCAATTGAGGTCTGTTATTGTGCAGTTTGATATCTCCTATATATCCTTATTGGTTTTTCAAGGTTTTCTTTTAGTGTGAAAATTGCAGTTAAAGGGAGAAATTGATATGCATCACTGAAACATGTGTAAAACCATTTGGGTCCTAATATGAAGCTTTCAAGTGATAATGTGTTTTAATAAGTATTAGCTAAAGCCTGGTTACAAATGGGTCTTTGGGAGGGTTTGCCAAACTGAGACCTTGCTCCTATGAGCCTTAGGTCTTAGATCCCAATCAGCTATTCTCATGTAGAAAAAATTATAATTTCACATTATATGTTTTTATGGGTAAACATCAGCTCTTCTAGTTTTGGTTGTTTGAGCAAAATCAATAAATTAGATGTGTTTTCTGAATTCTATTCTTACGTGCTTATGTTTAAATGTTATCCTTTGATTTATAGTAGTTTACTGATATAAATATCTGATTTTATTTCCAGAGAGTGAAGATTTTGAACCTGCTGCACCTAGAAAAGAACAGCCAAAAGGCAAGTGGGATGACGAAGATGTAGAAGACGAAGATGTAAAAGAATCTTGGGAAGATGAGGAGGATGAGGTGGAGTAGTCAAATGTTTCTTTCCTCAACTCTGTGACAAGTGTATACAAAGAGAGAGAAGCACGCACATGCTACTCTATGAATTGATCTCTAGATAACAGAGTTTGCACTCTTAGATGTCATGTATATTTTTGCCTAGACAACAAGTGAAACTTACCCACTTTTGCATAAGCCATGCAAATTTATTATTTGATGTGTCATTAGGTTTAGGATCCCCGAGCTAGAAAAGAAATATATCTAGTTGCAAGTAACAGGGCGTATGGTCTTTTTTTCCTCCATTTTGGATTGTCAATCTTTTTTTTTTGTGGGTTGGCAGAATGTAACAGGTTAAAGCGATAACTGTCTTAAGTTTGTCGTGCTAAACCTGTGAGTTCTGTTTATATTTACTCACTGGCGTGGAAATGAATGCTTAAAATTTTTCTTGGTAGGGATGAAGATCAATTTGACTTTTGGCATTGACATTATTAGATTCGACATACTATCTTTATCCTTTCTTTTTATATATATATAATTTTTCAAATGACTTCTATGCAAGGACCCCAATCAAAAACTGAAAATTTAGTCCTGCACATTGTGGGGATTCAGACCTGGGATCTCTCCTTTGGAGTAGTGTCTCTCCAACTGCACTTCTAATGGTTTGACTTGTGGAGGTTATTTATCTTCTTTTGATTTTCTCCTTTTAGATTAACACAGATATAAAAGGATTATATCTCTGGATAGTTGAATTAGGATTTTGTTTTCTTGGTTACTGATGGTACAAAAACTCGAGCCTTTTGGTGGTTTGACGTCTGGAGCTATTTCTCTTTTATTAATGACTGCATTTCTTTATTTGTCTTTGTTTGACATCGATATCGGAAGATTATATCTGTTGATGGTTGAGTTTGGATGTGACTTTCTCTCTTGATTACTGATGGCACAGAAACCGAAAACAGCACCACCTCCACTGGAGAAGGATGTACCCGAGCCTGCTGGCAAGGCTACTGGAAAGAAATTTAAAGAGCCTGAATCAAAGCCTGAACCAAAGGTTGCAGAGGTTGCACAAATACCAGATGAAGTTCTCGCGGATCCCCTCGCCGAGAAGCTACGTCAACAAAGGTTAAAACTTGTTGAATCAAGACTATTGACTGTTACTAGGCTGATTTTTGGTGTTTTGGGAGCTAACCCTGAGGCACCCTGAGACAATGTCCATTCATTTTGCAAATAGATTGTTTACTTCACTGACATGGTAACTTTCTTTCGATAGACTTGTAGAAGAAGCTGATTACAAGGCAACAGCAGAATTGTTTGGCAAGAGTGGTAATCAGAAGTCCTTGGACAATTTTCTTCCCAAGTCTGAAAGCGATTTCATGGAGTACGCAGAGCTCATCTCTAATAAGATACGTCCTTATGAGGTGGCGTAATCTGTTATAAGCACAAATATTCCCGTTAACAAGTACAGTGTTTCCCATATGATGATTACATATGCTAACCTTTCTGTATTGTTTCCTATTTTTTCCATCAGAAAAGCTTTCACTATATAGGCCTTCTCAAAGCTGTCATGAGGCATTGTATGACATCACTCAAAGCAGCAGACGCAAAAGACATAGCTTCATCAATTACGGCAATAGCAAACGAAAAACTGAAGGCGGAAAAAGAAGCTGCTGCTGGCAAGAAGAGCAAAGGTAACTGAATATGAATGTTTATTCAATATACAATCAAAAGCGACTCTTCTCCCATGTTTCTCTTGAAACTTGCGTGTTGATACTTGTGTTTCTACAGGGACAAAGAAGAAACAGCTTCATGTTGGTAAGCTGGACGATGATATGGTTGTTGGTGGTCCGTATGATGATCCAGTAGATGATTTCGACTTCATGTGAGATTGATCAGTGTTGCTTTTGTCCCACCTATTGAGACTGTAACATGCCCCGGCGGTAAACATGAACCCTTGTTTGTGGTTGCTATATCTGGAGCTTCTTCAGCTCTGCAAGAAAATACAATATAAGAAAAGCATGTCTTGATTTGGCAACAGCTCCCTAAGAGGTCTTTTTTGTATCAGTCAAATCATGACCTGTTGCTCTCATTTCTTGAAAAACTGGTTTGATATGGTTGTATTGAACATTCTTTAGTTTTAATTGGCACTGTGATTGAACGTGTGGAGTATGTGTCTCGTATCTTACGAGACAATTTTGAAGTGATTCCTGTATTTCTTATGAAGCTTGAATTTTGGATTGGCCAAAAATACTGTCTTTTATGGTTTTAAACCTTGGTGTTAACTCTGGTTTATTCGTAAACCGATCAGGATAATAAAAATTCCAGTTTTTGCACAGCATTCTTTGTCTTTCTGTTTCACTTGGCTGAAGCTAGGGGTTCGAAATGAGTTAGTGTTTTGAGTGACCTCTTCTCAGCTCAAGGTTGTCTGCTTGAGTTTGGCCAGTTGAGTTTGAGCTTTGTCTCAGTTTAGCTCAATAACTTATATAATAGTAAAAAACTGAGACTGAATTAAGGAGCGACGTCCTTAGTTGAAATAGATGGTATATAAACTATAAAGCAGTAATTTGTGATTGCCTTTGCACAAAGCAGAAGAAAACATCTAGGCTTGCAAAATAGAATCACAATAATGTTATATGGATCTCCTAGTTACTAAGCAAACACAACAAAGAAGAAGAAGAAGAATGCTGCTACTTGGGCTCAATTTTTGTTGAAATTGCATATCCACCACTGTACTCAAAAGCACTGCTGCTCACTTCCCTGCTTTTTAGCGCCTCATCGTAGAGATGGCGATTCTTGCCGTCTGCAAGCTTGACAAATTCCGTGGCAGACGAAGAAGCCGAGTTCGAGTTTGTATTGAATCCTTCGCTCTGGAGCATCACCTCTATCTCCTTCACCACTTGGTTCATAGTCGGGCGGTCTGCAGCAGATTCTTCCACACACAGCATTGCAAGCTCAACGAACCTTTTGAAGCCAACGAGGTCCTCGGAGTTCCTGATTACAGGGTCTACAAGCTCTCTCAAGCCGCAGTATTCATCGTCTTGTGTGTCCATGGCTATCCTCACTTCGCGAACAATGTACTTGCCCTTATCTATGGGCGGCCTTGCAGCTACTAGTTCAAGCATTACAACTCCAAAGCTGTAGACGTCACTCTTTTCTGTGAGCTGTTGGGTCATGTAGTATTCAGGATCCAGATAGCCCTACAGGAGTTGGATGTGACACAGACCAGTAAGCAAGTCAATATTTTCATCCTTCATATTTTATGAAGAGGCCTGACTGATTCTCGATTTATTGATAGATACATGCAATTTTCTTTTCTAAAAATTTTTTTCGCTCTCCATCGGCTGTTTTCATTGTGCAGAAGCTGATTTATAGAAACAGGAACCTTAATTTCATATATCCATTTTTTCTTCTAGAAAACCAGGAGAAAATGCGCACAAATCATTACTTAGTTTGGTTTTCTTCACATACCACGTTCAAATTTAAAGCAATTTAGCTTTTTTACTGGAAAAAATTTGATAAGATGAAATTGAACAAAATTCAAAGGTTTTCAACAGCTTTTGGGAAATGTTTGAATTAATTTTGCTATAATAATGCTAATAAAAAGGGTCGGAGAAGGCTAGATCTTCTAAATGTAGGAGTTGTATGTAGTATATTTAAAATCAGAATTTACATGTCATTAGGCCTTTTCAGGGGATTAGTTTAAGAAAATAAATCCTGAGCCAGTTCAGTTCTGTTAAAAACTTAAAATACTTGTTTACTTTAGTTTTACTAATTAATCCAAAATCATGATGCTTTTAATGGAGAAAATACTAACCAATGTTCCCTTGACTTGAGTTGAGACATGTCCTTTTTCAGCATCTGAAACAAGCTTTGAGAGGCCAAAATCTGCAACCTTTGCATCCAAGCGCTCATCTAGTAGGATATTTGTAGACTTGACATCTCTGTGGATTATCGCCGGATTTGCAAGTTCATGCAGATAAGCCAATCCTCTGGCTGAGCCTAGTGCAATCTTCAGCCTCCTCTTCCAGTCTAATTGTATGTTGCTTTTTCCTGTGAGTAAGGAGTTGAAGCAAAAGTATAAAGCTCAAGGAGCTGTTTGATTGGAGGTCAATGTCAAGGTCAAAATCAAAACTAGTGAATCACTCTTACAAATTAATATTTTTTTATTAAAATTAAGACTTCAATAATTTAAAGCTCAAAAAATTATTAAATTTTTTATAATAATTTAATTTAATAATAATATAAAATAATAAATATTAATTTTATAAGAAAAAAATAATTCTGAAACGAGCTAATCCTGATCTTGGTTCCGAAACAAACCGGGCCCAAGGTATTGACAAAGAGACCAAATAAAAATTTTATTTTCAACTAACCTTTTAAGTTTCGATAGTAAAAAAAATTGCTGCAGGCCAGGTTTGAACCCGGTTATACTAATACAGGATTAAAAACTTAACCATCTAAACTAAGAATAGTAATATAAAAATAATATATAAAATTAAATATTATATTTTAAATTTCGAAACTAAATTTTATATCGAAACTTTTCTAAGTATGGCTCGGCTGAAACTTAAAACCTTGATTTCAAGGTTCCAAGTCAAAAAATATCAGGTATTATTTTTGCATGGTTGGAGTAACTGACCAGACAAGCTGTCCCTTATTGTTCCATTAGGAATGAACTCATAGACAAGCATCTGCTCTCCTTGCTCAAAGCAGAAGCCTACTAGTCCAACAAGGTTCGTGTGATGCACTCTGGAAAGCAATTCAATCTCAGTCTTGAACTCGAGCCCGCCTTGCAGGGATCCCCGCTGTGCTCTCTTGATCGCAACGATTTGCCCGTTTGGTAGCATTCCTCTATAAACCTGAAACAGAGTAGAGAATTCATTTTACTTGGAACACTTGAAAGTATTGTGTCAACAACTCTACTGGTAATTCTGTTCGATTTCCGATTAATTCACCTTTCCATATCCTCCTGATCCGATCTCATTGATTTCTGAGAAGTTGTTGGTGCTTTTTTTAAGCTCCTCGAAAGAAAACCATCTTGCACCTTTTAGTTGTGGAACGCCATCAGTATCCTTCCCGCCGGCCGTCCATGAAGCTAAAAGAAACACTAAGCAGGTCACAATTATCTATACATGATAATAAACTGTGAAGAATGTTGTGGTAATACCAAATGGTTTGCTTAGTTCAGTAGCTCTTTGGGCTTTTTTTTTCTGTTTCAACGCATAGATACCCATGCCAATGAGCACGATAACAAGAACAACACAACCGACTGCTATTCCTGCTACGGCTCCTGTACTCAATGTAGTTTTTCCTCTATTAAGACCTGAAAAATCCCCTCATCAGTTTTCTAAGCTAAGTATCATGTACATTCTTCAACAAAGTGGTAGTAGATTGGCAGTTAGTGTAGGTACCTGGGAAAAGATATGGCTGCGCGCTGAAGATGTATGGTCCAAATTTGCGTGGTGCTTTGTAATCTTGGCTGCTAAGCATGGACCCAATTCTTATGATTTCCGACCCGTTGAAGTACATTCCTGATGAGGGAAAGAGCTTCACCTGCAACTGCAGATAATTATCTCTGTTGTAGAAGGGGTCTTGGAGATACACAAAGCCCGGATTGAGGCCGAGTAGAGTCCACAGGCTTGTCTCTAGCAGCTGGTACAATGTGCTGTTTGTGACATCGTAAAAATTCGGGGCTCTGAATATCATTTGTCCAGTATACGGATAAGCACAGGTACAACTTTGAGGGTTGATGCTCTGGTCTGACGGGCAAGAGTTGGAGCCACAGTTGGCGAGGCTTGTGGAGTATGGTGGCAACGGTGTCTGCAGTAGCCGGCAGTAGACTGTGTTTGCAATTTGTGTGTTGCAAACTGGATTTCCAACTAGTCTGCAGTGTAGCAGAGGATCATAAGAAAGAATCAGTATAAAACTATGTGTGTTAGGTCATGTTACTCACATCAGTGTGCTGTTGTAATTGGCATGGAAAGTATAAGAGGCTATATTATTGTTTTCCAAATTTACAGTTTGTAACTGCGGGCTGAAGTTGTTGCCCATGTCAAGTGTGCCGTTGAATGCATTATTGTCAAGAATCCTGTCAAAGATTGATGATAAATTAAGCATTGCAAAGAGACAGGTGTATCTTCAGTGTTTTCTACGAGAGTTCTTTGTGAGATGCTTACACTTGTTGTAATTGAGGAAAGCTGAAGAGCTTTTGTGGTACCTGTCCACTGAGGTTTCCTGACGATATCACTCTGGACGCTCAACAAATAAAAACATCTTCGGTGAGATGGTTTGCTACAACCGAAGGCGGCTAAGTTTGCAGTTTCAAATAGGCTTCCAGAGGAACTTACAGAGCACTGAGAGATTGCACTGTTGAGAACCAGCCTGGCGTTTCTGAGGGATCAAATGTGTTGTTGCTCAAATCTCTGAAGGCAATTCAAAGTGTTGTGATTTCTATCTTTGAACGAATAAATTTTAGATATATATGGAACCAGTTTGAGTTTTATTACACATAGTTGAGGCTGTTCATTCCAGTCAAATTTGGCATAGGTCCAGTTAGCTTGTTGTTAGCTAAGTTCCTGAAAAAAAGGAAAATGAGAAAGGAATTATTCAAACCAATGTTTAGTACTAATAGTTGTTCTGGTTTTGATTGGATAGGAGCCACTCACAGTTCATTAAGTTTTGTGAGATTGCTAATGGTTGAAGGCACCGTTCCATAGAAACCGTTCCTATCAAGCCGGCTATTACAAGAAGCCATATTATACTGTCATGAATGCAACATTTCTAAACCAAGAAATGGACAGAAAAAGATGATATTTTTTGCAGAAATTCAGATCAGTATTACATATGTTCACAATAGACTTACAGAGCCTCGAGTGATTGAATGAGACCTATGGTATCCGGAATTGTTCCAGTAAAATTATTTCCATCAAAGAGTCTATACACAACGTAATACAAGGGTCATGTAAGAGCTAACAGTAAGAGGCTGGCAATGAAGCAAAATGTCAACTTACATGTGTATCAATGTCATCTTAGAGCTAAAAAAGCTCGCCGGAATGGGTCCCGACAACTGATTCTTGTTAAAATGGCTATCAATCAGAGCAAATACCAGTAAGAAGAACAAAAAGATTGAGCTTATTGGGCTAAACCTTAAGAGACTACTTACAAGTGCTTTGTGTTGACTAGGAGGTCCAATCCAGGAGTTTTGCCTGATGATATAGGAAGTGATCCAGTCAACTGGTTTTCAGCCAGGTCCAGCCAATATAGGTTGGAGAGATTGCCCAGGGTAGGTGGAATAGGGCCGCTGAATTTGTTCGAGTTCAGAGCCCTGGGAAGAAAGGTTGCAGACAAAGAAGTATTATATAAGTGTTTAGTTTCATCATTATACTGAGGTCTTCGTTCAGCTAAAACACATAGAACTTACAAGAATGAGAGCTGTGGTAAACTGCCTAACGATGGTGGAATGTTGCCAGTGAAACTGCAACCAAGCAAGATCCTGCAATGTTTGACAACTTCCATAGTGAAATTTTCAGAACTTGAAGAGGGTGCGTGGGTACATGATCTTATTTATTCAGTAATGGACTTACAATGTGGAAAGCTGTTTCAGGTTGCCAATATTGGAGGTGAGAGGTCCTCCGAGATCACCGTTGTAGGACAAATCCCTGCAAGTTCAATGAATCAACACATGATGTCTGCACACAGAATGCAACTTTGCTTTGATTTCAAATTTTTCGGAAAAATAGTAACCAGTGAATTTTGTTGTCCATGAATTCATTTATTTCAATATGTTGCAGTAATAGTAGATACACCATCTAACAGAATCTTATTTGCATCCTATGAATGTTGTTGCTTAAATCTCAAAAATCATAACTATGCATTATCCTTCTTTTCTATCTAGTATCTACCGCATTACATTATTTTGTAGAAAATCCCCGTAATCTACGATGCTAAACCTGTTAAATTTTTGCTTTTCCCCCAATTTTGCAACCTGTATTGTATCATGATACGCTAAATTTTTCATCTGTTCTACGAAAAGCAGACTTACAAGGTCTGCAATTGAGATAGTTGCCCCACATCGCCGCTTAAAGTACCTTGTATATGCATGTTTAGTAGCTTCCTGAGAACATCGAAATCAAGGTCAAGACACGAGCAACCCTAACATCTAATGGAAAAACAATGAAGACTCACAGTGCTATCACTCTAGAATTGCTGCACATCAATCCTTCCCACGGTGTGTCACAGGGATCGCCGGACTGCCCCCATGATGGCGGTGCGTTCTGCCATTGACTCATCAGAGATCTTAAAGCAGCAGCTGCAAATGTTCAAAGATCAAACAAAATCATTTCTGAGAACAGAAAACAACTCCTAACCTTCACTAGGAAAATTTTCAACAAACATAACCGGTACAGAACTCTGTATGTTCTTCAACCATTAAAATCTTCCAACTGAATCCGATTCACAAAACTCACCATCCTGAGAATCTGTCACGCCAAAGGCAGCACGAAGAGACGAAAAGCACACAAGCAACAGAAAAATCCTTGTGCTCGCCCCCATAATACCGTGGAAGAAATAAGCGAATATTTCGTTACAATTAGCACTGTATCAGCTGCAGCACTGACTACTAATCTCTCACAGCACTCTTCATGCGAATCATGAACTCTACAAATTCAAGAGTCGATCATTGAGGTCCCTAAAACAATACCACATCTTTCCCTTTGAAGCAAATGAATCATTCTACCAACGATACTCATAATATCGCCGTCTTACCATATGTCATGGGGTGGCTGACAGGATCTTTTCTGAGCACAAGACGCAGTCGTAAATCAGACAAGAAACATTGAAGAGATTAAGAAATGGAAGGAGAAGGTATTGAATTGATCCAAACTTACCTCCATAGAGAAGAGTTTGTATTGTGGGAGTAGTTGCGACGACCATTTGGATTGCTTTGTTTAATCTTATTGCTATTTGAATAAATTGAACAAGACTTCTCTGCATCCAAAGGCCCAATGGAAATAATGCAGATGGTTTTGTCCAAATTGGAATTATTTTAAAGCAGAAATTGCTGGATCAACTTTGCATCTGTGATGACCAAGACGAAGTCTACGAGCAGCTGGAATAACTTGTCGGGTAAAAATTATGCGTTTTTGAGTCTAAAAATCTAGTAAAATGATGCAAAATTTCATTAAATGATGAAAAAAATTTATGGTAAACGGCCGAAGGCGAAGAAGAAGAAGCAAAAAAGTACATCACGTAATTGTTTAATGAATTAGTACATATAATTACATATAGTTCCCTAAAATTTTTCAATATTATGTATGAGCCCCTTAAATTATCTAAATTGCTTAGGTCAGTGCTTAAGGTTAATTTAATTTTTAAGGGATTATTTATATTTGTAAAGCATTTCAAAATACCAAAGCTTAACTGTGATTAGTTGACAGATTTTATTATATTGATGTTAGATTTTATGTGATTTGAGGGACCTATATGTAGTAATCAAGACTTTAGAGACATATATGTACATAATATTAAAAGATTTGAATGAGAAAGATATGATATAGATAATAATCGACATTTGGGCTCTCTCATCAGCTTGTGCAAGAAGCAAAGCATCTTTAAATAAATTTGTGATTAATATTATTCAATTTCTTTTAAAAAAATAAAAAAGAGCCTTGAGCCTGAACCCTCAACCCAATGGCGGGTAGAATTTATGAGATGTAACTGTGATAAGTTTTTATCTTTATTTCTTATTTGCATTTGCTTCCAAAGAAATGTCTCATAAAAATGTTTATTAAAAGAAATCATGGGCCCCCAAGTTGGTAGGCGCGAGCACGGAATTCTCGAGTCCGGCTTCTAGATTTTATTTTAATTTATTTAATTTTATTTTATTTTTCAAAGTAAATAGGTCAATGCCATGTTTGATACGTTAACTCTATTCTTTTATTCGGAAAAAAAAATATTAATTTGGTGATTACATCCCTCTTTTGGACGTATAATGTGTTCTAATATGCGTTGGAGACTTATTTTTAAGCATTTAGATTTTTTTTAAAAAAAAAAATTTGATTACATAAAATGATCTGGATTAGAAAACACCATTTAGTTTGGGATGAAGGTCAAACTCAAGATCAAAATCATATAAAAAATAATATGATCAGATTTTTGGTATTTAAATGCTAATTCGAATAGTGAATGATTTAAATTTTTTTAAATTTTTATATTCTTGAATATATTATTTATTAAAATTTAAATAAATAATTATAAAGATAGTATAATAATTTATTTTTTAAAAAATAATATAAAAATAATATAATTATTTTTTTTATATTTAAATGATAGACGGATGAAGACAAGATAATGTTGATTTTGATTCCGAATCAAATACACCGCAATCATCTATATAGACCGTAAACTTGGCACGCGCGGCTCAGATCATACTAACGGGACTATGTACTTAGATGCCTCCTGTTATCCATGGCCGAGATTGGACTGGGATGGACGCGGGAAAGAAAAAGCATCAAAGTCATGCACATGGTACCTCCTTCCGTAGGCATTTTTAGACTGTCTCTGTTTGACATTGACTTCAACACAGAGTTCGAACAGCCGCACATTGACACAGCGAGGCCTCCTCTTTCTCGGCCGACGCCCTGCCCTGGCTTTTCACATTGACTGGTAGTATTTCTCTCCTTTGATTGAACAAAAATAACCAAAATATAAATCTTTTTTACTCACGTTTACTATTTAATCGTATGATAGTAATTTTTACAAAATTAATTCACTTTCAATCTAAAAATAAAAAAATAAATTAAGTTTTATTTTTATTTTTTTATCCAAAATAATTTTAAAAAATATATCTAAAAATTTTAAATTTTCATAACATTAATAATCTTCCATATTACGATAATATTAACTTTTAATATTTTGTTTATTAAAATTTTTATTCCAAATATTAATAATTCCAAACGTTAGCATAATGATTTTTAACAGCGAATCGCCTGCATTTTCATAAATTTATGAAAACCCCCTGACGAATCACTATTAACAAAAAAATTACATAAAAATTTACAAAAACACCTCCCAATTGAATAAAATTATGTTTTTATCAAGCTTTTAAGTTTTAATTTTAGAATTGATTTACATTTCAACCAACTGATTTTAATTTCAATCAAATTATTTTAATATTTTTTTTACTAAACTTTGGCTTTACATTTAAAAATATTTTAAAGTTCAAAAAATTGTAAAAAAAAATATAGATATATCTTTAAAAAATATTAAATACCTTAATTTTTTTTGATAAAAAATTGCTTTAAAAAATGAAAAAAATAGAGAGAAAAATCCAAACCCAAGCCTCAAGGCCTGAGATAAAGCTCTCTCCCACTAGGCCAAAATAATAAATAAAAATAATAAATAGATTTAAATATTATAATTTTTTTAATCCGAAACCAAAACTCGGGGCTCAAACCTTAATTTTAATTTTACCAATAAAATTAATGCAAAAGCCCACAATGCCCCTCGCAAGGAAGAAAATCTTCAATATTGAAATCACCTAACCCAGCTAGCAATTACTAATACAAAGAGACAAATCATTAAAAATATTAATAGAATACGCCTGCATATAAGCCTTGGAATTGTGGACTCCTACAAGTAGTAGACAAGATTTGGCTTTTGCCATAGAACAATCTCTGGGCATGTTTGTAGCCGCTAGAGTTAGAAATAAACCATCAAAAATAATTTATATCAATAATAATAATAATAATAATAATAATAATAATAGTATAACAAAATTTTCAATCATAAAATTTAATTAGAGTTTTCAAATTGGTTGTCAATGTCATAATGTACTTGTTTTTTTATGTTTTTTGCTCGCCAATGCATATTGTTCTGGACATTTGGAGGTTTACCAGAGTATCAGTTATGCTCACAGCCTTTTTTATTTGTATTATTTTTTAAATAAAACAGTCAAATGGCATTACATTGGCACAAACTGTTTTGTTTACTTAGTTTAGTTTCGATTAGATAATTAAATCTAAGACAGCTAAACAACCATTCACCAAATAGCTAGATTTGTTCATAACCAGCATTATATTGGAAATCCAAATGCTTAAACTTAGGTTTTAAATTTTGGTTTCGGCACCCAGTGAAATCAATACGTTTAGCCTGTTTCGATCGTTTTGACCGAAATCATTTTTGTTTCGGTTTTGGTAAAAATATTTTTTTAAATTATTAATTACTATATTGATCAGAGTTTGACTATATTTTGAATGTACTTTGACTTCAAATTAAAAATATGATACAAATTTTTACAAATTTTTAAAAAATTTAAAAAATATTAATAATTTTATTATAATAGTAGATATAATTTTAATTATTTTAATTAATTTTTATAGTTAATCATTTAATGGGTAAACCAATATTTAAATTTAGAAATAATAATTATATTTAATTTACTAAAAGTTTTTTTGTAACCCCTACGTGATTCTAGTTTGGTTAATATAAATTTCTTAAATAATTTATATTTGTGTTTAAGAATTTTGAGTCCATACCAACCTTAGTCGATCAATAGTATTAATCCCTGGGATTCGGCATAAATTTATTAGAAACAAATATTTAAAATAACTTACCTATAGATAGTAAAGATTATATGATATTAAATGTAATCATTTCTAAATTCTAATGCTAATATTTCGATGCTCAGCTTTTATTTATAAACCAAGGTTTTTAGTTCGATTTTGGAAACGGTTTCGACACTCAAAGAAATCGGCGCGTTTCGGTCAAAACTATTTTTATTTCGATTTTGACAAAAATATTTTTTTATTTATTAATTATATTTTGACCAAAATTTAACTTTATTTTAATTATTTTTTAACTTAAAATTAAAAATATTATAATATTTTAAAAAAAATTTGAAACGACAATGAATTAGTCCATGTACCAAAAACTCATGCATGTGAATAGTCCTCTGACCGAGACTAACGAAGGTGCGAGCGTACTGTAATAGAGACCAGGGCAGCAAGGGTGTGAGCGCAGGCATGAGGCCGGTGAGGGAGCCGGAGCTAGGCTAGCGAGGGCGCTAGCACGAGCACGAGCTTACGGGGGCAAGGGCTAGGTCGACAAGGGCGCGAGCACAAGACCGGTGCGATGGCGCTAGCCTGGGTGCAAGGGCAATGCAGGTGTTGGTGCGAGGTCGGCGACGACGAGGACACCAGGCTGGCTAGCGCGGGTGTTAGCGCCAGAGGCCAGTGCGAGGACACAAACACGGGCGTAAGGCCGGCGTGAGGGTGCGAGACCGACGAGGGCTCAAGCGCTAGCTTGAGGCCGGTGAAGGCGCGGGCGCAAGCATAGGTTGAGCGCACGAGTGCCGGTGCCAAAGGCTAGTGTGAGGGCATAAGCACGAGGGCCAGCCTAGCGAGAGCACGAGGGCTCGGGCGTGGGGATGGGCGCAAGGGCAACAAGGGTGCGAGGGCGAGGGCTGGCAAGCGCGCTCAAGCTCAAGCTCGGGCGCTAGAGACCGACGCAAGCTCGCGAATGCGGGGGCCATGCTAGCGGGGACACAAGCACGGGCATGGGACCGACGTGAGAGCACAGGCGCAAGATCGACGACAACACGAGCGCTAGACTAGCGAGCGCGCTGGTGCAGATGCTAGAGGCTGACGCGAAGGTACGAACACGAGGGCTAGACTAGCAAGAGCGTGGGCACCAGACGAGCGAGCGTGCTCATGCTCACGCTTGGGTACGGACGTCAAAGGTCGACACAAGCTCGCGGACATAGGAGTCAGGCCAACAAAAACGCAAGCACGAGCTTGAGGCCGATGCGAGGGTGCATAATCGAGCGGGAGGGCGTGGGGGTGAAGCCGGCAACAGCGTGGGCGTGGACGTGAGGCCGGCATAAAATCGAAACCATTCGGCCGAAACTTTAAACCTTAGCTTAAACATTAGAATTCCACACATTTACAAGCCTCATATTAAGAACCTAGACATTATAACAACTAGATAAGTAAAATAATCCCCATTGAACCTCTGAGCATTGGTCTATACATAGACCAAACCAAAGTAATCAGATTTTGAGCATAAATGTAGGCCCTTCAGATCAAAATCAAGAATTAACAGTGAAGATTTTTATAAGTGACTGGATGCCAAAATAAAAAATATGAAAAAAATTAAAAGAACGAATTTGCAATAAGCTAATGCAGTAAAGACATTGCTCAGAAAGTTATTTTAATTGCTACAGATAAGCATAACTTTGTGAACAGATGGGATAACATATTACTCCAATTCTTGACAATTTAAATCAGTCCTAACAATATAATAACTCACAGCACAATTTAAAAATCCCACAGGGAGACAACAATTTCCAAGTAATAGAAAAATCAAGTGAACAGCAATAGACTGGTGACAATCTCATTAGTAACGCTTAACCTTTGAGTCGCTTTTCACAAGCAGCATCCCTGAAAGCTTGTTGATCTCGTAGAGAAAGCCAGCTGAAAATAGGAAACTGCATGACATAGCCAAGTGAAAATTTCAGTACCCGTATTAAGCCAGTTTCCAGGTCAAATAAGAAGAAAACCATGTTAAATTAGGGCCTTTGAAACACAGAACATATGCAAGTAAAGAATTAGCTATTATTTTACTTAATGTGGAGTTTGACTGTGCATCTCATTTTCGTAAAATGTCAGCTCAATATTGGCACACAGAGTTCCACATCTCTAGCTGCTTCTGCTCACACATGTAAGACATCTAATGGAAATTCCGTGAACACATGATGCAGGTGGTCCAGGCACATATTTATCCTTGCATCAGTTTGTACATAGCACTAGCATATTATCAGAGTCATCAAGCATAATATGCCTTGTTAAGTAAATGCTCAATCCATTCTGCTTTGCTTACATAGCAAGTAATATTCAACTAATTCTCTGTTTGGAGGATCACTAATTTCTTTGTTTTTCCCTGCAAACATCCAAAATGCAATCACGAAATTTCTGATCCTACACCACATACTTGCAAGGGATTTCTTTCACTATTTTCCTAGTAACAATCAAAGTCCAAAACACTGAACTTGCAATCCAGAATATCCTCAGTAAATAGGATTCAATTATCTACCCAGAAATCTGAGAAAAAGTTCAAAAAAGCTGTTTGCTCTAGGCATATCATCTCCTACACTTCAGTAATTCACATCTTACTAACCAGAAAAAATCTGTTAAGTTCATCCTTTATGCACCTTAAGCAGTTATGCAAAGTGAAAATTTGCTGCAGGAACATATACATACTCTTGATCTAATACCTGCCTCAGATCCCCTTGTCAACTTCCATTTTGAAAAAAATATACTCTAAACAATCACCAATATTCTTTTTCTTTGATTTTTTTTTTCAATAGAACATTACAGACATTCATGTATTGCTTCGCTTCTTAGGTCAATAACTATGGCTTCTATATGTATATCACTGATAATATTCAAAATGATCAGCAGATATTATTTCTTTCTGTTTTATTTTTGGTTTTGTAACTTTGTCGAAAATTTTGTTCATTTATGTATATTTATAAGAAAATCATTTTTTGTTGCCTTCCACCTAATAAAAAATATAAATACTGGACTAATTTTGTGTCAGTACACACTTTAAAAAAGATATTGCTGATCCATCAGTAGCTATATATAATGTAAAGCAGATGTGAGGATAGTCCCTAGGCCCAATAAAAACAATCTAGTCCAAATTAACTACACTAGGCCTAGCGGTTTAAAAGACATTAGTTGTGTCAGCAATTCATTGGTGTATTTGCTATATAAATAGTCTGCAATACATGACACTTTAAGATATGAAATTATGTTACTCAAATACTAAATACAAGAAGGGAAAACACAGGATGAATATAATACCATGTCGTGATACAGACACGATGAACGGTGCCAGCAGCAACTAGGGCTACAAGTTCTGCTAAGAAAACTGTAACAACCATAAGATAGAAAAATAAGTTAAATAGGAAAAGCCCATTGAAGGAAGGGTGTAGAACAGATCAGACTCACCTGTACCCCATCCAGTTTTGGCACCGCATGACTCCTGATAGTTTCCAAGGAACTGAATGACAGAAAATTCAATATGTAAGTTGAAGGATAGCTGCCCTTAGCCAGTCGTATATTGCTAAATTACACAAACATAAGATTTGACAATAGAGGTGCAATCATGCAAGATTGAAAACTACAACATGAACACAAAAAACTAAAATGTTACTACAGCACATCTGCTTAACTGGAAGAAATAATTCCATAATCAAATCATGCAGATGTTCGTTCCAAAAATGAATACAAGAATAAAAATCTGAACTGCTAACTGCGAAGCATTTAGCAATTTTCAAGCTGTAAATATGAATATTGAAGCAGTCACATAAGCAAATAACCAATAATGAAGCAAACGTGACATAAGAGAATTTTTTTTATCATTTCCTTTCTTCTTCCAATTTCACTTTTCGTGTTTTAACATATATACCTTCAAAAACAAGAAAAACAACTTGAATTTCACCAATGAATGATTATGCAACTTTTTCCCCTCATGGATAAATACAAACAGATACACACATCAACCATACAAATCAACGAATACAAGAATATTACATCTAGGAAAGTTAAATTTGGCCAAACGGGATTCAAACACTCACTGTTAACAGCATGACAAACAAAAGGGAGCTGACGAAGCCACCGGCAATCGTCAACAACTCCGTTGAAGCAAATTTCTCTCTATACATCTGAAGCAGTGAGAGAATGACAAGAAAAAGAAGAATCGAGCAAAGCATGGATCTTCCGGGAGCCGCCATTCCAATCTGCATCAAAAACCATTTTTCCTAAGATTATTCACCGCAGTAATGCAACACAAAGCATTAAAGCTCGCGTTGAGAGGGTCTGCCACGCATTGAAAAAAACTTTGGAAAAAAAGCGAATTGGAATCGGATTTTTGCGGAATTTAACCAAGAGATCAAATTTCAACCTCTCCATCGAGGTGCGGAGTCAAATTTTGGGAAAAAAAAGAAATATTGGCACCTTGACGGCGAATGGCAGCTGCGATCGGCGGGATCGGAGGCGGATTTCGGAGAAGAAGGGAGGCGAGAGAGCAGGAAGCCGGAACCCTATTCGTGTGAGTTCTTCAAGAGATACACGCCGCTTGGTTTTTTCCCCGTCGAATCTTGACCGTTGGCTCTATGGTCCAGGACACAACCTGGCTTGTTGGGTTAAGCCCATGTAGAACACGTGAAGCAGTGGTTGTTTTTACGTGCGATGCACGTGGATAAACAGTGGTAGTGATTTAAGCAAAAGACTCCCTGTGTTAAATTTATTTACAGATTCACATATTGTGTGAAGATAACTTAATTTAGTATTCTTTATAAAGTGTGGCACTGTTTCGATGGTACACTGGGATTCCTTCTGACTCACCAATCAGAACGTGTCATGTTAACGGGCGGGATCAACTGAACTAGCAAAATAATAAATAATTTTTTTTATATGATTTTTCACATTTTATGAGTTGCCTATTGTATATTAGAGTTTTAAGTAAGAAACTAAGTCTTTATGTTAAATTCTGGAAAATTATCTACTAATTACTTTCCATGCATGTAATATCTGAAGCTTTCTTTTGTTCTTGTTTTTCCTTTTCTCAGTTGGAAGCATATCCAAGTCTTTCAGTCAGCTTTTGCTTGCTGCACTGGTCCACATCTATAACATGCAACTCACAATTATACAGGCACACCTTTGTCAAACCAAATCTAATACCAATCTGAACCGTTTTGACTAACTAAATCTGACCAATTGACAAACAGTACAAATAGCCTCTTGGAGTTTGAACCCAGTAAAATTAAATCATTTTGAGATTAAATATTAGATTAGAGAAGTCCTTATCTGCACAAGAGACAATGGATGATAAGAATGACACCATTAAAACAGTGTCATATGATACAAAATAGATGACTGTTTCAGTTGATACAACACAGGTAAAACCAGTGTTGTTCACAATTACAAATGCTCAAAAGTTTACAAGGCACAAGCTCTATGAAAAACTCATAAGAAAAGAGGCTAATAATCTCATTAGATGATTTCCCAAAAAGGGAAGATGCTTCATTATCAAACATAATCTCTATAATGTTATGTTCACTGTAATTGCCTGGTCAAATTGGCCATGACCTTGATAGGTCTACTTTAAAACAACGGCTGCATTCCTCAAGGCCAGATACCTTTGGATAAACTCGTTTGGAAGCACTCGAATGCGTTTAAAAACATTTGGGCTGGCATAACGGAGGTTAGTCCTCGGGTCCACGTAAAGTGCCTGCATAAGCAGGCTACACGGATGAGAAATATCATGGTGAATTTTCATCGATTCCAAATGGATATGACAAGAAACAGAACTGATAGTTTTTCTTATCCAAAAAATGATCTATGATAGCATTAAGCATTTCATAATGGGTTTAGATAGCATAACCACCATACCTCAAATCCCGAGACATCACAAAATTTCTTGGATGGGTACATAGAGGGCGGTGATCCTATGCTTAAATCTGCAAATCACACTGCAATAAGTTAGAGGATCTATTTGGAGCAATTTCATGAAAGTGATTAGAAAAAATTGTGAACACAACATATGCTTAAAAAAATGCATCAGGTTCATCACAGAGTTCAACAAACATGGCATATTTCTCACTAAGCTTTCACAAATAATATGTCAGCATCGTGTGCAGGGTATCAAAAATTCAACGCAGTCATACACACTTGAAAGATTGAAAGTTTTTGTAGTTTTCTGAAAAAAAAGATCTACAAGACAATCTAAACCAAGCGAGCAGATTTGTTTGCTAACTAACAAAAAGTGAATATAAAATTCAACAAGGGAATTCTATAGAAGAACCACAATGAAATCACTCTGTTTATTAAAACCAACTAGACCGAAAAGAAAATTACTTCAGTTTAATATCACAGAAGCAGATAAAACTCTCATTTATTCTCCAGTTAAAACCCGAGAATTTATATTATACAGCAATAAAGTTAAGAGAACATAGTTTAGTATATTCATTTTAAGGTATCAATTCAGAAGTGACACAAATTTCCACTCTCACAAGCTTGGGCTATCTCTGTCCAGTGTCCACCTACCATATCTCTCCCGTCCCTCAGTACACACGCCGCACTTCTTGCTTAACACTTGTACCATCAAACGCTGTGAATGACAAACAATTTTCCCTTGAGCTACACCTGATTCAATTCATGATGTCTTACACAAGCGATGAACTTCTGCGCCCCAAAGTTATCCACTTCATATCAGGACTAAAACTACCTAACAAATACTCAAAATTTGATGCAACTTAGGAGAATAATTGTCTCATATAAAACCTAAAGCCACAAATTTCAGGTAGAACAAGTGAAAGGATGGCCAAAGTTGAAAAGAGTATCGAATAATCACCTGATGTCAAAACATTGAAACAAATCTTTGGAGTAGAACTCCAAAGCACGAACTAGCAATGTAAAGAAACAAATTCAATTCACAGGCAACTCAAAACTCAACACAACATTGGCAATTTTCAAGCAAAAAAGAGTTTTTTTTTTTAATATTGCATAAAAAGCGATCTCCTTTAAGCTTGTTTCGCAAAACGAAGACTATCAGACCAAAAATCCACGGAAATCGAATTTTTATCCAAGGAAAATCAGAGGAATAGAAAAGGGAAAGGAATTGATCTCACAATTGGGTTCGTCGGGTAGATAGGTCTCGGCCTGAAGGATCTGCTTGAGGTGTTTCCAGTGCCGGCCCCGGGACTGGCCTTTGGGGTACCTTTCGGATATTTGGACTCGCTTGAAGGGCAGCACCGCCGACAGCACCATCTCCGCCTCCCCCACCTCCGCTGCCATGGCCGCAAAAACCCTAGAACTCGAGACGAGACAGAAGAGAGGCTCGCTCGATCTGGTCGCAGGGCTGTAGAAGAACAATGGGAATTATATACAAGTCCCTAACTTTTCAAAAATTACAACTTCGTCTATTTACATATTAACCCCATTAACTAAGTGCAAAATATCTAGTTTGACGCAAGGTTTTATGTTTCGTTCGAAACGGTTCGGTTTCGGCCAGTCCCGAACCGAAATCCTAATTTTAGTTTCAGTTTAGAGCTTACTGTTTATCATCAAAGAGCGGACTCGAGTGTAGGCGGGAGCTCATTGGGCGAGCGCGCGCTGGCGGGAGCTCACCGAGCGAGCGCGCATAGGAGGAAGCTCGCGCCGGCTTCGTGTCCGAGCTTGAGGGCCCTGTATTCTTGTCAGCCTGCCGCTACTTCCTCGCCTATCTTGTGCCCTCACTGACCTGACCCCTACTCCCACAAGCTGAAACCGGCCTTACACCGAGATCAGCGCTATCGTCAATCTAATTCCAACGCTCTTGCCAGTTTCTATCAGATACTGTTCACGTACATAATATTATTCACGTAACTGTTCATTATTTTAAAAAAAATTTAAACATATTATAATTTTTTTAATTTGAAGTTAAAAAATAATTAAAATAAAGTTAAATTTTAGTCAAATATAATTAATAAAAAAACTATTTTGGTTGAAACTGAAATGAAAATGATTTTAATCGAAACCTGTTGATTTTTTTGTTCAGGTGCATGCGTGTATGACCGTTCCACCGAAAGTAAAGCAAAAAAAAAATTGTATTGGTCTTACCCCCATGTGAATCACTGTCACGAGATTGCGCAGAAATAGTTGTTCTCATATGTTTATAAATGTTCATCTGAATCATTCAGGTATTGAATTCATAATTTCACATCCAGATGTTTTAAACTCAACTGATGATGATGATAATTAGTTGTATTACATTATAATTAATAAATTATGTATGTGTCAATTATATTTTAATAATAAGTTAAATTTGCTTATGTTAATTTTTAATTTTTTAATCATATTCATATTATTTCTCATATTTTTTTTATATAGTAATATATAAAAACAGTGGTTAACTATTAAAATTAATTTTAATTAATTAAAATAATATTTTATATTATGGTAAAAACAATTATAAATTATTTCATAATTTTTAAATTTTTATAAAAAAAATTTCAAAATTTTATCGTATTTTTAATTTAAAGTCAAAGTATAGTCAAAATATAGTCAAACTTTAGTCAATACACAATTAATAATTAAAAAAAAATTTCAGCCAAAACCGAAACGGCCGAAACATATCAGTTTCGCTGGGTGCCGAAATCGAAATCGAAACTGCAACCGGAAACCTTGGTTTGATGTATCCCGTTGTGTTGATGAAAATCGACGGAATAACTTTGGTTGGTATTTTTGGTTTTAATCATAATGTCGAAACATTCTAGTGTTCCTATCATGAAGGTAGAATTTTGTCCGACTATTTTAACTATATGAATAATAATTTAAACGATATTATTATTTTAAATTACAATGAATTATTTTAATATTATCAATAATACAAATGATCTAATCAGTTTATGAAGGAGATTTTTGATAAAATAATAATAATAAATATAATCTGAGATAAGACAACAAGATAAAAGTACACAAGATATTGGATTTTTTAAAAAAAAATTTACTAATTTTCAAATACAAGTACAACCTACTCTTCATCTAAGATGTACAATTTCTCATATAATTTATATTTTGGTGTAATAATCTCTTATAATATTTATCACAACTATTATTAAATTCTTCGCAAACTTATTGCATCATGTATTACAAATAATCATTAAAATGAATAACCTTGTTCAATTGCAATACAAATATCATTAGATCAAATATAAATATAAATTTAGCTATGACAACACAGTTTGAAGTTGACCATATGAGGAATCTACTCAAAGAGTAGTTTTGAATGGAACAACATCGAAGTTGATGAAAACAAGCATCAACACGAAGTGACAAGAATTCTCAAATTATAGCAGTGACTCTAAATATATAAATAAGGGATTTCAAGTCCTTAATTTAATCTCGTGCTTTCACATGATCAAAGATAGAAACAAGGAATTTGAAGTCCTCAATCCAATCGCTTGTCTTTACATGATCAACATATCAAATCTAAGAGTTTATCAAAAATTGAGAGATTTTTATGTCCCATTTGGACATTAAATTCAATAAAAAATACTAAAAAATTATTTCATGTCTAAGATTTTTAATATCCGTGCAAACAAATGGCCCCTAAAGCAACAAATATTTGAAACCAAAATTCTAGCAAATTTTCTCATATAACTAATCATTATTGATAAGTTAAAAATCAGCATGACCTAAAGTTGAAATTTTAATCTACTTTTGCCTATGTGTTATATTAGTGTTTGTTTATGTTGAGAGTCATGACATAGTGTTTAGATAGTTATGTGATATGATTGTTCAATCAGACTATTTGCTTTTGGATTTTATATACGATAAAATTTACCAAATATGTTTATACTTTCATTCTATGTCATCTATTTGGAATGTCTGTCTCGAAGGTTGCAATTTGTTAGGTTTATAATTTTGGAAATAGAAATATCAAGTTATTTTTGACCTGAATTATACAATCAAATATATTCAAAAATAAAATAATAAATAATCTATAAAGCCATAGAACTAACAATTTTCGCTTGACATGTAAATTTATTTAATTATACACGCACACATATATATTAAAAATGGTTTTTAAAATTTTGATTTTTATGTCAGATTTCAATTGTGTAATTAAAAAATAATAGATCATACTACTCTTATTCAACAATCCCCATACATGCCCAATCATAAAATGAATATATACTAATAGTATGTCAATCATTTTTATGTCAAAACAAATATAACACTACCTCAGTTGATCTAAATAATATCAAAATATAAGTATAGACAATGTGCTCATAAAATAAGACACACAATAAAATATAATAATAGTAAGAATTCTCATATCTTTTTCATTGATGATCTACTCGTTTTGTATTTCTCTTAAAAATAAGTCACTTAAATACACAAAACATACTAAAAATATCCCACAAGTGCTAATGTATATCATCTAAGTGACAAATATAAAAGAATATGATACTCAATTATACATTCATCTCAAGCATTTTAAAAACCACCTATAGATAATTACTAGGTTCTCATGTAAGTGATTATCATCAATTTACCTAATTGCTCACAACATTCCCAAGGACTCCATTTTTTAAATTAGAAGGCTGAAAATAAAACTCATTAATGAAATCACTTCAAATACAAAAACTAATATTTTACCAATAAACAAAATATAAATAAGTACATTGCATGTAATAATCAAAACATGATATCATATTTATAAACCATCCTTATGTAATTGACATGCTCTTTAATTTATCACAAAACTTTTTATTATTGGGTCGGCTTAATTATCTGCAAAAAAAATCTATGAAATAATACTATTTTTTTCTAAATTTTTTCATGAACATAATAAAATTACAACTCAATATACTTTGCTTTAAAATGACATCTAATATTTTTAGCGAGAAAGATAGTTGTATCATTATCATAAACTATTTGTATCAATCTATCAATATAATTAACTACCTCAATGTCTAAAAGAAAATATTTTAACCACATAACATATTTACTAGTCTTAAAATAAGTTATGTACTTTGTATCCATAATTGATAAAGTAATTATAGTCTGTTTCATATTACATCATAAAATAACCTCCTCTTTTAAGATAAACACATAATGAAAAGTCAACTTCAAAGTGTCCTTATATCATTTTCCAATCAAAGTTTATGTATCTAAAAATATTTAATGGTTTACAATTATCAAATAAAAACACATAATTTTGATTCTTCTTTAAATAGCAAAAAAAAATTAATTGCTTTCTAATAAGTCATTCCTGAATTGCTTTGATATATGTGAAAAAATCTTATAATAAATGCAATATCTAGATGAGTATAAATTATCAATTATATCAAATTACCAACAACTAATATATACAAATTTTTTTTCATTTCTCATATTTCAGGCTTATTTCGAGGACATTGTTAGAAAGTAAACTTATTATTGTTTGATTATAGGTGATTCTCCGTGTTATATCTTTGTAGACTTTTAATAATATATGTCTTATGAGAAAGTCCAAAGAATCAATAATTTCTATCTTTGTAGATTTTAATACTTAAGACATATGAAGTATTACTAAGAATCTTTATTTCAAAGAATGTAGATAGTATTTTTTTTCAATCTTCCTTAAAAAAATTTAGTTCATTACCAGTCAATAAGATATTATCAATATCTAAATTTTACCCCTACTAACCTTCAAGCATATATAATTATAGGTCACATTCTTTTGGAAGTCAAACTTTGTGATTGCTTTATGAAACCACTGTCAAAATGCTTATTTCAAATCATAAATGGATTTAAGTAGTTTATAGACTTTTGTTTCATCACAGTTTCTAATAAACCTTTCGGACTAAATTATATAAATTTTTTCTTTAAGAGTTTCATTCAGAAAATATATTTTAATATCCATTTGGATAAGTTCATAATCATAATGTGTAACAAATACTATAAAGATTCTAATCAATCATTCTCTCTAATAACTAACATTACTTTATACTTGTCAATATATCATTGGCTTTCAATTTTGCTCTATAAACCCATTATAAGTAATTAGTTTAGGTAACGTTTAGTTTAGGATCGGGATCATGATTAAGATCAAGACTAATGAACTATTTTTGTAAACTAATATTTTTTTTTATCAAAATTAGTCCTACAATAATTTAAATTTCAAAAAAATATTTTAATTTTTGTATAATAATTTAATTTAATAGCGGTGTAAAATAAGTAATATTAATTTTGTAAAAAAAAAATAAAAATGAGCTAATCTTAATCCTGATCTAAAATAAGTTTTTAGGGGCTTATACAAGATCAAACCACATTTTTTTGCATTAAGTCAATTTCTTTAATCATTACATCTATTCAAAAATTTGTATTTTCACTGCTCATGGTTTTTGGAAAATTCAGTAGATTATCATTCTCTATAATTAATAACATAATTCTTCTACATCATCTGGACTTTGAATATGCAAATATCTACTTTTCTTTATCTATGTAACATAATTATATGATATAGCTGACTTACAAACTCTTTGGAGTATTTTATTCAATTAATTTTGTGCAACCATTAGTACTCCATTTTGCTTAACTTTTTTTGATTCATCATCGAACTCAATTATTTTCCTTTTACTTCCTGTAACATATACTCCATATTCAACGAATTTAATATCTCTATTTTCAAATATAAAACTCTAAACTAGGTTATGTAACCTATAACCTTTAGACCTTTTAGAAAAATCGACCAATTTATATGAACTATAGTTTTTAGCATATCAGATTTATCAATTTTGGCTTTTACATCACAATCCCTAATTCTAAGATAATTAAGGCTGGATTTTCTATTAAGATATAATTCACAAGAAGCTTTAGGAATAGATTTAGATGACTATATTCAAAATATATGTAGTCATTTTTAATGCTTTACCCCATAAAAATATGGTAATTCACTGTAGACTAGCATATAATGTACTATATCCATTAATATTTTATTTTTTTCCTTTCTGTTACTATATTATATTTTGTATTTTCTGAAATAGTTGTATTGTAATAATCTTATGATCTTATAAGAAATTTTAAAAAATGTTTAAACTGTATTCATCTCCTCTATCTAATATGATGATTTTGATCTTTCTGTCCATTTTATTTTCAACTTCAATCTTGTGCACTTTAAATATTTTTAATGCATATGATTTTATGTACAATATATATATATATATATATATCCATATGTGAATAATTATTAATAGATATTATAAAATACTTTTGGTTATTCCAAATAGCAACCTCATTCACTCTACAAATATTTATAATATAGATCAAGTCCAATAAATTATTAGACCATCATACTTTTGGAAATGATTATCTCTTTATCTTACCTTTAATGTAATCGAAACAGATATTAAAATCATTAAAATTTATATTATGCATAATTTTATCACGACAAAGTCTCTGCCTTTACTAATATGACCGAAATAATAGCATAATAAACTAGAAGATTTTTTATCCAATTATATATTTAGATCATAAGAGGACATATGCCTAATATCAATATTATAATATTAAACTAGAGAGTTAGGTTCTAGTTTTACATATAATTTATATAGATGATCGAATACAACACCAGTAATAATAATAACACTCTCATACACTAAAAATACATAGTCATTGTTAAAAACAAAAAAATAATTGGCTTTTGTAAGTCTATAAACTGATAATAGATTGCGTTTGATGGTTAGTGTAAAAACTTTATTTATCAACAAGACAATATGATCATTATGAAAGCCAAAAAGTATGTTCCAACACTAATGACTTCAGATCACTTATTGTTCTATATGAACACATACCTATTCTCATCATTTAGTTTTTTTAGGCTTAGGAATCCCAACATAATAGTTGAAATATGGACCAATGATCTCAAGTCCATAATCTATGATTCTATTGAATTTAAATAAGAATTATATTGTGATATTGTATTAGCTTATTTAGGAGATTAACACAATCATGACATTCTATGCAAAAATTTACAATAATCACAACAAACAATAAAAGTCTGCTTGACCTTTTTTATTATCACAAATAAATTTATATAACATTCTATATTTATTTATTCTCTTCACTAACTTAATCTTGAGTTAAATTAACTAAAGTCAAAATAAATATAAAATAATAATATTTGACTATTTTAATTCATAAATATCTAAAATTATTGTACTTCAGTTCTCATGATTAAGATTTTAATTAGCATGCTTAGAAAATGTAAAATTTATAAATACAATGCAAATTGAATTCAATTGTAAAAAAAAAATCCTTACAAATTTTAATTTACAAATTTTTTTTAAAAAATAATTCATTTAAAGTCTATTAGAAATTGAAAATTTGAAATTCAGTCATGAATTTCACATTAGCAATAATATCATTCATACCAACAAATTACTCAACATAATTTTGAGCTAAAATTTGAGATAAAAACTTAATTTTCTAAAATAGAGGTTACCAAAAATGAACTCAAATCAAATTATATCACAATTTCTCATAAATTAGACATCAAAGATGGCCTTTAATATTAATTGTCAATTTGAATTCCACCCTTTGACATAAAACTCACGAGTAAAATCAATATAAAATTACATAAAATAAATATATATTATAAGGCTTGAAACATCAAATAATGAAATTTTGAAATCTTTTATTGCAAATATTAACAGATTCACCTCGAGTTTTTTCCTCTCTTTGATGAGAAAAAGTTGTAAATGATGAATTTTGAAAATTTTCTTCTATCTCAAGCTCTGAGACGAAATCACAATAAAGAAAAATAGAGGATAATTCATTCTATATTCTTTACTATCTTTTAAAAGACAAATTTTAAGCTATTTTTCAAAATAACCCTTAAAATCTTAAAATTTATAACTAAGACCAAACTTTTTATAAAAGGTCTAATTAGAAAATATGTTAAATAAACCAATTCAAATCTAATTTTTTAATTGGATCTAAGACTATATTATTTATTATTCTTTAGTCATACAATCTCAAGTTGAGACTAGATACTGTGCATATAATAAACTATTTTGATTCATCATGAAACACCCAATTGAGTACATAAATAAAGTTTTATCTCTATTTATGTTGTTATTCATTATCATCTACACATTTAATTAGATAGTCAATTCTAAAACACTTGGTATATTTTCAAATTGTTTGATTTGAATTGCACAAATAAATTATTTTAAAAAATAAAATAATAAATAATCTATAAGACCACAAGATTAATAAAATTTACCTCAAAAAAATTCATAAGAAGAGGGTCTATTCACTATAAATTGAGGTAAAGGAGGAGGCGGTGAGGTTCATGCGAGAGGGAGAGGAGAGGTTCATATGGGAATTGCATGATGGCAATATTGATTAAAATGAAGATGGAGGAGGTAATGAGAAAGACATGGATGAGAAAATGTGTGATATGTAGTATTTACTTTGATAATTAGTAATTTACATAATATTTGTACCTATAATACAAAATTTTATTTGAGTACTAGTAAATTTAGTTAGATAAATTTTAAATTTTTGTTTAGATTTGTGGTGTAACATGTTAATATTATCAAGTGAGCATATTTTAATTTTATTTATTATATTCATATTTACATAAATTTAGAAATACACTTAATTCAAATAATAATTTTTTAACAAATTTATGCTATTAATTCTAGAAAAGTACAATATGAAATTTTTTAAAATTAATTATACATGTCTTCCCATAGTAGGATGAAAAATGTCCAATAATAATTATACACAAGAGTTTATCTTTTAAATAGATGTGGTATTATAGAGATAGTCAAAATTGCAATCAATACGATAAAATAACAAAAGGATCCAACTGTAATCATTCAATTTTATCTAATAATTTTGATGTTTATATTCACAAATAGTGGAGAAGAAAAAGAAAAGAGAAAAAGAAAAAAAAGAAAGTGAAAATTAACGGTACAAAAAATAAAATTGAAGGGGTATTGATTGATAAGATATAAAATTTTATTTATTTAACCTTAAATTGAGTTTCACATTAAATAATGTAAAAAAATGATATATTGAATTTAATATCATAAAAATTTCAAAATATAATCCATATTCAGAAAATTTAAATACCTAAAAATCAATAATTTTTAAATTTAAATCAAATTTCAATTATATATTACTTAAAATGCATTAAAAATATAATGTAAATATCAATTAATATTTTCTTAACACACCCACAAGGGCCCCACCATCTACTTTCTTTCTAAAAAAAATTCAATCCATTAAATAAAAAAGCCCTCTAACACACACCCTTGTTCTTTAATCATCCCTATCCCCGGTTCGGAGCATTGACACCAAGAACCCTCCAAGGATCAAATCATTCAAATCCTCCCCCCCCCCCCCCCCCCGCAGACCCCCACCTCCCCCTTCACACGCGCGCACTGACCCGCAACCTACCGTCTCGCACGTGCCGCCCTCCCCACGACATAACAAATCCACCCCCTTCTCCTCCTTCCCCCCCCCCGCCCCCCCCCCCCCATTTTTACATCTTTTCTTCTCTCTCTGTCTTTCTTCTTTCTCTCTCTTTTCTCTCTCCCAAATCCGGTCGTCTGCGAAGCCATCCAGGCCCCCGGATCCGATCCTGGCCGCCCGATCCGCCATCCGCTTCGCCTGGAGATCAGCATTCCATGGCAACGGAGGACGAGAAGCTGCTCAAGGAGGCGAAGAAGCTGCCGTGGGACGAGCGGCTTACGCACAAGAACTGGAAGGTCCGGAACGACGCCAACATCGACCTCGCCGCCGTCTGCGACTCCATCACTGACCCCAAGGACACCCGCCTCCGCGATTTTGGTGAGTTCGGCTTGCAGATCTGGCGGAATTCGTGTGGAGTTGATCTGAATTGGCTGTTTCCGGTGTGGATTTATTCGTTTGTTCTGTGATTAGGGCCTTTGTTTAGGAAGACTGTTGCGGACTCGAACGCTCCTGTGCAGGAGAAGGCGCTTGATGCGCTGATTGCGTTTTTGAAAGCGGCGGATGCTGATGCGGGGAGGTAGGAATGGTGGACTGTGCTGACATTCTTTGTGGGGATCTGACGGCTTATTTTTATGCTTTATTCCTGATATTTTTTGTTTGGTTGAAGGTATGCGAAGGAAATCTGTGATGCTATAGTTGCCAAGTGCCTTACGGGGCGTCCAAAGACGGTGGAGAAATCCCAGGCTGTTTTTTTGCTATGGGTGGAGTTGGAGGCGACTGATGTTTTCTTGGTATGTTTGCTTTGGAAATTTGTGTTTTTGCTAAAATGGAGCTTGCCCGCTTTATTTTTGAGACATGTTTTGTTGCTTGTTGGATTCAATTTGAATAAGGGATTTCATAAAGCATGGGTCTTGGCTATAGTTAATGGGTATTCAGTGCAAGTGAAGGATATAACGATGATCACCGATGTATATGTCAGTTTGAAATGTGTCGGATATGAAATGGAACATTCATGTTATGTACAAATGGCTGCTCCCTTTGGATACAGCTTGTTTCAGTTCAAATGCTCATAATTCAGAGTCAAATGTCATTACTTTTTCATTCCTGACTGCTTAATTCTTGTGAAAGAAATGATATGGTTAGATGAAAGAATGTGTAGAGACAAAGTTGCTTCCAGATGTCATATTTACAAGATACATCCAATATCCTAGTGGCTGGCTAAAATTTCATGGACTCTTGCTCACTGAGAGCTTTGAGGCCTTACATTGGAAACAAAACTTTTACTTTTAATGATTTAGAGGCTTTTAATGTTGTGAAAGGGAAATGCTTTATATCTTAACCATCTTATTCAGAAGCTAACTTAAGGCTATAGGCCTATTTGTCTCATCTATTGGGTATTCAAGAAAAATATTCCATTTATTCATACTGTTATTTAATTTTTTTATGAAGTTTTGGAGGTTACTGATGATGAACCATGTGTAGTCATTACTTCTGATATTAGCTCAGTTTTGCCTCATGGGATGGTGATGGATTGCATGGCTTATATTTTGGCAAAAAAGGTGGCAAAAAGATGCCTGATTCATCGATTTTCTGAGCCTAAAACAAATTTTAGTTGGGCTGAATGGTTTTGGTGGAATAAAAAGAAGATACACATGAGCCAGATAATAGAGGAATTGCTCATATGAAAGGCCATAATTATTGATTCTGGATGACTAATGATATACCTTTGCTTTAGTCACTTCTATATTAGTGGAGCTGGAGGACAGGACCAGTACTCAATAGGGAATATTACATGAAGTTATAGACCTTTTTGTCTTGATTTAACACTTCTATGTGTGATGGTGGATTGTTAGGAGGTTACTTGCCAGTGACACAATGGCGGCTATTCACAGGAGCTTACCTCTTATTGTGGATGTTCAATGATACAATTTCCATCAAAATATTCATGACGCAACGTTGTAGTCCACAGTTTAAGGGAACAGTGAAAGTTGCATTCTGAGTTAGATCTCCTCAATCATCTATCTTGATGTTTGTGCAAGTGAGTGCATACGCATTTGATTGCATGTGAGTATTCTCACAAATATTTGTTACATTATCGCATATTGTGCTTCTCTCTAGAAGACTATGTCATCTGGTCATTGCTACCCTTGTTCATATCTTTCTAGAGCTTTACCTCGGAAGGCTTTTGTTTCATTGAGTGAAATATTTATTGAGCAAAGGTTGACTTTAAGTGCCACGAGAACAATGGTCTTGTTTGAAGCAACACTCTATTTTGAAAGGCTAGTGCCTTTTGCTTAGTTTTTGCTTTAATGAACATCTAATGTCTAGTCAGTGATGTTCTTCTTTCCATTTGCAATTGGATTTTTATCTCTTTAGAGCAACTTTCTTCCACATCCTCACATTGTCAATACTGAAATTGTAGGAAGCTATGGAGAAAGCAATTAAAAACAAAGTAGCAAAAGCAGTTGTGCCAGCTATTGATGTCATGTTTCAAGCCCTCAGGTTTAGTCCTTTTGTTCCTTAACTTTGTCCTGAATTTGTTTTTTGTTTTATTATTCTAAGTTTGATTATGAACTGATTTAGAGTTCTCATACATTTACTCTTTTCTGATATTCAGTGAATTCGGGGCAAAGGTTGTTCCTCCGAAGAAAATTTTGAAAATGCTTCCTGAACTTTTTGATCACCAAGACCAGAATGTTCGTGCATCTTCTAAGGGATTGACACTTGAACTTTGTCGTTGGATTGGAAAGGACGCTGTAAAATCTATTCTTTTTGAGAAAATGCGGGATACCATGGTGAGGACACGTGCCTTTATTTTCATAATCTTAATTTTTCCATTGGGCATTGGTGAAGTAACTTTTATTACTTTTTATTTGAAGAAAAAAGAGCTTGAGGCTGAGCTTGCTAATGTTACTGGAGCTGCCAAACCGACTCGGAAAATAAGGTTCATATCTCCATCTTTTTTCACGAACTAGTTTTAATCTAAATCTTGTCATTATGCTTCCCATGTAAATGAAATTCAATTATATTCAAGGCATAGACATTATCAATTATTCTTGAAATTGAAAGTTGGTAGGATAATTGAGATGTAAATGCCTATAGAATTGGTGATATGGAATCCAACTCCCCAAGCATTACCTCTTTGTCTTTGTAGGAACATACAATTTAATTTTTTTCTTATTGAAACTTTAACATACTTTTGTTTTGTTCTATTTTGTTCAACTTCAGGCATTTGAAAGTATGGCTAAAATTAACTCTGTAATTTACATTCTATTTGTGTTATCTTAATCATGCATCTATGTGTTCTTTTTTGGGTACTATATGATAAATATTTTTTTTGCATATTTTTTGGAGCAAACAGGATGACTAATGCTTGTGATGAGCATTGATGATTTGTAAATTCATTGTTACTTAAAATATTAGACATTCTATCCTAAAAATTTGACACATTCAGAATATTATGAAGATTATGAATATTTGTAAATCCTAAATATGTCCAATTTCTTATGGTTAATTTTGTACCATGTAAGGATTCTCTTGAAAAGAGGGGGAAATAAAATGATAAGAAAAGCAGACTCTTATGGTTAATTTTGTTCAGCTGAAATGGATGACATATTGGACAAGTACTTTATAAATTGAGCAGGATTCTGGTTAGATTATGTCCTTCAGATTGGTCCTTTTGTAATTTCCTTGCTGGTTCTTAATTTGCTTTTTACAAGAACAACAAGGTCAATTGTGTTGAAGAATAATGATTAGAGCTCAATCCTCATATTGGGCCGAGTAATACATAACATGGTTGCACTAGAATAATACTTTCTAAATGCTCTAGTACCTTGGGTTTATCATAGTCCATTAGAGTTGTAATCGGTAATTAGTAAAGTCCAAAATCAAGTTAAGTTTAAAACCAAATAGAAATTTAGGTTAAGTTTGGGTATGCTTGGGTTTTATAAATATAAAATGAACTTGTAGGAACAAGTAAGGATAGGACTTGTAACTCTTTTTCTTAGAGCAAATAGAACTCAATATTAAAATCAAAACCTTGACGTTACTCAAGAACAAGCCCTAGAATCAGAAAATTGTATATAGTATTAGAGCCAACGAGACTGTGAAGAGCGAATAGATTATGACTAATAGCGAGAAGAAGTCACAAAAAGATGGAGGAAGCCTACAAGTTACCTCCGCCAAATTGAGAGGGATAGAAAACTACTTATCATAAGCAAGAGATATAGAGATTTACTTAATCTCAAAAGAGAAGCAAAACCATTTTGTCAAGGAGCTACAAGCAAAGAAGAGGGTTGAGATCATGAAATAATGTCATTGCTTTTGGACAGTATAAAACCCAATGTAGGAAGACTATTCTTTTATTGCCAAACATCAAGAGACATATGAGAAAAACTCAAAAAGATATATGACAATAAAGATAATATCTTTAAAGTATTTATACTATATGAAAAAATATTCACAATTAAATAAGATGAAAAAGAACTAAGTGAATACTTTGGAATCATGAGTGATTCATGAGATAAAGTGAAGTATTATCTTTCGGCCAATACTGAAAAAGTAAGAAGAGTAAAGATGATATTTTTTTTGGCCGGGCTGAGCTTACAATATGAATAGCTGAAATTTAACTTCATGAGCAATAATGAAATTCCATCCTTAAATCAAGTTTATTGTTAATTACAATGACATACAATGATAACCTCAAAGAGAAAAATATTGATAAAGGGCTCTGTTATAATCTTGAGAAGGAATCATAAGTATACAAAGAATAACAGTTATAGAAAAAATTCAGATTTTACAAGAGGCAAAGGTATAAACAATAGAAGAAGAGGAAGAAATAAGGAAAACCCTAACATTAAATACACAAAGTGTGAAAAGATTGGCCATGTAATAGATAAACTATTGATTTAAAATTGAAAAATCAACATATGCTAATAATACACAAGATCATCAACTATACTCAGAATAAGGTGGATGATAGAAAGCTACCTCACTCAATGAAGAGTAAGTGAATATATTAAGAGAAGAGTATAACAACTTATTTCAAGACACAACCGACATGATCATGATGTCCAAATTATTGTTGGCAAATAAGTAAATTAATAAAAACAGAAAAAAATCTCTAGATCATAAACTTAGGGAAATTATATATGACAGGTAAGGTAGAACTCTTCATAAATATGAATCAAATATCTACAATCAAGTATGTTTCAGTGGCTAGTGGAATATTATCATTAATAACTAGTTTAGGAAGTATACATACATTATTAATGAATATGTTCTCAATACTATATATTCCCAAATTTCCTATTAGCTTATTATCAATAAGCCAAATAACAAAAGTACTGAATTATTGTATAATTTTTTCCTACTCATTGTATTTTTTAAGATTTTAAAATATGAAAGAAGATTGGTGGAGGTATTGAAAACAAAAAAAATTATTTTTTGAATTTTGTAACACAACATCTAAAGACTTTGAAGTCATAAGAAGAGTGCTTTGCTAAGTGACATAGTAAATTAGGTTATCTCTATCAAAATATTCTCAAATTATTATTTTCAACTTTAAATTTATCTAACATTAGACGTTGTAAGTCTTGTGAACTTGTAAAGTATCATATGTTTGTCTATGTCCCAAGATTTAATAAAACTAGCATTTACCTTTTTATATTATTTATAATAATGTGAGGTAAAAATATTTCTTTAAATGGATACAAATATTTTGAAACTTTTATTGATGATTACTCATGTGTAATATGACTTTATTTGCTAAAAAGAAAATCTAACGTCTTTGAAACCTTTGAAATCTTTCATAAGGAGATTCAAAATCAGTTCAATGCAATTATCAAAATACTAATATCTAATAATGGAGGTGAGTACTTTTCAAATAAATTCCAAAATTATCTCAAAGATAATGATATTTTTTCTTAAAAATCATGTGCATATATCCCTTGGGAGAATGAAGTTGTTGAAAAAAAAAATCAATATCTCCTAAAGGTTGTACGAACATTAATATTTCAGAAAAAATGTTTTAACTAGATATTGGGAAGATGCAGTTCTCTCTGCATCATTTCTTATAAATAAAACTCTAACCCCACTTTTAAACAAGAAGAGTTTTTTCAATATTCTATATTCATAAGTAAAACCATTCTATCTATCAATTAAAATTATTTAGATGTCTCTATTATGCTCATAACCATAATCCTTTCAAGGATAAATTATAATCTTTCAATGCATATTTATAGGATACTTTAGAACAAAGAAAGTTTATAGATGATATAATTCTTAAACACATAAAACATATATTTCAGCAGATATAATCTTTTTCGAGAATATAACATACTATTCGGATAAAGATAGGAATAGGGATAACAAAAATAAGAACTGCAATTAACATCCCTTTACATGTGCTTTTAAAACAATTGCCTGTGACTTTAAACAAGACAAAGAAACTGCTTTTCTATACCAAGAAAAGGTAAGATAAGTAGTCAAAATTATCACCATCATCTTTATTCCCTGAAAGAGGTTTAACTGCATATAAACTGATTAATGATAAATCAGAAGCAGATATTGCATTTGAACAAGATGAAAAACCTCAGTCAAAACCTGAAATTCAATCTCAAAATGCAGCTTCAGACATAATTAGTGATCTTTATTGACCAATAGCTCTTATAAAAGAGAAAAAATTATGTACTCAATACTTAATTATTAAGTTTGTGTTATATTAAAATTGAACTCCTGTTTTTAAAATTCTTATATTGAATGTCATAATCATCATAATACCAAAAACAATGCGAGAGGTAGTGGCAATACCAAATGGAGAGAGATTATGAAGGATGAAATGTAAGCTTTGCATAAGAATGACACATAAGAATTGGTTTCTAGACTAAAAAAATAAACCCATTGTTGAATTCAAATGGGTGTATGTTATTAAATATAAGATAAATGAAATTATGAAAAGATATAAGGTCATGTTAGGAACTAAAGAGTATACTCAAACACAAAGAATTAATTATTTTAAAATCTTTTGACTTATATTAGAGATGAATACTATTATAGTAATATTATTACTTGCAGTAAATAAAAGATGACAGATAGATCAACTAAATGTTAAAAATATCTTTTTGCATGAAAACACTTAGGAGGAAGTGTATATATTAAGACCGCTTGGGTTTAGCACAAATCCAGTGAGACAAGTTTGTAAACTGAAGAATATACTTATGGTTTGAAGAATTACCTAAAACATGATTTGAAAAATTCAGCAGTGCAATGATTGATTAGGAATTTAGGAGAAGACAAACTGATTATGCTCTTATCTTGAAAAATATTCATCAAGGTATAATTATATTACTTGGGTAAGTTGATGATAAAATGATTTTTGGGAGTAAGAATACATGCATGAGAGGATTAAGAACTACTTAAAAACTCAATTTAAAATCAAAGATTTAGAAAAATTACACTATTTTTTTGGAATTAAAGGACAATAATATTATAAAGAAAGTATGTGGCAGACCCATTAAGGGATATCGATCAATTAGATAGCAAAACAACTAAAATACTAATGAGTGCAAACCTCAAATTGCTCCCAAGTTGGGAAACTCTACTTAATGATCTTGAAATTTATAGGAGGCTGATAAGAAAATTGATTTACTTGCTAATTACAACACCGAATATTTGTCATATTATGGATGTAGTTAGGTAATTTATGCAAGATCGAAGAGAATCATATTTAAAAGCAATCAATTAAATATTGAAGTATATTAAATGAGCTCTAGGTTTGGATTTGTGATATAGAAATTGTAAAGCTTCAGAATTGGTGGCATTTTCAGATGCAAATTGGGTAAGGTCTTCCATTGACAGAAAATCAACCATAGGGATAGGCATCAAGTTTGGAGACAACTTGGTTGTATGAAAATGTAAAAAATAAAATTCTATTGTTAGATCTAGTTCAAAGATAAAATATAAAGCGATAACAGTAACTACTTGTGAGATCTTATGACTGAGAACACTAGTAATAGAATTAAAATCTATTTTTTAGAACTCCTACAACACTGTTTTGTGACAACCAAGCAACACTTAAGATTTATAGTAATCCAGTTTTTCATGAAATAGACTAAACACATAAAGGTGGACTTGCATTTTATTAAAGAAAAGATTCAAAGCCGACAAATACAACCAACTTATCTGAAAATAGAAAATCAACTAGTAGATATGTTCACCAAGGTATTATAAATAGATAGGCTGTTGAAACTCAAGAACAAGTTGAGTATGCGAGACTACCTAACTTGAGAAGCGGTGTTGAAGAATAAGGATCAAAGTTCAATACCCATATTGGGCCGAATAATACATGACGTGGTTGCACTAGAATAGTGCCTTCTAGATGCTCTAGTACCTCAATTTCATTACAATTCATTAAAGATGTAATTGGTTTATTAGTAAAGCCTAAGTCAAGTTCAAAACTAAATAGGAGTTTAGGTTAAGTCCAAGTATGCTAGAGTTTTAGAAATATAAAAAGAACCTATAGGAACAAGTAGAGATAAAACTTGTAACTCTTTTTCTTAGAGTAAATAGAGCTCATTATTGAAATCAAAACCCTAGCCTTCCTCAAGAACAAACCCTAAAATCAGAAAAATCGACAAATTGGTCTCTGGTTACCATTGATGTTTTATTTTTTCTTCTACCAGGTCTGAACAAGATAAGGAGCCTGAACAAGAAGCCATTACTGAAACTGCAGGTACTGGTGCTTCTGAAGATTCTGCAGTTGAAGGTAAGGAGTCAGTTGATTTTTCAATCTATATTTCAGTTCTGTTGTGGACCATTTATGTTGTTTGTATCTACTTGATTTGATTTGTTACACGATCTATTTTACCTTGCAGCTCCACATGAAATAGATGAATATGAACTTTTGGATCCAGTTGATATATTGGCTCCTTTGGACAAGTCAGGATTTTGGGATGGAGTGGTTGGTTTTATTGCAATTTAATTTAATTTATTACTTTTACCAAAATACAGACCATTTTCTTGTTATATTAGCCTTTCAAGAAGTTCTACCATCAACACTAGTTGAAAGCTTGTCATGTTTCTGTAGAAAGCTACTAAATGGTCTGAAAGGAGAGATGCAGTTGCAGAGCTTACTAAGCTTGCTTCAACCAAAAGAATTGCTCCGGGTGATTTTACTGAAATTTGTCGGACGCTTAAGAAGGTAACCCTTGTTATATCCATTTGGCAGTGGCTTGTATCTTTAACTGCATCTGCTAATTTTGTTGGACAGACCTTCATACATTTCCATTTGATCCGATCAAATTTCATTTTCTCTGAAAATTTATGGCTAATATTATGGCATCATAAGATGTGAATATGTAAAACATAATCAGATTTGTGGAGTGGTTCTTGTGATTAATTAGGGTTATTGTTCTTATTTCACATTCAGCTCAATTTGTTGCTTGTATTGCACCAGCCAAATTGATGGATGGGTTTTATCTGCTTCTGGCTGATTCTTTATTACTGTTTATACTTTCTGCCTTGTGGTTTTTATTTCAATCCATTTGTTTACAGCTTGTAACAGATGTAAACCTAGCTGTATCTGTGGAAGCTGTTCAAGCGGTTGGGAATCTTGCCAGGGGTCTAAGAAACCATTTTGCTGGAAGCTCACGCTTTCTATTGGCTGTACTTCTTGTAAGTGCATTGAATTGTTGCTCTTTTCTCTGAGTATTGGGAGTGTTTATGCAGTTTCATACTAAAAATATTGTCAATATCATTTCAGATGGTCATTTAATGTTGAAATTTAAATGATTATTTTTCAATTGGAATACTAATGTTTACTCTATTTGTGCATGGAAACTTTATCTTCTCCCTAATTCTTTTCTTAGAATTTTCTCTATGTGGGCTATATCTGAGCTAGCTTACGTGCTATATGAGATTATAGAATGTGGCTATATTTATCATTGTTTTTTATTTTTTATTTTGTTGTTTTCCCTTATCAACAGGAAAAGTTGAAGGAGAAGAGACCAACTTTAACGGAAGCTCTTATGCAGACTCTCCAGACAATGCATAAAGCTGGATGTCTATCCCTTGTTGATGTTGTTGAAGGTATGTTTAGGCTTCTTTCTTTCACAATCTGAATCAGTTTACTTTTTGAACAAAAATGATCATCAGTTTACCATTCCATTTTTCAAGGTATAAAAGTAATGGAATCTTTCTTGATGTTGGAGGATCTGAATTATAATGATTTTTTGACTGGTTTCTGGACAAAAATGTTTGTCTGGCTTATTGTTCTGTTCTTCAGGATATAGAAACATCTCAATTTTCTTTCATGCTGCACTACCTATATTAGATTGGAGATTTAGCATTCAAGGCAAATATTCTGCTATAGCTGATGGTGATGAATGAGTTTCATTCTCATTTCCATCAATTCATGAAGTAACTCTCCTTAAAATTGGAGAATTAGTTACAGTTTTGTTTGCTTGATGAAAATATTGTGGTTTTATGGACATATATTATTGAAGTGTGTATATTCCAAAGGCAAAACATTAAGGTGAATCGGTAACTATAGAGCAACTGATGACATGCTATTCTATTCAGAATCAAGCTTTTGAGAGAGAAGTTATGATGGTATAATGGAATGTGGAAGATCTAGCCAATTTCTTGATTTATAAAATATTTTTGAAATCTAAATTGGTCAACTTTTAGAACTTATAGGGATACAGGATTATGCAGTAATGAGGGTTTTCGGTTTTCTTCTTCACGGCTGAGATCATTAGGGAAAAGCTTCTACAATTTCCTTGGTGCAATTGGTGCAAGGCCAATGGACCTCTCTTGCATTGTTTCATTAGAGAGCCATGAAATGAATCTGGAACGGCATCCTATGTGCAGCAATGTTCTCTGCCCTGTAGAAAAATAGATTTTTCTATGTGGTGGAGACGGTGTCTGTGTGAAGCTCTTAACAGATTAAGTTGCAGATTTTATGATTTGCATCAGCTAATCAGTTTATTTTGTCTTGCATTGCAGATATTAAAGTTGCAGTAAAAAACAAAGTTCCACTTGCACGGTCACTGACTTTAAACTGGGTCACATTTTGTATTGAAACAAGTAATAGAGCAATTGTTCTTAAGTTGCACAAGGATTATGTACCTATCTGTATGGAGGTTAGCACATACTTCATGCTTCCTTTTTTATCTTCATTATCTTTCTAATGGCACAATTTAACTTAATTATATAGAATTGGCTCTTTAACTGATAAAGTAATTTTGGGATTATTTTAGTGCCTGAATGATGGTACTCCAGAGGTGAGAGATGCATCTTTTGCTGCTTTAGCAGCTATAGCTAAGGTAGTTACACTTTGGGACCCTTGACCTTTCTGTTTCCTTCATAATGCGAATTATGCAACCTAATCTACTGTCTTGCCTTTAACCTTACTCTTGTAGATGGTTGGTATGAAACCTTTAGAAAGATCACTGGAAAAGCTTGATGATGTGAGGAAAAAGAAGCTGTCAGAAATGATTGGGAGCTCAAGTGGCAGTGTAGCCTCTAGTTCAGGATCAGGTTGAAACTTGTTCTATCCTTGTCAAACCTGGTTTGCATTCTTTAACAATATCATTCTTCATTGTCCTCATGTTGACTCATTTGATGCCAGCTCCTGTCTCAACATCAAGTGGGGGTATCTCTGGGCATGAGGTAAGCTTTTGTTCATCATTTTCCATTGAGATCTTTTGTATTTATATTATCGAATTGTACTAATGGTTAAGATCCCTCGAGAATTAACTTCTTATGGCATATCCTGCTCTGTAAACTACAATATGGATTTTTTTACTTCCTTTGTAGTAATTTGTATTCATCATTTCTAAAACAACATTCACTTAATTGTGACCATTGAATACAAAAGAACCACTTTAAGAAAATCTGAAAGATATTATCTTTCATCATGTGGTTTGTTGGCTATTAAAAAAGGGTTGCAATACTTCTGAATAAACAATCAAACATTTGGACTCTTTCGCTAATGTTGAGGTGACTGTCCTCTTTTCATTATATTGGTGTTACTTTTCTCTTCTTTTAGTAAGTACCATATAAGTGTTTTTTTTTTAATGTTTTTTGATGTCCTGCGGTATTTTTGATTGGGATGGAAGTTTTCATTGTTAAAGAAGTTTTCTTTTTTTAGAATTTCCTTTTCTGCTATATGTTAAATTTAAATTTTGGTTATTAACCACCGAATATGGATATCTCATGGTTTATTCCAACTTTCCATATATATATTTTTAGAAAATGAATAAAATATGTTCCTGTTTAATGAGAAAATAAATTGGATCTTAAAATCAAATGTTTTTAACCAGGTAGTGGCACTGTGCTGTGATGAAAGATCAACTTAAATTGCTAATATTACACGAACAGATTTAAGGCTTAAAGCTGGGCAACGCTGGTGGATTATTCAATTAGTTCATATTGAATGTCTCTTTGTTTTGTCAAAATGGTTCTCAGAACTTCATTGCTTTAGATGTTGCATGAGTGCATTAATGAAATAGGACTTGGAAAACATTAAATGCTATTCCTTTACCGATGAATTAAGTCCAACTGATCCACCTGGGAAGCTGTAGAATGATGTTTAGGGCTGTCAATGGGCTTGGGTGGTGTGATAGCCTGACCCCTGGCCGAAAAAAAAAAATATCAGATTTTAGCTCAAAGATTTGCAAAAAAAATGATGAATAGGGACAACCTGAAGCCTGAGCCGGCCTGAAACATCCAGTGTATAAGTTTGGGCTTGGGTTGGGTCTGTGCTTAAATGCATAACTTGGGCTAAGGCTTGACCTTGGCAGGGCCCAAGGCTGGCCCAGTCTGTACAGCTGTAATGTTTTTGTGATAAGACTATGTTTTGGATCTTCATTGCCCATAAGCGAGCCATATATCTTGGAGAATTTATGAACAAAAATTTTGAAGTCTTGCCACACCTTGAGCAAATAATTCTTTTTGATTCTCATCATATTGTAAATCTTTAGATCCACAATTCCTTTCCATCCAGAGTTTAATTATGGGCATTGTAATGTGATGTTGCTTTTGTGCTTTATGTTGTCCAATTGAAGGCCTTCTTCCATGTTTTTCACTTTGAAGCAAAACAACTTTATGTTGCAATGGTCTACCATTGAGGACACTATTTTGTTTTTCTTCTTCAGAATTGAGTTTCTACCTCAAATTTCTTTCCTTTTTGAGAAGTGATGACGATTCTTTCTGATACTTTTGAAGGCTCCAGATAGCATGTTTGTACGAAGATCAGCAGCTAGCATGCTTAGCGGAAAGAAGCCTGTTCAGGCTGCTGCTGTAAGTACTATTTTATGCCTTTTAATAACATCTTGCATCTTGCATTTACGCTTTCATATAGCTGATTTGAGTTTCTAATTAGCTGCCTGCTAAAAAGAGTGGCTCTGCTAAACCTGGTGCTGCAAAGAAGGCAGATGGTGCTGGTCAATCAAAGATGTTGGCATCTGTTGAAAGCGAAGATGTTGAGGTATTTCATGTGCAAGAAATGGAAACCTATTTCTTCTTAAATCAGTCTCAAATTTTCTCTTTTCCTTTTATTGTTATAAATGCATTCCCAGTAAAGCATAGTTTTGAGTGCTTGAGGTTTTATATTATGTGCCAGACGTGATATGCTCTATATTGATAATTTGTATGCCATGGCTGTATTGACTAACTCGATGGTCATTTTCTTGGATTGTACAGCCCAGGGAGATGAGCTTAGAAGAAATTGAAGGAAAAGTGGACTCCCTTCTACCAGGCGATATAATAACTCAGTTGAAAAGTAGTGTTTGGAAAGAACGCCTTGAAGGTTTCGTGCAATCCTTTGCATACTAGTCTCTCTTTATAATTCTTGCTTTTAGGATTTTCCTTGAGGTTGTTTAGCTTTGCATCGCTCTTTTGATTTGTACACTTTGTGATGATTAAAAAGGCTATGTGATGTGCATCTTTAAATTGATCTATATGTAAAGTTAATATTTGGTGAATTGATAACCTAAAAATTTTTTTCTTGTGAATTGGACTTCAGTTATTAGAGAATTGCTTAATCAGTTTTAGTTGTGTGTTTACATTGTATGAGATGACTTTTGGGATATTTATGCAGCTGTATTGTCAGAGTTTTAGTGGGAAAATTTGTGGTTTTTGCTGGATAAATGCTCTTTATGAAGAGTCATGTATGTGTTTAGGTGGTATTCTTAGATATCTTAGCAAAAGTTTGGATTTTAAGCATTTCTTTATATATTACAATTGCTATCCATTGTTGATATTTGTTGGACATTAGATGTGGCTATACACCAAGCTTAAATGCAGTTACAATACCATCATGTCTGCTGTTGCCATTGTTAATAATCTTTGCTGATCCTTTTCTTCAGTTGGAAGATAAGGTGTTATATGCCTGCTAACTAGGAACCAGTTGTTAGTGTGAAAACTTGTAGGCATAAAATTTTAATTTCTTGCTGCAGTTCAGTCATCTTGTGGGTTGTTTGCTTGTACCTTAATGCGTTAGTTATCCTTTGGCAGCGATTGGCTCCCTTAAACAGGAAGTTGAAAATCTTCGAGACCTTGACCTGTATGCAGAAATTTTGGTACGCCTATTTTGTGTTCTTCCTGGATGGGGAGAGAAAAATGTGCAGGTATATCATTCATGTACTTGAAACCCTTGATAGCGACCTGTATTTTTTCTTCCTTTTTTACACTTTGGCTAAATTTTGTTTGTTTGTTTGTTTTATTTATTTATTTTTTAATCTCTTGTTACAGGTCCAGCAACAAGTCATTGAGGTCATCACATTTATAGCCTCAACTGTGAAACACTTTCCAAAGCGATGCGTGGTGCTCTGCCTTCAAGGTATGTGCTACACATTGTTCTTCAATTTCAGCATCGATGGTATTTCTAAAACAATATGGTCTGATCTGTTGGTCATGAATTATTTTTCAGCACGAAGTGATATCAGTTGAATATGATTGAATTTCAGTTGTCATTGAATTGTATGTCTATAAAAAGGAACACGAGTTTTTTTATATGTGCCAGTTACATCATTTTGTAAGCTAATGATGCTGATGCTTGCTTTTCTGCAATTAAAAGGTATTGGCGAGAGAGTGGCTGATATTAAAACTCGTGCCCATGCCATGAAGTGCCTGACTACTTTCTCTGAGGCAGTAGGTCCTGGATTTATTTTTGATAGAGTAAGTGGGTGCTTATGTTTTCCTCTAGTACCCTTTGACTAATGCAATTGCTGGTTTAAATTGATTTCAAAGGAACAGGACCCATGAGACTGTCCACCTTTGGCACAGTATCTCAGTCTAATATTTACTTTTCCACAATGAGATGAAGGGTTTCTCAAAATATTTTTTCACCTGTTTTTGTCATATGATCTTTTAAAACACTCATTCTTTCGTATCTTAGCTCTACAAAATAATGAAGGAGCACAAGAACCCCAAGGTTCTTAGTGAGGGTGTTCTGTGGATGGTCTCTGCAGTAGAAGATTTTGGTGTTTCACACATAAAGTTGAAGGTGCATTCATTTATTTCTTTGGTGGTATACTCTTCTTTGTGTTTGTTACATTTTATGATAACAAAACAAATGAATCCAACTTTTGCACAGGAATTAATTGATTTTTGTAAAGACACCGGACTACAATCCAGTGTTGCAGCCACTAGAAATTCTACAATTAAGCTTATTGGAATGCTACACAAGTTTGTTGGTCCAGGTAACGTTGAGTTAAGTAATAGCTGGTTATTCTCTTATTGCATTTCTAATTTAATGGTGCTGCAGACATCAAAGGTTTCTTGATGGATGTGAAGCCTGCACTTCTTAGTGCACTGGATGCAGAATACGAGAAAAATCCATTTGAGGTATTGTAATGTAGTATTGGAACATAGTAAAGTGAAATGCGTATGACCTGTGTACCTGACACTGCACACACACACATGTATGTAAGGATAGCTGTCTATCATGAAGCCTGTCCAGCTCTGAAATGGAAATAATTGGATTCAGCTCCAGACATAGTTATGTTCAATTTGGGTTTGAGCTTCACCAAAACTGGGTTAGGCAGTCCTTGCCTCGTATCATTTTGTAGCTTAGTTGACATTTGAGATGGAGAGAGTTTGTCATGTGAATGACACATGATTGCCTAACCAGCCCAACCAACTGAAGCTCCTTTCTTTTTCTTCTTTTTTTTTTATTTCTTTGAATTTCTTACACAGAACTCTTTCTCCTCTTTTCTTGACTTCATAGCATAGATCATTTCAGCTCCTATTGAGGCCATCAATTAAGTAGACTCACTAAATTGCATTTCTTTAATAGGGTGCTGCTGCAGCTCCAAAAAAAACTATAAAAGCTTCAGATTCAACATCATCTGTTGGGGCTTCTGGGTTTGATGGTCTGCCACGAGAAGATATAAGTGCAAAGATCACACCCAATCTTCTCAAAAACCTAGGCAGCCCTGACTGGAAGGTATACATTCTAATGACAGTTTCCACTTTTTATTGTTTTTTTTATTTTTTAATTCACAACTAACTCTTCATACCAAATGCTGATCGTGCCTTTTTTTCTGACAAAACAGCTCCGATTGGAGTTAATTGATATGATAAATAAAATTCTGGAAGAAGCCCATAAACGCATCCAACCCACTGGCACTGGTAGGCAATTGCTTTGCTTTTTTGTGGTGTTCATTTTTGGAGCACACTGTAAAAGCCTGAGGCATCCTACTTCCTTGTTTATCTGTGTGTTTTTGCTTTTTTATCATCAGTGGAGTTATTTGCTGGTTTAAGAGCACGCCTATATGATAGCAACAAAAATTTAGTGATGGCAACCTTGGCTACAATTGGTGGTATTGCGTCTGCCATGGGTTCTCCAGTTGAGAAGTCAAGCAAGGTTCCATTTTGAAGAACACACTTGGATTTCTTATTATTTTGTGTTTCTTCTGTAGTTTGATTCCTGATTACATGACTCATGACACTGTACATTTCACAGGGAATCCTCTCAGACGTATTAAAATGCCTTGGTGACAATAAAAAGCACATGAGGGAATGCACTTTGAATACATTAGATTCTTGGGTCGCAGCTGTTCAACTTGATAAAATGGTACCTAATGATCAGATTTCTTGTTTTGGTTAATATTATTACTGTTATTATTGCACATGGTAATTTGGTTGTTGGATTGTTCAGGTTCCGTATATCACACTTGCATTAGCTGATCCCAAGCTTGGCGCAGAAGGGAAAAAAGATCTCTTTGATTGGTTGTCCAAGCATCTTTCAAAACTTGCTGATCTGCCTGATGCCGTGCACCTACTAAAGCCGACTGCTTCTGCTTTTACGGTATCATAAGAGGGTTATATATTGGTAGCACTGTTCTGAGCATCTCAGTTTCATCTCTTTTTTTTCTTTTTTTTTCCTAGGATAAATCAGTGGAAGTTAGGAAAGCTGCTGAAGCTTCTATTGGAGAAATTCTGAGAGTCTGCAGTCTGGAAACTGTATGTACTGAAAGCTTTAAAAAATCTTGTTCTTGTAGCATTATCATTCATTGATCTGATATATCTCCTGCAAACAATATATTTCGATCTCAGGTAACTAAGAGTTTAAGGGATTTACGTGGACCAGCTTTAGATCTTGTACTCGAACGGATCAGACCATCTGGTCTAGTCCATGGTATAACCTGGCTTTCTTGGATTCAATGTAAATCCATCAATATATTTATCCATGTAAATTAATCCATTCATTTGTAATGCCACATAATAATGTACGGTTTGAGATTTAGGCAGTTATGCTATAATCTTAATTATTAAATATTCAAGGGAAGTAACAACCGTTTGACAATTTCTATTCTAAATGATGGCATCAATCTTTTTATGGAGTTAGGCATATATGGTTTGACTTCTCTTGTGCCTTTTCAGAGTCTTTTGATGGCACAAAAGCGATGACTTCTGGCCTCACTTCTAAATCAAGTTCAAAGATTGGAAAAACAGGATTTAACGGTGGCAATGACCGTGCGTCTAAGCATGGCAACAGAGCTATATCTTTGGTCTGTTACTTCTGTTCTCTCTCTCTCTCTCTCTCTCTCCCTCCTCTTTCTTTGGGCTTCCTCCCTTGCTACGTGGGATGCTAATTATTAAATGTTTTACACAGAGAGGTGTTCCAGTTAGGGCTTCAAAGTCTGATCTTGTTGTGTCTGCTCAAGATATGGCAGTTCAGTCGCAGGCTTTAGTTATTGTCAAGGATTCGAACAAAGTATGGTCTTGTCAAACATGTTTTCTCTCTCCATTTTTTATTGTCATTTTTTATCTTTTTCATATTCTTATGTGCTTACAATCTGAACAGGAAGACAGGGAGAGACTTGTTATACGTAGGTTCAAATTTGAGGAACCACGTCCAGAGCAAGTTCAAGATTTGGAGGTTTGTTTTAGCTTCTGAGGAATTAATTACTTTGGATGTTTCACAAGTTTTTCCCTTTTTCATATAATTCTACTAGTTGAGTTTCTTATTTTACCGCTCCACCTGGTTCTGTTTTTCTTAAAAGATGCTTTCTTTTTTAATCACCACCATTTTTTAGCAGAAGATTAGTTGCTGGTTAATTTGTGTGACAAATGTTGGCTCTATTAACAAACACCCCATTCCTTACATTTTCTAAACAAAGTAGATGCTTATGCGCAATGTTTCTTTTCTTTCCTTCCACTTTTGGTATTATTTGTGAAGGTTGGGTTTCAAGGATATGGAAGTAGGAATTCTCAATGATGAAATTAGTGAGAGAAGTATAACTCCTATTTTCGAGAGAGAAAACCCAACCTACTTCTACTCGGGCTTTACTAATGACCTGTTTACATTAAATCGGTTTTTTTTTTGTTTCCTGTTTGAAATCTGTGTTGGCTTTAGGCTTTCTTATTGGGTTGTGCTTACCAAAATTAAATAAACATAGCATTGTTTCCCTTAATATCACTTATAGTGATGTATGGAGTGTTAGAACATCATCTTGGAATGATTACAAATATTTTGTAACCTTCATAGATGATTACACTAGAGTAATATGGTTGTATCTAAAAAAAGGGAAATCAAAAGTATTTGAAGCATTCCAAACATTTCTTAAAGAAATCAAAAATCAGTTTAGTACAAATATTATAACTCTTAGGTCAGATAATGAAGAAGAACATATGTTCTTAGAATTTTAGAAATATTTAAAAGATAAATGACATTATATCTCAAAGCTCATGCACTTATATATCTTAACAGAATAGTATTGCTTAAAAAAAAAAAATCAACATTTGTTGGAGATTGTCAGAGCTTTGTTTTTTGAAAAGAACATACCATTATTCTTTTGGAGTGATGCAGTGAAATCATATTACCTTTAAAATCCTTTATCTAAACAGAAATCCCTCTCATTTACCTTTAAGAATATTTGGTTGTTTATATTATGTTCATAATAATAATTTATTTAAAGACGAGCTTGAACATCAATCATTTAAGTGTATATTTTTAGGGTACTTCAAAACTCAAAAAAGATATAAATGTTATGATTCTAAAACTAACAAAATCTAATGAAGGACAAAAACCTTTAGAGAATGTAATAGATGATCATAACACATAATAAGACATAGTTTAAACTGTTCTTACAAAAGCCACAAGTGACATAACTGAGGCAGTTAATAGCCCAGAATAGGAGATACTGGTGTATACTAGAAGGAAGAAATAGAACTAATCTATGAATTGAACCCCTCACCGATCAAAATCACCTAGTAAAGAGTCCACAGAACATCAACAAGTTGAGTAGACATGTCAGTACCCACAGTTATAGAAGTTTAACAAAAGCTGAATGAAGACAAATAGAGAAGTAATGATGACTGACCAATTGCAACAAGAAAAGAAGAGAGTGCAAAAGATATCCAATTGGAAGGTATATCTCATATTTTTTGTTGATACCATTATTTAGGAAAGCTCAAATACTAACAGAAGACAGAGTTCCTACCAAAAGCTATCAATAGATCAGTAGTGTAATATAAATGAGTATTTACTATTAAATATCATGTTGATGGTAGTGCAGAAAGATTTAAAGTAAAGTTAGCAGCTAAATGGTACACTCAAACATATGGAGTAAGACTTTTTTGAAATCTTTTCACCAATAGCAAAGCTTACCTCAGTTAGAATAATTTTTTCCCTTGCTGTAAATAAAGACTGGAGTTTAATGTTAAGAATGCATTTTTCTATAGAAATTCATGAAGAAGTTTATATGACTGAGCCACTTATTTTTAGCTCAAGAAAAGGGGGATATATTTGGAAGTTAAAGATTTTTTTTGTAGGCTAAAGCAATTTCTAAGAGTTTGGTTTGAGAAGTTCAGCTCAACATCAGTAGATTATAGTTTTAATAGAATACAAGTTGATTACACAGTATTTGTTAAAAAAGACTCACAAGAGACTATAATCTTATTAGTATATGTCAATGATATTATGTTAACAGGGAATAACATAAAAGAGATTTACCAACTCAAGAGATTTTTAAATTCCAAGTTTGAAATTAAAAATTTAGAAAAATTGCGCTACTTTTTTGGAATTAAAGTTGGATACTTACATAGGGGTTCATTTTGTCTCAAAAGAAATTTGTGCTTGACATGTTAAAGGACACATGCCTATTTGGTAGTAGAATAGCCAAGGTTTGCATTGATCCAAACTCAAAATTGTATTCAGATCAAGGAAAATTGGTAGAAGATTAAGAAATGCATAAAAGAATAGTAGGCAACTTATCTACCTAATCATAACAAGGCTTGACATCAACTATGTGGTGAGAGTGGTGAATCAATTCATGAAAGATCAAAGAAAATCACATCTAGAAGTTATATATCAGATACTTAGGTATCTCAAAGATGCATCAGGACTTGATCTAATTTATTAGAAATTAAAATAAATAAATATAGTGGCATATTTAGATGCAAATTCAGCAGATTTACTTATGAATAGAAAATATATATTTGGAATTGTATAAAATTTGGAGAAAATTTGATTGGCTTGAATAGTAAGAAATAAACAGTAGTAGTCAAATCAAGTGTAGAGGCAAAATATAGAGTTGTTACTTAGTTACATATGAGATTATATAGCAAAGATCATTTCTTAATGAGTTGGGATGTCTTGTAGAAGAAGTTTCTTAGCTTTTGTGTGACAATCAAACAATAATTTATTTCTCAAACAACCCAGTATTCAATTGAAAGGACCAAACGCATTGAGGTAGATTTTCATTTTGTCAGACAGAAATACAAAACCAAGTATTAAAGCTAGCAATTGTTAAAACAGTGTTCTCACAAAATCTGTGAACTTAGAGAAACTGGAGAGAATCAAGACCAAGGTAGCATGTATAATATATACTACTCAACTTGAGGACGGGTGTTGAAAGAAAAGAGGGTGTAGAACAATTTCCTTATTGGCTCAAAACTCAAAATATGATTACACTAACGTACCATCCAAATATTTGAATCCTTATATTCATCATAAAAGCCCAATTGTAAACCAACATTATGTAAACTGACTGGATTCCAATCCATGTGGGAGTTCTATATATAAGAGATAAAATATTAGGGTTTTAGGGAAGTATTTTGATTTCATAAAACATGAGATTGTTTCTCCTTTGTCATTGATCTTTAAACCCTAGTTTCAGACATTTGAAACCCTAGTGTTAACAATTCAATTATAGAAGTCTGTTGGTTTCTTTTTCCTAGCAACATTGTGTTCCATGTGGGGAAAAACAACCTCTAAATGGGATTGAACTCTTCATATTCTTTGCTTTGATTTGTTGAAAATCTTTTGACATACATAAACATCTCATCACTTGATGATGTCAACTCCAGGATTCGATTAGTTCATGGTGTTCTCAATTTAAAATGATGTCAAATCTCATGCTGCTTAAATCTGTTTATGCAAACGCCACCATTATACAGATTGATGTGACACTGTTGAGCATCATTTTAAAAAGTTGCTCAACAACCTGAAACCTCTACATCAGCATCTATGCGCCTCTTTTCTTTTGTGTGGTCTATTCCCTTTTGTGTTGATGTTCTGTCTCAAAAGCTTCCTATTTTTACCACTTTGAAATGGAAATGATCAATGCAGATTTTTGCTTCTTTCTATCAGTTTCTTATACAATTCCACTAGATTTGTACTTTTTGCCTACGCATCCACTTAAACTGTCACAATCTACCTCATTATTTCCCCTCCATAATATATTGAAGCTTACGGTCTCAAAAAAATCTGTCTTTTTATTTCTACTTCATCAACCCAGTCTGTAGAACTTGTTTTTATTAACTATTTACTTCTGATCTCCAGGCATCTTTACTTCACCATTTATAGCATGTGCTATGTACACATAGTTATCAAACACCATCCCTTTTTCTGTTTAATTTATTGTCGTGCCTATCCCTTTTGGTTATTGTGGTCGATGCAATGTGGTGTATTCTGGTGTCATAGTGTTCTGATAACTCCTGTCTTTTGCCAGTGTGATCTTATGAAGTATTTCAGGGAAGATCTTCATAGGAGACTTCTGAGCACTGATTTTAAGAAGCAAGTAGATGGGCTAGATTTGTTACAGAAGGTACCTTTATTTCTGGGTCCTGATTTCATAATTCTTGATGGGGTAATGTGACTGCTAATATAAAGTTCTTCTTGTTTATAGGCTTTGCCATCTAATGCAAAAGAAATTATTGAAGTTCTTGATATTCTTTTGAGATGGTTTGTATTACGGTTTTGTGAGTCTAACACAACGTGCTTGTTAAAGGTGAGATTTATTCTACTTGTTCAATGCATTTCATTATTAAGGTTATTGAAATCAGCTTGACATTACCATTGCTTAAGAATTATGTCCCTTGGACGTATGAAACAGGTGCTGGAATTTCTTCCTGAACTTATTGATGCGTTGAAAGATGATGGTTATATATTGACTGAGGCAGAAGCCGCAACATTTCTGCCATGTCTTGTAGAAAAGGTTTGTCTTTGTTTGGCAGTTCTTATTTAGTGGCTATTCTGAATAGCAGTAATGGAGGCCATCTTTCTCGTGTACTTCATAATTTTTGCTAGTTATATCTAAATATAGGACCTCTTTTCAGGCCTTAATGGTTAGATCAGCGTATCAGAAAAATAAACAAGCCTCTATTCCTTGCATCAGCAAGGCTATTAAAAGTAATGCCTGTTTTGTTCAAAAAAAAAAAGAAAAATAAACAAGCCTATTTTTGATTCTTTAAATTCCTTTTCAATTAGGAAATGCTTTTTGTGCATCAGTTGGTCTATGCAGGTTTTACAATGTGATTCAAGTATATATTGCAATATTTGAACGATTATTTATTGGTCGTGGACCACTTTTGAAGCTATAACTTGTTGACTGATGATGTTTAATGAAATGCAGTCTGGACATAACATAGAAAAATTGAGGGAGAAAATGCGGGAACTGATGAAGCAAATTGTTCATGTCTACTCTGCATCAAAGCTTATTCCATATGTTTTGGAGGGATTGCGCTCAAAGAATAACAGAACTCGAATCGAATGTGTTGATCTTGTCGGATATTTGATTGATCACTATGGAGCTGAGGTGGACCACCTGATCGTTTGCTATATTTTTGGTCCTGAGACTTTTGGGATAAGTGATGGTCATTGGTTAGTTTTCTGCAGGTTAGTGGGCAATTGAAGTCTCTGCAACTTGTTGCTGGGTTGACATCAGAACGTGATGGAGAGATCAGGAAAGCTGCTCTAAATACATTGGCTACTGCATATAAAAATCTCGGTATGTGTTCATGATGCATTATAATTAAATTGTTGCTTCAAATTTGATTCTAGAAGGCCAGGAAATAATTCCATGTTAGTGATTACTGATTTCTTGTCCTTTTTTGGTCTACAATTATCTGGCCGCAGGAGATGATATTTGGAGATATGTTGGGAAGCTAACAGATGCTCAGAAAAGTATGCTTGATGACAGATTCAAGTGGAAGGTAGCATTCATCCCAAGACTGACATCACTACTAGACTTCCACTGCTCTGCACAGAACACCTCCATTAACCACAAATTTCATCTGCATCCTATCAGGCTCGGGAGATGGACAAGAGGAAGGAAGGAAGGCCTGGTGAGGCTAGAGCAGCTTTAAGACGTTCTGTCAGAGAAAATGGGTTTGTAGACAGTCTTCCTTTCTATTTCTTTACCAATTCTCAATGCAATTTCACACGCTGTATGCAATTTTGTTGTGTTGACATAGTGTCCTTTCTGTCTCACATAAGAACTTTGGTATGATATATGAGACAGCTATGACATCCGTCGACATAGCTGCTCTGCCATGATTTCCTTCTTTGAAATGATTATATGTTTTAGTTGATTATATATCATCCTGTTCTATATTGACATAGAAGGAAGATTTTGTGGGATGTGTATTCTGATTTCTTACATTGTTGCTGGAAAATGGAAAGACGTAGAGTGAAACTGAATCATATTAAGGTGTAAACTAATATTGGGACGTAAATATGTTAATTGTATACTTTCTCTTTTTCAGGTTGTCAAATGTCTCATGACTTTCCCAACCCCTATGAGACCACTAGGGTGTGAGGACAAACATGAACGTCCTGTCTGATTAGGCCCATATTAACCCTTCACTTGATATATGGTTTCACCAACTATAACTGGTCTCTCACTGCCTTGGTATCTTCGGTCTCTTATGTCTTCCACTTAACTTCCAATTTAGGAATGAAATCGCTCTAGCACTAATAGCCTCCAGTGGTCTCTTTATCTTTTCAATTTCATGCATATTCTTTATAGATTTCCACAGCCGTGTATACTGAATCATTTGTGGATTTGTATGACCAAAAATGAGCCTTATTCAGATCTAATATAGGCAGATATTATGCTCTGTGAGTCATATGGATATCCTCCAATAATAAGTGGACACTGATGTGGATATATCTGGTCTGATGTGTTGTTATCATATTTTTGTTAATGTATGATCACAAAGATAGGTTTCATATTCTTTGCTTTCCGGGAAGGCTTTACTCATTTGATTTGAGCATCAGGTTGGACGTAGCAGAACAAAGTGGAGATATTGTCCCGTGTTCTCTACCTGTTCCTATGGTTATGAGGTAATCTAGAAGCTCTTGGACGTTTAGTATTAACATTTCATTTCACCTTGTTATTAAATGTAAACTCTCCTTCTTCTGTGTGCTTACTGGGATCTATTTTTTAATTTTTCATGTCTTAAATCTTTGTAGCAATCAAGTGAACATTGGCTATGTGGAGCCTAATGTGGAAAGGAATGCGTTACCCCGGGCCATGATTAATTCAAGTGGTCCCACAGATTGGCATGAAGCCCTTGAGATCATTTCGTTAGGATCACCTGAGCAGGTTGTTCTTTACATAGAATTTTAGTTTTTTTCTGAATTCGAGTTTTCTATATGACTATGGGTTTGTTTGTTACACCTAGTGTACACTGCATTTGGTATATTATGGGTATTCTGTAGAATCGTAGACGTTATTTTTGCTGTTTGCCTTAATGTGCCTCCATTATCATCGTCATTATTTTTGTCCTTTATTGTTGCAGAAATTTCATTGTTTGTAAAAATATCCAATGGGAATAATAGAGCTGGCCAAACAGATGTGAATCTCCATGGGTTTCAAATGTTATGGGTTCGACCTTTGCTATAACATAGATGATAGAAACTCTATACCTGCCGTTAGTGATTTAAACAAATCTTTATTTATCACAGGTGCATGACTTTTACATCTGACTCTGAGCTGTGCTTCCAACATTCAATATTTTTAAAATAGATTCTGCAAGCCAATAGACATAATAATGCGATACAATTATTCTAGACTGGGTTTTCCCATTTGTTCTGTAAATCCAAGTAGCTACTGTTTTAAAATTTTGTGGGCCATTAATCACTCGTGATTGTCTCAAAGATTGACGTGTACATGTGTTGTTTCGTCATCATTGTCATTTGTTTTTTCAGTTTTTAACAATCAACAATATGGTCATGCTAAGTTTGTGTTGTTTATCCCACTTGACAAGGTGAGCCTCAGGTGTTTGACTTGAGCCTGGTCAAATTAGCTGATGCTCCCATTTAGGTTTAGCTCAACATTCAAGATACCGGAATATGTTTCCTGATCTCCCATGATTGATAGACCAGCAATTCCTGTGTTGTCTTACATATATTTGTTCAGTTTTAATGCCAAACTTCGCTCTTTTTGTTAAAGTTTCTAGGGATCTGTCTGTTATTCCTCTTAATTCCAATCCTTAGCTCCTTTTGATTCTCCTTTCTGTTCTGAAAAATTTCAGCAAATGCACCCAAAGCCAAAAACAAAAAAGCATTGTCTTACTAGTCATGGGCCAACTTGAGATGAGATATTAAGGTTATACTCAGAATCTGTTCCCAGATGCCTTCTGTAAACCTACAAGCAGGCCAGCATGCAGACCTCTTACAAACTGCATATCCCCAAAAAGGCCTTTTGACCCTGCTGCTTCATACCCATCGATGTTTGTAGTTATCATATCTGGATGATATAGATGGTTGAGTTTGTTTATAAGAAGAAATTTGGATGCTAATTTTTCTTCCAGTCTTCTTTTCCCAGTTCATGTGACAATGTCAATGTTCCATTTTGCATGACTTTTAGCCTTTTAACTTATCATGATTCAATAAAGAGATGAGGTTGTGATATTGAAATGTTGATGAAAATTTTGTTTGTGAATTTTATTGTTTTGGTGAACAGTTCATATGTTCTGATTTGTAATAAATTTACCTGATGCAGTCAGTTGAAGGTATGAAAGTTGTCTGCCATGAACTGACACAAGTCACAACTGATCCTGAAAGCAGTATAATCGAAGATCTTGTTAAGGAGGCAGACAGACTTGTTTCATGCCTTGCAATCATGGTACTTGATCCTGTTCTTGTCAGTGGCAACTTTTTGTTTTCTCTGTTTGGTCTTCATGATCACTAGGTTCTTGCAGGTGCCTAAAACGTTCAACTTCAGCCTTTCTGGGGCATCTTCTAGGTCCTGTAAATATGTTTTGAACACACTTATGCAGGTACATTTTCCTTCATGGTCTTTGAACTGCATGTGAGTTATAATCGTAGGAGCAAAATTATCTTTCGGTTGCATTGGTGCAGACTTTCCAGATTAAACGGTTGGCTCATGCTGTGAAGGAGAGTACTCTAGACAACCTCATCACTGAACTCTTACTCTGGCTTCTAGATGAAAGGGTTCCTTTGATGGATGATGGCAGCCAACTTCTGAAAGCATTGAATGTTTTGATGCTTAAAATTCTGGTTAGCATGCCATTTCTAAGATGCATTTACTTGCTTGTGTGTTTCATGTTGTTATAGATAGTACGCCCTAAATTGGCATGTATGAGCAGGACAATGCTGAACGGACATCTTCCTTTGTTGTTTTAATAAATCTATTGAGGCCCTTGGAACCCTCAAGATGGCCATCACCTGCATCAAGTGAGGCCTTTATAACCAGGAATCAGAAGTTCTCTGATCTTGTGGTTAAATGTCTCATAAAACTGACGAAGGTGACTGCTAATTTCCCGTCCCTTGTTGTTTTATTTCACTTTTTGATTAGTTCTGAGATCTTTATACAAGCCATGTAAATCCAGGTACTCCAGAGTACAATATATGATGTTGACCTTGACCGCATTCTACAAAGTATTCATGTGTATTTGCAAGAATTAGGGATGGAAGAGATACGGAGAAGGTACCAATTTTATTCTTTTTTGATAATTCTCTCTTGTTGGGATGGCAATATATTAGATGTTGACACTACATATTTGTTTCTGCTTTTATTAGGCCGATAAGAACACAAATAAGGATTGCAGTCATTGTTCTAGATTCATGTTAGTATTTTATGGATGCTATTTAGATATGAAATAATTAATACACAAGACGGGCAATATATGTGCCACTTCACTGCCAGTCTTACAGCTTCAAGATATTCTTTTCATTATAGTGTTTTGATTGCAAAGTTTATCATGAAATATTATGCAGAGCTGGAGCTGATGACAAGCCATTGCGCATGGTTAAAACTGTTCTGCATGAACTTGTCAAACTACGTGGGACTGCAATAAAGGGTCATCTTTCTATGGTTCCAATAGACATGGAACCTCAACCCATTATTCTTGCCTACATTGATCTAAATCTTCAGGTAATTTTCACTGTGTGAGATTGTGAAAAGTTAGTGATTGCAGTTAGGAGCTAATAATCAGATTTGTTTCATTATAGACCCTTGCTGCCGCTAGAATGTTGACACCTTCTGGACCCATTGGACAAACTCATTGGGGAGACTCAGCTTCAAACAGCTCAAATACCACATCCCACTCTGCAGATGCACAATTAAAGGTGCCCATTCACTTTTTAGTTGAAGTCATATAGTTATGAAAGTTTTAGAGCTTAAAATGGTGCAACAATTGCTGTTGCTTATTGAATATTTAGTTCATAATATAATATCTCATTGGTTTCTTATAACTGATGCACTGTCATGGTTGACATGAAAACAGCAAGAGCTTGCTGCAGTATTCAAGAAAATTGGTGACAAGCAAACATGTTCCATTGGTTTGTATGAACTATACCGAATAACTCAGCTATATCCTAAGGTAATAAAAGCTTTTCTACTTGTACTTAGTGATTTTTTTTTCTCATTTGAAGCATTTAGGTTGTTTGCTTTGGCTTATTTACTTTTATTGTCCTACCTCAATTTTTGTAGGTGGATATATTCGCTCAGCTCCAGAATGCAAGTGAGGCATTTCGAACTTACATCAGAGATGGCCTAGCACAGGTTTTTCTTGCCTGTTATAATTTAAGGAAGCTCATGATCTTTGCATTTGTGCTTAAACCTGTTTTTCTTATGTGGCCTTACAGATGGAAAAGAATGCAGCTGCTGGCAGGACGCCTTCAAGCCTCCCAATGTCAACTCCTCCCCCCATAACTCTAAGTACTTCTCCAAAATTTGCACCTCTTTCCCCTGTACATACAAAATCACTTAATGCAAAACCTGAAACCATTAACTCGAATTTGCCGGCATCCTACATGGAAGATGATGGAGCTGCTCTTGCAGCCTCATACAGAGGCCAAAGTGATCCATCTGATTTTAGGCCGAAGATAGAAGACCGACATGATAGATATCCATCTGGAGGTTTTGCTCTCTCATACTTAAAGTACTCATTAGATGCCAATTTTATTTTACTTGTATGTTGTTGATACTTCAATCTCTGTTGAGCAGCACCAGCAATTACACCTGGAACGTTGGATGCAATCAGAGAGCGGATGAAATCAATTCAAGCTGCAGCGGCTGCAGGCCATGTCGATGCTGGGTCCCGTCCATTGGCCTTTGTTAATGGCAACATACCTCATGGAATGGACTGCATGGATGGGGAACCAACGATGCAGTCAAATGTTCTTCCCATGGATGAGAAGGCATTATCCGGACTGCAAGCTCGGATGGAGAGGCTAAAAAGCGGATCGCTGGAACCTCTTTAAAAGGGTATGGTCATAGAGATTCAAAACCTCACAGATTGTTGTATATGGGAATTAACAGGAAGGGGCATATAAAGGAAAAAGATGCATAGCCATGCAAATACTTAGGCTTTAGCACAGATTTTAGCGTGAGGCTCTTCCAAAGGAAAATTGTGATTCCCACCTGGCCCTGTGCCCACATTACTGTCTCAGGGAGGGGCTTCTGAGTAATGATATCAAGCTGCATGTAGCTTCTTGTATTGTTCTGCCATTTAACTGTCTCATTTGATTCTCAACAAATTTTTGTTAGTGAAAATTTTATGTGGTTATTAAAAAAATTACAGTTTCAAGGTCTCCTGTCTATTGAAATTAAATTTTACAGTTTTTAAATGTAAAAGAGTTTTGCTCAGTTAGGATGTGCGCCAGTTAAAGCAGCTTTGCCTTTGCATTCAGTAATTTGAGTTGAAGCTTGAGATGGGAAGAATGCTGGCGGTAGATGAACCAGGGGAGAACCTTATTTTATGGGTAATGCTAATACCCTAATCTGCTGACGCCTGCCCATTCTTTTCAGTTCTTTAGGATTCCACATTGATGAGCGGAGATCACATGGGCTTCAGATCATGTCCAAGAAATCTACTGGAGTTAATAAACTAGATTAAAACAAATTTAGTGGCTATATAAATCATCAGATGGTGAATTAATGTACATAGAAATCACAATTTTCTTATTAAACACAATAAATGCTTCTTAATGGCTCAATATCGTCTAAATCTCTTTTGAGCCAACTTTCTTCAGTAAGAAAGCACAAGGGCATTTCTATTAAACTCTTTAACGTTTTTTTTTCTTTTTTGTGAATAAAACAATGTTTCAGTAAGCGAAAATCACATGATACTTCAGCAACAAGAAAAATATGTGCAAAAAATACAAGCCAAGAATAGCTGGAGCTAGGCCAGCAACTAAGAATTGATGAAGTGAAATATCATCGAAGACCTTAGGTGTGCAAATTAAAATTGCTATCTGCAAAATACTAAAGCAGTTACATTATTAACAAGGGGGCGAAAAAAAAAAAAAAACTCCAGTGCAATTGCATCTTTTATTTCTGTCCAGAATAGCAAATTGTGCCTGAATATTTTCCTAGTCACCGATGAAGATAGGTGCCCTCAAACATTTGTAAAACACTGATTGGGATCATGCTTGCCGCTTTACAAAAGTAGTCTCTGCACATCACTGATATTCAGTGCTACAGCTGAAAGGAACTTGCCTGTGAACAAACAAATATTTCAGTTACAGTAAACAGATGGATGACCAATGCCCCTGCCAATCTTATGTAGCTAAATATACCTCCCAGGTTCTCATCAAAAACACGATTATCAGCTGACAATGTCAAATTCATCTTTGTTACTACTGCAGGCTTTTCTGCTCCTGAAAGAGAAAAAGATGTCTCATATGAATTGCAAAACATATAGTATTTTGATGTTGTGAACTGAAGCAATAAGACATACCATCTTCACTTGCAACAGCCTCCACAACTTTGTTACCTCGGCCAACCGCAAGAATACAAGCCTAAAAAGAGACCAAGAAACTTACTTGGACCTCCAATAATTTTGCTAAATCAAGAAAGAGCTTGACAAATGAAAAAAATTAATGTTGCATGTAAAAGCCACCAGCTGAACATGTGCACCCACAAGCACTCTCACATATTAAAATTTGGTAAGCAGATTTTATAAATCACCAAGGAGAAATGAAGAACATCAATCAAGCCAAGAGACACGCCAAACTTAATTAAACACTAATTATGTCATGAAATTCAACTTGAATAAAAGCCATCATATACTGTGCTAAAAGAGAGTAGAATTTTATAGTATTATAAAGCATATAGATGTGCACGTGATCTGAGAAATATCAAATGAATCTAAGAGACTTACGCCTATCTCTTCAATTTTAAGCTCTCAACTTTCTCTTTTTTTTTTCAGCTGTGTTTACTTTACTTTTCACCTTTTTTTTTTTAATATTTGTCATCAGAGCCTCTTGAGGGACTTGTGCTTTTAAAAGAAAACCAGTGAGTGTTTCTTACACCAAATAAAATCTCATTTATTTCATGTCATCAAGTAACTTTACTCTCCCTCCACCAACCATTTTTTTTTGGTGAAAATTACCAAATTTGAGCCATCAAAATAAATGTTTACTTGAAAGATTTTGGATTGTGGGAAGTAGTGGAAATTGCCAAAAGATCTTCATTCACTATCATACAACCCAACTGTTACTTAAATCAAGAATCATAATAAAGAAATTTCAAAAACTTTTAAAGCTTTAATCTATATTCACTCTGCAATTTCTGACATTATTTTCACAAGAATCATGCCTCGTGAAACAATTAAGGAAGCCTGGAATAAGCTCAAAAACAAATTTCAGGAAAGCAACAGAGCAGATCCAGTTGATCAATCTGAAGAGGAAGCTTGCTATCTTAAAGATAAGACTTCAAAACCATAAAGAAATTTATAAACAAATTTATATTTGTCGTAAATCAAATCAAATTATTTGACGTAGAACTATCTGACAATAGTATTGTTGAGAAAGTTCTTTTCAAATTTTCAGAAAGGTTTGAATTTAAAATTTTCTCTTTTGAAGATTCAAAAGACATCACCAAGATGTCAATATCTGAGTTTGTTCATGCCTTACAAGCTCAAGAAAATAGAAGAGTTGCAAAATAGGAAGAGTCTATTGAAGGTGTTTTGCTATCAAAGAATAAGAAGCAACCTTAGTCACGTGGTGGTAGTAAAAAAAAATTTGTTGATAAAAAACACAAAAATAGAAAAGGTGGTGAAAGCAAAACTAGCAAGAAAAGAAAATATTTTCCCCCTTGCTCTCACTATAAGAAGACATCTCATACTAAAAATTATCATTGGTTTAGGCTTAATACTTATTGTAAGACCTACAATCAATTCGGTCATGTTGAAAAAGTATGTAAAAGTCGAAAAAATCAAGAGAGAACATGCTCAATTTGCCGAAAATCAACAAGACGATGAAAAACACTTATTTGTGACAACTTGTCAATGACAATAAAAATGCTTGATTGATTAATAGTGGATGCACCCACCACATGACCTCAAATGCTAATGTTTTCAAAGCTTTGGACAGCCCTTACACAATAAAAGTCAGAATTGACAAAGGAGAGCTCATCGATGTGAAAAGAAAGAGACTCGTTACAGTTAGTACACTATCAGGTACCAAATTTATTTATGATGTGACTTATGTTTCTAAAATTAATCAAAATCTTTTTGAGTGTGGGTCAGCTATTGGAGAAAAATTGCTCTTTGATTTTCAAATATGAGACTTGCACAATACTTAATCATGCTAGTAACAAGCTGATTTCAGTTAATATGCAAGATTAAAGCTTTTTTATTGACTTGAGACAAGTTGATTTGCATGCTTATTTTTGTGTTGTTGATATTTCATCTTTTTGGCATAAAAAGATGGGACACGTCAATTATTCTTTTTTGAAGAATTTATTTGAAAAAAAGCTTGTTCTCAATATATCCACTGTTCAAGCCTATTCTATTGTTTGTAAAATTTGCCAACTTGAAAAATAAAGCAGATTGCCATTCCTAATTATTAAGCATGGAGAGTTACTGAAAAGCTGCAGTTGATTCACACTGATATATGTAGATTAATGAGAACTATGTCTTTAAATGACAGCAAATATTTATTTTTTTTATTGATGATCTAACCAGGATGTATTGGATTTATTTTCTTGAGAAAAAAGTTGTTGATGTTGCTATTTTTAACAAGTTCAAGATTTGGATTAAAAAAGTGATTGCATTATTAAAATACTCAGGTCTGATAATAGAATTGAGTATACCTTTAACAAATTTGATAAGTTTTGCGAAGATACTAAAATTAAGTATCAATTCACAGTAAACTACACTCCTCAGCAAAATAGAATTAGTGAAAGGAAGAACAAAACTATTATGGAAATGTCAAGATGTTTGTTATTTGAGAAGAAACTTCTTAAGGAGTTCTGGATTGAAGCTATGAATACCTCTGTTTATCTTTTCAATAGATTTTCAACAAAAGCTTTAAATGATAAATCTCTTTATGAAACTTGGAATGGAGTTAAGTTATCTGTTGATTATCTCAGAATCTTCAGATGTATTTGCTAAACTTATTCTTCAAATGTCAAAAGAGATAAGTCAGATCATAAAGCTGACCCTGACATTTTTTTGGATTACAACTCAAATGTCAAAGACTATAGAGTTTAGCATTTGAATACTAAAAAAGTAATTCTCAATAGAAATTTCAAGCTTGATAAACTAGCAATATGAAATTAGAAGTCTTCTGCATATCAAGCCACTAATCAGCAGTCTACTTAGAGTGACCAACCACTTAAAGTTCCTGTTGCTAGAGATTTCTATGATGATCATCCTGTCAGAGGTACAAGGTTACTTGCTGACATTTGTCAGAGATGTAATATTACAATTCTTGAACTTACCATATAGAAGGATGCAATTTCTATGCCTAGTCGGAAAGAAGCTATGCAGGAGGAGCTCAACATAATTAACAAGAATCAAGCTTGGGTTCTTGTTGACAAATCTTCTCATAAGAATGTTATTGGTGTGAGATGGGTTTATAGAACTAACTTAAATGCAGATTGTTGTATAACCAAGTTAAAAACTCGACTTATTATCAAAAGCTATTCACAACAATATGGTGTGGACTTCTCTGAAACCTTTACATCAGTTGTAAGGCATGATACTATCGAATTACCATTGGCATTAGTAGCTCAAAAATCTTAAAAGATTTATCAACATGATGTGAAATCAATTTTTCTTAATGGTTTTTTTAAGAAAAAATTTATGTTAAGCAACCTAAAGATTTACCAGTACAAGGTTCTGAAGATAAAATTTATCTGTTGAAAAAAGCCTTATATGACCCCAAACAAGCTTCAAGAGTCTGCTATACTAAAATTAACACTCATTTAATACAGCTTGACTTTCAGAAAAGCAAAAATAAAGCTACACTCTATGTTAAACAATCAACAACTAATTTACTTATTATTTTTTTATATGCTAATGATCCGTTGGTAACTAGAAGCAATTCTAAGCTTGTAAACAGTTTAAGAGTAAAATGTATCGAGTTTTTGATATGACAGATCTTACTGAAATGTCATATTTCCTTGGCATGAAAATTGCTCAATCTCAATAACAAATTTTTATCAACCAAAGGAATGTGCAAGTGAAATTTAGAAGAAGTTCAAAATATATGATTGCAAGACTGTTTACACACCTTTGACGTTAAATGAAAAATTAAGTAAAAATGATAACTGTGAAAAGATGGATGAGACTTTTTATAAAAACATAATTGATTACTTGCTTTGTTTAGCAGTAATATGACCTAATATCATATATTCAGTCAACCTTTTGTCCAAATTTATGCATGCTCCAAGTGAGATGCACTTGAGAGTAGCTAAAAGACTTTTAAAATATGTCAAAGGCACGGTTGACTTAAGCATTATGTTCAAGAAGTCAAGTAAGTTGAAACTTCACAGATATATTGATAGTGATTGGACAGATACATCAGATGATATGAAAAGTACTTTAGGATACTTATTTTCTTTTAGTTTTAGAGTTTTCATTTGGAACTCCAAGAAGCAGAAAATTGTGGCTCAATCCACTACAAAAGCTGTGTGTATTGCAGCCTCTGATATAATCAATCAAGCCATTTGACTCTGAAAATTGTTGATTAATCTCAGACAAGCGCAGAAGCAAGCTACTAAAATAAAGTGTGATAATTAATCCGTTGTTGTCATCTCCAAAAATCCTATCTTCCATTAGAGGATAAAGTATTTCAAAATCAAATTTTATTTTATTCAAGAAGCACAACAAAACAATGAAGTCTCTCTCATTCATTACAATTCAAATGAGTAACTTGTAAATCTTTTGACTAAAGTCTTGCCCAAGACAAGATTTGAGAAGCTTACGGAGACAATTAGAGTTTGCAACAAAACAACTAAGGAGTGTTGAGCTGTAATTGTTTACTGCTATTTTAAAAACTTCTTACTTTACTTGCAAGATATTTTGCTCCAGAAACTTTCTTACTTTTTTTGCAAGTAACTTAGTTTCTAGAATAATTTTCTACATAAGGATGTTAAAATATTTTGTAATGGGCATTTAAATATATAGTCCTTTGTTACAAAAAATGAATATAAGATACTTAAGTTTTTCTCTTCAATTTTCTGCTCTTCACTCTCATTTTTTTTCATCTGTGTTTATTTCACTTTTCCAAGAGTTTCACACTTAAACAGGATTGAGTGAATGTCTTCTAAGGAGCATAGTATACCTTGAGGGGCAAAGTAGATATGTTTGGCGATGTATATGATGTCCTAGGTTTGATTATATAAGGCAAACAGTTACAAATTGAGTAAAGATGGAGATGAAGAGGAAATACTGAACAGATTCTAAATGTGCTTTGAAATTACATGGAGAGTATGCAACAACATAGAGGGCAACAAAGGAACCAAAGCTAATAGGAACATCCCATTATAAATCATAAAAGCTGAAACAAATTAAGTATAAAGCATACACACACATACATGCGCTAAAACTTAGACTAGATTGTGCTATCAAAACAAATGAAGTGGAAAATAAAACAAAGTTACTGAACCATAATAACCAACAATCGCAAAGCAAGTTTTTTTTTGGACCTGTGGAGGGTTTATAATTGCACAGAAACGGTCAACAGGGAACATCCCAAGATTTGAGATACTGCAAAAAATATGCAGATAGTGTAAGCATCAGAAACAGAAAGTAAAGGTGAAAAGGATTCATGGACATACCTAAAGGTTCCACCTTGAAATTGGTCAGGTGTAAGCTTTCCAGTCCGTGCCTTCTCAGCTAATTCCTTGACCTACAGAATAATTGCATTGAGACAGAAAAATTACAAGGTTGCTTCTCATATTATTTATAAGATTAACAATAAGCAACTTTCCCGAACAGAAACACACAAGATACTAGATTTCTTACTCAAATGGTTAGTTCCATGGTAGAGGCATGTTAAAGTAAGTGAATTAAGGCTCAGTTAATGGGACGGGTTATACAGAACTTGCTTGCATCAAAATAGGCCATCCAGAAGCCCATGTACCGTGGGTTCATCATAACCCAAATTAATACGTAAACAGGTCAGTAGTAAAGCCCAAAACCAAGTCCATTAGAAGTCCAAGTTTGCTAGGGTTTAGAGAGAAGTATAAAACCATAATGAAGTGAACAAAAACATAAATAAAAAATTCTTCCAAGAGAGCCGGCTGCTCTCATCTTTGAATACCAAATCTGAGCCTTCCTAAAGGACAGAACCTGAATCTGAGATTCAGTAAAATAACAAGAGAGACATCCAACTGTCAGACTGTCAGCCGGCTGCCCTCATCTTTGAAAAGAGATATTGCAGATTGAAATTCATAAGATAAAATTTGAAAAAAGTTAAAAGAGAAAATGGCAGATGCTAACATCAAACTGTCAGACTGTCAACATCTAGTGGTTAAATGAATGGCTACATTGGCTACATCCTTCTTGCACAACAAATTATCAGTTATATAACCTAGTGCAAGAGCATTGTACTACACAACATGAACCATTCATGTGGATGAAATGAATTGTTAACCGCTACAAGGACATTCAAGATACAAACTAAAACAAATCCAGCAATATTCAAACAGAAGCCAGTAAATTACTGACAATTTATTTGGGTTTCACAGACAATCAAGTCTACAATATGTAGATAGCATTGACACCAAGTAACGAAATGCAACAATCTATATGACAGGCTTCCACAACCCACAAAGCACAACCACATAATCATATGCCCACCTCACCTCCGAGGATATTGTTGACAGAGTCTTTTGATCTGCATTCTTTACAATTGGAGTCATCAAACCCTGTACCTCAGGTAGTGACAGCTAAATCAGTAAAATTACTCAAAGCTTCATCAATATGTGAACAGATGATAAAAGGAAACCTTCTCTGTAGCCACTGCAATCGATATGTCTATTGATTTGCACAAAGAGGCCTCTCCTTTCTCATTGTTCCAGTAAGCTGTTCATTCATGTAAAAACAAACAGTTACCTGAATCAGAGTGAAATTCATGGTATCCCATCTAGTTGTGCAGATACAAGTAAGAGAATACAAACATTCAGCAAGTTAGAGCAATGTTCAACAAAAGCAAAAAACGAGTGTCACGGATTAGTAGAGGAGGATTGGCTTTCCAAAGACCATAACGAGTGTCAGATATATAATATATGCAAAATAAGCACTGGACTATTATTTGAGAATGCTTTGTGACCCTAAGGGGACTTACAGATTTCCAACTAAAATCTGCAGAAAGGCAAACTGAACAAGAATGAAGAGCTTGATAGGGTTCATTCATAAAGCTTGGTTGCTCACAAACACCTGAACTGTGCGTAGCTGAAAGTAAGGATCTTTCATCGACAAGGTACCACATCAACATACATGAGTTCAGCCATATTTTTGCTCGACCAACCCAAGCCAATGGTAACACAGTTCAAATCAGAGGCACTCAGGATCATACAAAGATTTTTGTGATATATAAAACACATCTAAAGCCAGATAGAAAGGAACCAACTTGCATGAATTTGGTACACAACCACACAAACCACCAAACACATGGAAGATGACCATAGAAGGAGAGTCTAATGAAAGATGGAAATCAACTGCTGAACAGATGGGACTCCTACAGTACAAATATTTCTAGAAAAGTATGTTTCTGCTGTTTTAAAATCCTAGAATCTACACAAGCTCTATCCTTTTCCAGGTGTGCTTCTCACGTGAAGGTGAGACAGATCAAGCCAACAACAATGGATTCTGAAGTTTTAACATTTTATACATTTTTGTAATTAATGCAGCTTAAGTTTCATTATCTAAAGCTGTCTGAACATGACACCTCATGTCATACCTTGAGAATTTCTTCAAATAGAACTTGCATTTATTTGAGAAAAGATCATATATTGTACTAAAGGACAATCTGGTTTCATACCAAAAGACTTCTAAGAGAAAAACTAATGCCTAAATACAAAATTCAGAAAAAATTTAGCAGTTTGATCATTCTTATCTATCATTGGCAACCGTTATGCTAATACAGACTTTGGAAATTAAAATGAAACACAGTTGAACATATCGCTATCTGAGCATCGCAAAAGGTCATGCAGACCTGTTAACTGGAGCTTGATAGTGATTTCAAAGGAAAGAAAATGTGAGGACACAGACCTCTGCACATGACTGATGGTATTTTTCTACCAAATATTTACAAGCAAAAGATGAAAATTTCTTGATGTATTAAAGTTCTTTCCATGCAAACCAATATGCCAAAATTCTTACCATTTGCCTCAGGCACATTTCTCAGTGCAAGAGCAACAGCCTTAATAATAATGTCATTTACTGAAACTTTCACATTGTGCTTCTCTGAAAGCCAACAAAACAGGAGCAATTACTTTTCAATGATAACTTCAAAAAATAAGCATATCCATGCAAAACAAGAAAACAATTACATCATGCAATAGTATCATAAGTCCCATATCATACCTTTAAGTTCATCTCTGAAAGCAAGAAGAGGATCCAGTATAACATCTGGTGGAAAACAGTATGTGTTAACAGGCAATGACAAGTTTTTCCAAACATATCTAGTCATGAGAACAAACCTGAGGAAAAATATGCATGTGGTGTGCCTTGCTTTGATTCCAACAACCGTTTTGCTATGACCTGTAAGATTGTAAAGCACTCAGCAACATAATTCAACATAGTCACAGAAATGCATTCACAAGACGTTCATCCATCTATCAGATTAATCAGATGAAGCTATGTTTCCATAATTAATTAAACTCGGCACAGTTTACATTATACCATAAGCCAATGGAGCCAAAAGTCTGAAGAATAGTTAGAAAGAAGTCAATGCACGTGATATATACAGAAATTAAATCATTGAACAAGCCACCGAGGTATACAACACTACTTTCTGATGATTGTACGATGTGCTTTATGTCACAAGTTAAGAGCATGTGATCGGAAAATTGTGGAGCATTTTCCTACAGAAACAGTAACTCGCAATATAGGGACTAGCATGAAAAGAAGTACTATAGCTAACCAACTCATAAGAATCCTAATCATGAAGGTTTTGATCGTCTATGACAGGAACCTTTCCTTTATGTGGAAGTGAAAATTGAATTCATGCAGATGTTGGATTCATGACTTCAATTTAGGCTCATATTGGACGACAACCAATCAGGTCCAACCCATCCACACTCTTGTTTACATGAGGCTTCTTTTTTGGTGGTAGTATACATGAGCCTTGATTATGTAGAACAGAAGGTAAACAGTCCAGGCTCAAGGACTATAGCAACTATGAACTGAAACTTAAAATCAAAGAAACCTACAGAAACTGAATTCTAAGTGAAAAAACATTAAGCAAATCACAGAGAATTTAACTAGAGCGTATGTGGGAAATGGGAGTCGAACCAAAACCTACCTAATCTACTTTCTTTTATTTTCTTACAGTAATGGATGAAGTCAAGTGTGTGTACATTTTTTCCTCATACAAAGGCATCAAACGAAGATCTACATTTGACAATGTTCAATTGAACAGCTGTAAATATTCCCCAATATGCTTTTAACAAGAATATATACCAAAATACTGATAATCTGCTAATTCTTCTTTTAGAAAACAGAAAATTACCAGATCTCCTAAGAGGGTTTAAGTTATTCTCCAATACTTCTGCATATAGACAAATGCTGTTCTAAGTTGTTAGGCTCTCTTTCTCACATAAGTATTCATTTTTCTGTCCAATGAATCATAGCTTAACTGAGTCATCCATAAATATGCCTATTTGGCGCAGGAGGTTCCCCTCTTTATACCTATGATCATACAGCAAACCTCTTTTCTTTTTGTCAATCAGTCTTATGCAGGCTGGAGCAACTATGACGTAGCAACAAGCGTGGTAGACGAGGAAAACACCGTTGTCTCTGTTAAGGACTCCTTGAATCCACAAGAAAAAGAGAAAATTCACTAAAGTAGAACTTTATTGAGAATAAAATTTGTTCTCCCGTCCATAGGGCTCGAGGCCTATTTATACAAATACCAGAAGTCCAATTTGAGTAAATTTCTGTCTTCCCAAGTCCTAAACTGAATACAACTCGGTTTAAACTCATTAATTGGGTTAATAGAAGTTTTAAATAAGTTAACCTACGAAAATAAAATCCTAAATAAGAATTCATCCTTCCCAAGTCCTAAACTGAATAGGATTCAGCCCAAAATTAATCTTGGGTTAGTGGAATCTGAAAATAAGACCTAAGACATCATAATGAAGAGAATTTAAACATAAAAAGGTACTAAATAAGGTAAATTCTAAGCTTAAATAAAGAAGTGAATCAAATCATTTGTCATGACCCCTTGACTTCTGAATTAGCTCCTTTTGATATTTCTGAACTTCTTTTGAGCGTCCTACATCAGTGTTCCCTTCTTATAAAGAACTCGTGCTCGAGTTATTTTGTCGTAACTTGCAGTCCTCAGGTGCATGATAGTCAAACAAATCTTGAATATTAAAAGTGTTTGAGATTCCCAAATCCTTCGGGAGGTCGATGACATAGGCATTGTTATTTATTTTTCTTAGTATCTTCAGTGGCCCAATTTTCTTCTGTTTCAGTTTGTTGTAAGTTCTAACTGGAAACTGTTCCTTCCTCAAGTGCACCATCACCAGATCTCCTTCTTCAAATTCTTTTACACGCTTATGAATGTCCGCTTTAATTTTGTATTTGGCATTGGATTCTTCTAATTTCTTTTTTACCTCAGTATACACTTCAATAATTCTTTCCACCATATTGTTTGCAGTTATGCTTATTCCTGGCAATTTGGGCAACACCACCAAATCCAGTGGGTACTTTGGGGTTCTTCCATTGACAATTTCAAATGGGGATTTTCCCATGGACCTGTTCTTCATGTTATTGAAAGCGAATTCAGCTTGTGCGAGTGCATAATCCCACTGTTTTGGTTTTGTCTCTTGCAAGACACCGAATGATATTTACAAGTGTTCGATTCACCACTTCAGTTTGTCCATCTGTTTGTGGACGATATATACTGTTAAATTGTAGAGACATATCAAATCGTCTCCATAAGGTTTTTCAAAAGTGACTTAGAAATTTTGTGTCACGATCAGAAGTGATAGTCTTTGGCACTCCATGTAGCCTTATAATCTCCCGAAAGAATAGATTAACCACCCTTATTGCATTTGCTGTCTTTTTACATGGAATGGAGTGTGCCATTTTGGAAAACCTGTCGATAACAATAAATACTGAATCTAAGCCTCGTTGAGTCCTAGGGAGACCCAAAACAAAATCCATCGATAGATCCTCCCATGGGGCTTTTGGCACAGGCAATGAGGTATAAAAGTCAGTGTTTTGAGAGCTTCCTTTGGCTGTTTGGCATACATAGCACATTTGTACAAAGCGACCGACATTCCTCTTAAGTTGTAGCCAGTAGTAGCACTCTTCAACTACTGCAATGCTCTTGTCACGCCCAAGATGCCCTGCTAGGCCATTGCTATGCAACTCTTTCACCACCTTTTCTCTCAAGGAATACCTTGGAATGCAAAGACGAGAACCCTTAAAGAAAAAGCCTTCATGGAGATATAAAGCACTACTTTGTCCTGTTTAGCACTTTCTAAACTCCTCTTTAAAATCTTCATCTTCAGCATACAATTCCTTCAAATAATCAAACCCTTCAACTTCATTGCTTATAGTTACCATCAAGGCTGTCTTGCGGCTCAAAACATCTGCCATCTTATTTTTTTGTCCGGATTTGTGTTTCAAAACATAGGTGTATTGCTGTAAGAATGACGACCATCGACCATACATGCGATTCAAGTCCTTTTGGCTATCAATTAATTTCAAAGCTTGGTAGTCAATATATAGAATGAACTCTCGTTGAATTAGATAATGTTTCCAATAACGAACTGCTTGTACAACCGCATAAAATTCTAACTCATATGTTGATCACTTCTTTCGAGCTTCACTCAACTTTTTGTTATAGAAAACTACTGGTCTTCCTTCCTGAGATAGAACGGCTCCAATGCCTATGTACGAAACATCACAGTTTAGCTCGAATAACTTCTCGAAACTAGGCAATGCCAAAACAGGTGCAGTAGATAACTTCTCCTTGATCAACTCAAAGCATCTATTAGCTTCTTGAGTCTAGGGGAACTTGCGTTGCTTCAAACATTCAGTTATTGGTGCCATAATGGAACTAAAGTTTTTAACAAACCTCCGATAGAATGTTGCCAGACTATGGAAGCTTCTAACTTCTGATACACTTCTGGGTATTGGTCATTCTTTAATAGCTTTTACCTTTTCTTCATCAACATGAATGTCTTTGGCACTTACAACGAAACCCAAGAACACCAAGTGGTCAGTCATAAAATGACATTTCTTTGAGTTGATGTACAACTTCTCCTTCTTCAGCACAGTAAGTACTTCTGTAAGATACCTTTTATATTCTTCTTCATTATGACTGTACACCAGGATATCATCAAAGTAAATAACAACAAAATGACCAATGAAAGGTTTGAGTACCTAATTCATCAATCGCATGAAGATACTTGGTGCATTTGAGAGTCCAAAAGGCATAACAAACCACTCATAAAGTCCTTTTGTTTTGAAAGCAGTTTTTCATTCATCACTGGGTCTAATTCTGATTTGATGATATCCACTACTCAAATCTATCTTGGAGAACACCTTTGACCCTTCCAACATGTCCAACATGTCCTCTAAGCGAGGAATTAGGAATCTATACTTTATCGTGATTCGGTTGATAACTCGACTATCTACACACATTCCCCAACTTCCATCTTTCTTAGGTGTCAATAAGACTGGAACTGCATATAGGCTCATGCTGACTCTGACCATTCCTTTTCTGATCAACTCTTCAACCTTGTCTTATAAAATTTGTAACTCTTTTGAACTCATTCTGTAATGGGGCAGATTTGGTAAACTCGCTCCAGGAACAAGATCAATGTGGTGTTGAATATCTCTCATTGGGGGTAGTTCATCAGGAAGATCGTCGGGCATGATTTCCTTGAATTCATTCAGGAAGGGTTGCAAGCCTTTTGGAGCTTCAGTGGGCATTGTCTCCAGTCCTTTCTCAATAACAAATATTTTGGATGTCTCTTTAGCCTCGTTTATAAAATTTTGCACAATCAGGAAGGAGTGACCCTCCTCTTGTAAACTTTTGGGTCGACGCTCTTCGCCAATGGAGCTAAGGACAATTTTCTTTCCATATTTGAAGAATATGTAGCGATTGTCTCGCCCACGATGTGTAGAATCTCTATCAAATTATCAAGGTCTGCCAAGAAGAATATAACATGCATCCATCTCCACAATATCGCAGGTTACCTCATCCTTATAGAATTTTCCAATGGAAAAACAAATTTGACACCATTCAGTTACCTTGGTTTCACCAACCTTTTTAATCCAGCCGATCTTATACGGAGAGGGATGTGATTCCGTTTTCAATTAAAGATTGTCAACCATAATCTTGGAGATGATATTTTCACTACTTCCTCCATCAATAATCATGTCACAGATCTTGTCATTTACTGTACATCGAGTGCGGAGGATATTGTGACGTTGTAGGTTTTCCTCTTACTTTGGAATGTACATCAGATTCCGAACTACTAAAAATGACCTTTCACCATCAGGCTTCTCGAATATTCCATCTTCATAGTTTTCTTGATCACAAGCTAGGTCATCATCTTTTGAGTTCTGTAAATTGTCAGCAACAAAATCATCTTCAATAGCCAAGTTCACAGGTTGTTGTGCTGCACAAATATTAAAACGATGTCTAAATTTTCGACAGCGATAGCACTTTAGATCAGGATTTGAACTTGGGTTCTTTACTGATGTGGCATTTCTTGATGACCTTGTAGGTCTAACTTCAAGACTCACTTGTGTGTGAGGTCGAGGAGGTTGTGTAGCTGCACCTCTATTAGGAATAGATTGTGCTCCTTTTGAATTCTCACCAATGGTTTTTCCCACCTGATTTCTAATAATAGATCGCTCCAATTGGGACTCCACACGAGATGCACTCCTCACAGTCTCATTAACCATCAAAATAGGTTGCAAAGAAATCCTATCTTGGATGGTTGTGCATAGCCCACCGATGAATCTTGCCACTTGATGAGATTCAGTCTCTATTAGATTATTACGTGCTAATAGGCGAGAGAACTCCTCAGCATATGCCTTTACACTGCAATTACCCTGTCGACAATTTTGATATTGCTGAAAGAGTACCTGGTCATAATCTATGGGAAGGAGTTGCTTTTGGAGAAGAGCCTTCATCCGTGGCCATGCTTGAATTGGAGCTTTAGTTTGGCGTGTCATTTCCAACTGGATGCGTTCCTACCATGCTGATGCACCCTCCTTTAGTCGGTAAGCAACAAGCTTTACTTTCTTCGAATCTGAAATCTCTATGTAGTCAAAAAACCGTTCCACTTCAGCAAGCCAATCGAGAAAATCTTCGATCTGAAATTGGCCATTGAAAAATGGGAGATCAATCTTCAAGCGAAAATCATAACGTCTACCATGCTCAGAAACTGGTCGATGAAGGATATCTTCAATTTCTTCACCGCTGGAGTTTTCAAGGATTTGTAAATCATTTGGATTCACTTGCGGAGCCTTTCCTCGACCAATTGGATCGCGAGTCACTTCATCGATCCGTCAACATGGTTGATTCAGGCCTTCAAGTTGATCCATCCTCACCATCAATCTTGCAAGTGAGTTTTGGATTGCCTCCATAATCGAATCAAAATTCTCACGGCTGATGTGATTACCCATAGGAGAACCGTCCCTAGGGTTGCTGCTGGTTGCATCGTCGTTAGACATTAAGTAAGAAGAGCCTCGCTCTGATACCACTTGACGTAGCAACAAGCGTGGTAGACGAGAAAAACACCGTTGCCTCTGTTAAAGACTCCTTAGATCCACAAGGAAGAGAGAAAATTCACTAAAGTAGAACTTTATTGAGAATAAAAGTTGTTCTCCCGTCCATAGGGTTCAAGGCCTATTTATACAAATACCAAAAGTCCAATTTGAGTAAGTTTCTAGCTTCCCAATTCCTAAACTGAATACAACTCAGCTTGAACCCATTAATTGGGTTGATAGAAGTTTTAAATAAGTTAACCTACGAAAATAAAATCCTAAATAAGGATTCATTCTTCCCAAGTCCTAAACTGAATAGGATTCAGCTCAAAATTAATCTTGGGTTAGTGAAATTCGAAAATAAGACCTAAGACATCATAATGAAGAAAATTTAAACATAGAAAGGTATTAAATAAGGTAAATCCTAAGTTTAAATAAAGGAGTGAATCAAATCATTTGTCATGGTCCCTTGACTTCTAAATTAGCTCCTTTTGATATTTCTGAACTTCCTTTAAGCGTCCTACATCAAACTAGCAACTACTTTGTTTATAATGTGGATTATCTATGACACTTCCAAAATCACAAATGATACCCTGTATCATTTAACTGCTCCAGGTTGTAGGCAAGACCAATTTCTTCTGAAATTCACATTTTGGTTTCTAGTGAAATAAACCATTTCTATATTCGTCATTTTCCTACAGAGGTTGCAATGAACAATATTCCGGTTTCTATAGGGGAAGTTTCCTTAATATGTACCAGTTCAATGGTATGGCCAACAGGAGACTTCTGCTAATAGCATTTAGTGTCCATGTTGCTTCTGCAATTACCAGTGGCACCAAATTCACCTATCGCCCATACAATTTAAGATCACTTGGTAAGTTACAAGCACAATTAACATTGAACTCGAGTGCGTCTATAAAGTGCAAAGTGCAATAACACGTCCCAATTATTAATCACCTTTTGACGTTGGCCATAAGCATAAGTAAACAAAATAGAATACATCTGAAGCAATAACCATACTATCTTTAATCTTTGAAACCCGTCATACTCATTAAAAGATTACACTCAATGGTTTTCATTGTCCTCGTGCTAACTCATATCCAACATCAGTTAGGGATAACAGCGACGGATAACCTACTGGTAAATGCACACCTCATGGAACATGTGTTTATAAACATTATCATCATCATAATAATTTACCCCTACATTTTAAAATGAATAAAATGGTGAAATGTCTAAAAATCATGGATACATGAATACTCAACAAAATAAAGTAAAATCCCATTAGTATACAAGCCTATCTAGCTAATGTCAAAGTAAGTTCACAAAACTTGCCTTGCGTATCTGGGTATGTGGCAAATTTTCAAAAAAATCACTGGCACGTACAGAAGAGGCAGTCTGAGGTGATTTATGACCAGTTGGCTGACCAGATTGTACTGATTCGGATGCCTTGTCAAAGGATGACCTTGAAGCTTGTTCAGATCCTCCTCTGGACTTAATTGCAGCTAGTACATCACCTTTTACGAGAGTACCACGAGGACCTGAGGCCTTCAGAGAAGATGCATCCAGTCCAAATTCTGAAATAAGCAATTTTGCTGATGGACTAATTCTGCTGATATTTGTCTTGGGTGAGCTTTCTCTTTGCCCCACTTCCTGAGTTGATTTTTCTTCTTTCACCTCATCTCCACCTGATACAGTATCTGGAACATTTTTTATATCATCTGGATCTTCAACCTTGAGGAATCAAAGAAAAATAATATGCAATGAATGGAACATAATTTTAGTCCATTGTTATCATCAATACCAATCAAATGAACCAAAATGAGAAAACAAGATAGAAGGATGAGGTATAAGAATGGGAACAGAAGCCTACTGTGATTGCAATAGGTTGCCCAACAAGCACATCTTTCGAACCCTCAGGTGCTAATATTTTAGCCAAGTACCTGCAAGGGTCTTACCAAATTTTGGTATTAGAAGTTCAACAGGGCAGGTTATTATGAATTTTCTACATGATGGTAGTTTGGAAAATTAACAAAAAGCGATTGCAGACAATAGAAGAGAGAGCACCATCAACATAATGCAGAAAAAGTTAAAATGAAGCTAACATCAACCTCTAGAATAACAAATATTATTTACCAAGAAAGACAGTGCCTAGAGTTTTGCCTATGCATCCAGATGAAAGCATTGGTTGTATATATGTTTATGTACAACTGGTAGGCACTAGGCAATGATCAGATGAAAGGTGCCACTAAGGCAGTATGATTGGCCAAGCACCTACTTTGCCTAGTTGCAGTCTAATTACTTAAGGAATTGTTTGGTAATGGACTACAACTAAGACTAGCCTAATCCTACTATGAGTAGCAACCAAACACCAAAAAGATAGTCTAACTAAGAATTTAGTTTTGTTGCTAAAAAAATTAAAATGAATTATTTGACTTGCAATTAAATTAAATTAACATAAAAAATAATTAACTTTTCAATATTAAATTATTATAGGGTTAATTTTGAAAAAAAAACTAGTTTACAAAAATGATTAACTATCTCTTAGTCGAACTATCTTTTAATCAGACTATTCTAAATCATTCATTACCAAGTACACCATAAGGTATCATCTTTACAAGGATGTGTCACCTACAAAAAACTTACAATTGTCCTGAGCAAGTTAACACATCATGATAGAGTTTACCTGGCCAAGAATCCGCAAATACAATACACAACAAAGTATAGGCTGGATCCACATATGCATGTACATATTAAAATTACAAGCATAATAATTTATACTAGACCTAGACATCTTGAGAACTTGATTAGAGGAAAACATGAGGTATTGTCAATTACAGTTCATAGAACCAACTTGATTCCTTAAGAAAAAAAGATTGTATTTGTAGAATATGGCTTAGCTGAAGCCTGACTATGTATTCTCATTCTCAAATTAGCATTTGTAGAGTATGGCTTAGCTGAAGCCTGACTATGTATTCTCATCCTCAAATCAGCATTTGATCTCATGCAATGCCATTGATCACAAATGTTAGGTAACTAAAAACCTGCTTGTTTCAGGAAATCACAAAGTTCTAGGAAATTTAATATTATGGAACTTAAAGATCCTGCATTTGAAAATTTTGATAGTGTATTTATTTTATAGGACAATTAAATTCAGAATTTTAGAATATGGTGTTTGTTTTGTTAGACTATTAAATCCCAAATTTATAATTTGTGTTTTGTTGGTATAAAATCTAGTACGTGATCTTACATGTTAAACTTTAAAGTTCAGAATTTTAAATCTAATCAATTTTGGAAAATCAGTAAGTCCTACATTTGCTAGAATTTGAAAGTTTCAAATTTTCAAAATTCTGTGTAACAAACATAGAATTTTATAGTTAGAATTTAGAAGTTCTAAAATTTTGAAATCCCAAGAAATAGACTCTCAAAAGATCATTAGGTGAAGAAGTTGATGTGTAAGAGATCAAAAAAGAAACTAAAGACTCGTGGAACAGGCCTACGGAGTTTCAAGGCATAGATTGTTAGAAGTTAAAATAGTAACATGTTATTTAGCCAAGAAATGAGATTACATATTCAAAATTTTATGCAGTCCAAGAAATTATAGCTTCAAATGGTTTTGCATGTCCACAACATATACAACCAGAGTACATAGCAAAGAGGAACAGATAAATTCTTGACACGCATTGCTCTTTGGAGGCTTCTCTCAAGCTAATGAAAAAAGTGAATGCATTTTGATTGGCACCTGATCTTGCCAAACCAATCCACTAGCTACCTCCTACAAAATGTTAACTGTATAAGCATATATGGTCTTTCCACGTACACATATGTGCATTTGGGTACATGGGATGGATGCAGATACTTGAGGGTCCAATCTGTTGGCAATCAACCCAACTTAAATCTTGAATTCTTAGTTCTTCTTGGATTCTGATTTGTAAGGCTAGTTAAGCTGGTGTTTTAGATAAGTAGCTTATTTTGGGTTCAGATATTTCTAATTTGAATTTTAGATAAGTTTAAATTGTTTTATGCTTATCTTCATATCTTGTATGGTAATGTCTTAAATCTTGAACTATTTTTTTTTTAGTTCCATATATTACCCTCTTCCCCTTTCTTCTCTTCCTTTTTCCATACTGAGCCATATCTGCATCTGTACCCCCCCAAAATTTCCATATCAGATACTCAAATTGAGACACTTGATATCAATATCCGTATCCTAGTAACACTGCTCCTATGTGTTAACAGAGATCCTGAACTTTGAACAACTTCCAAGACACAGGCCCTTCCACTAGTGGAATGTTCAATTTATCCACAGGCATGCAACATCATTTTCCATGATTAATATTGGCAGTAAAGCCATTATGAGAAAAGAAGTTAGAAGCAAAAATGTTATCAAATGTTTTCACCAATAATAAGGTGAAACTATTACCCCTCTTCCAGACTTTCGAATTCAAGAGTTGCTTTGTCTGTTTCTATCTCACAGATCACATCACCCACATCTATCTGCCAAAAAAATCAAATGATCACAGAGCAGCAGTGCCCAAGCAAACAATTTCACTAATTAATATAATGAGGATCATAATCAGAAATGAAAACTTAAGCACACACCTTGTCCCCTTCTCTCTTCCTCCATTTTGCAATATTACCTTGATTCTACAAAGGAGGCCATTGCCAAATTGTGAAAACACCAGTTAGGGAAGCTAAACTGTATGTCAAAACATAAATATATGCTTTTTCATTTTCCATACCATTGTTGGAGACAAAGCTGGCATTTCAACAACAATATGTGGAGGAAGTTCATTTCCTAATACATGACCAAGTAATAAAGCATTAGTACAATATAGTCAACTTAAAGGATTGATTCCCATTTTGATGGTTTCTTGACACTGATATATTGGAGCTAAAAGCAGTCAAATTCAACTTAGTAAGCTTATCAACAGGTTTGTAAGTTGTGATCATCTTTGCGAATATCTCAGCAAAACTAGCTTATATTATATAAAGCAGCAATTGCTGTATTTGATCAGTGAAGCAGCCTCCACATGCAACTATAGCTTCAAATTTTGGTGAGGCATATAAGTGCAGCCAAAACAACATGTACACTTGGTTACCATCAGAAGTTACTGTCCATAAGATGAAAATAAGAGCATCCATGGCAGTGACTACAACTGACAATGCTTAACTGTCACCCACATATGTTGAATAAAAACCTCCAAATGCATGATAAAGTTCTATATAAGATACCAAGGCATCATTAAACTCCTATATAAGACAACAAGGCATCTTCTTTAAGAAGATTCCAGTCAGGTGTCGTTTAACACCCAGACGTAACAGCTTTTACTAAGATTACAGAAAATTATTATCTTTTTTGAACACCTATAAAATCAAGACAATTAAAAACACAAGATTTAGAACTAAATAATGCCTCTGTTTAACACCCCATTGTTTTGTGCCTATATCTATCTAGCTGTCACGAAACCTGATACCAGGGTTTCTTCAGAAAACAACTAAGTTTTCCATTTCTACTAAAACAAACTTAGTACAAACAGCATCCGACTGAAACATTTAATGTACAAGACATAGGAATCTATGCAGAAAAGTATGAACCATTAGGTCAAAGCTGCAGTGAAAGATAACAAAACCATGGACAGTTTGATCACATTTATTAAGATTTTCTTCGACTCCAACAAAACTTTTCCCACCAGTCAACAAGGCAAAAACATTTGATATTTCCATGCTTATATCATATACACTCCCTTGGCTATTCCTGAGAGCCCCTCCTTTTCGAAACTTGGTCATAAAATTTCCCTTTCAGTGGCCAACCATATAAATTATCATTATGGTTTGAAGATTAGTAAACCACAACCGTTATATCCTTCTAAGTAATGGAATATATCCAATTGATGTATATCACTGAACAGGTTGCAAAAACAACTCAAGGGTTTAAGCTGGAAATACCATTATCATTATCTTAAAAAAACATAATGTTATTTTTCTTGAATCTAGGGTAGGTTCTGCCCTTTAGAAAGATTAGGATTGGGATTCAAGAATGAGAGCAGCTGGCTCTCTTAGAACAATTTTTTCATTCAGTTTTCCTTTGTTACGTACTGGTTTTATACCCTCTCTAAACCCTAGCAAACTTGGACTTTGGTTTTGGACTTGACTAATGACTCATTTACATATTAATTTGGGTTGTGATGAGGGTACATGGACTTCTCGACGGCCTCTTTTGATACAACCAAGTCCTCTATGGTCCGACCCATTATGTGAACTAAGCTTTTACTTGCCTCCTCAAATTGGACAGTAGATGCCTTGCATGTCCAGCTTATTCTTTAGTCTAGCTAGGTTGTTTGACTGCAATGCCTTGGTGAACATATTTGTCAACTAATATTCTATCTTTAGGTAGATAGGTTATCTTTATTGATTCTAAATATTTTTAAGTCCACTTCTATGTGTTTAATTCTCTCATGGAAGACTAAGCTTGTTTGAAATGTAGTGTGTTATTTGACTATCACATAACATTATTGTAGGTGTTCTATTTGTGAGCTCTAATTTTGTCACTATTGTTTTTAAACACAAAATCTCACATGTGATTGTTGCTATGGCCTTGTATTCAGCTCCAAGTTTAATGTAGATTTTTGTTGTTAACTTCTTGTCAGTTGTTGATCCTTCCTAGGCTGAATTTGAATATGCCACTAACTCCAATCTTTCACTTTTGTTGTACCATATACCTAATTTTAGAAATTTCTTGATGTATCTTAGAATTTAGTTCACAACTTCTAGATAAGATTTTTTTAAATTTTACATAAATTAACTAGTTATACCTACTATCTGACTAATCTTTGGTCATATGCTTGTTAAGTAAATAAAAATTCCAACAAGTCTTCCATACATCTTTGGATTTTCAAGCGTAATTTTTTACTCTGCAAGTAACTCAAGATATTTTAGCAGTTCTTATTTCCAACATCCTTGTTTTTCTCAATAAGTCTAATACATATTTTTTCTGTGGTAGTACTAGATCGTGCTTGGAGTGTACTACCTCAATTCCAAGTAAATAATGTAATCTTCCTAAAACCTTAATCTCAAACTTGGTTCTTAGGTAGCCCTTTAGTTCCTTTATCCCTACATTGTCTCTCCAGTAATGATTAAAACATCGACATAAATTAAATTAATAAGTTGATCATATCTTGCTAATCTTTTTCAAAAATAATAAGTAATTGACTTCTCTTGAATCTATATTCAAATAAACTTTTCAAATCATTCTCTAAGTAATTATCTTAGACCATAATTTGATTTTTTTAATTTATACACTTGTCTCATTCTATATACACTAAATCGGGGTAATTCCGACATATATACATCTTTCTAAAGGTTCTCATGTAGAAAAATATTTTTAATATCTAATTGATTCATTTCCCACTCTCTATTAATTATAAGTGATAATATCACCATAATAGTATTCATTTTTATCATAAAAGAGAAAGTGTTAAAGTAATTAATTTCTTATATTTAAGTGCAACCTTTGATCACTAACTGACCTTATATCATTTCATTATTCCATTTGTCTTGTACTTAATTGTGTATACTCATTTACACCCCACAATGAATCTATTTATTGGTCTAGGCACCAACTCCTTAAGTGTCATTTTTATATAATACCTCCATCTTTGTCTCCATAGCTTCTCTCCACTTGCTATTTGTCAAGATTTTATGCACTATTTTTGATATTTCAATACAAAAGTCTTATAGGTAGAGATCAAATGTTGGTAAGACACAAATATGATGATTGAGTATTGTATACATGCTCTTTTTCCTTAGAATTATTGACCAATGAAGATCAGTAATTGTATTTGAGATTATAATTTGATGCTGAATTTTAAGTTCTAGATAAGGATCTTCTTTCTATTCCTATACTTCAGCCGATTTTGGATCATTAGTGACATTTTCTCATGTAGTTGGACCTTCTTTAAAGATTTCGAATAATAGTGATAATGTTAATTTTGGTCTCATTTTCTTTTTCTAATATGCACAAGCATTTTTGTCTTATCTAAGAGTCACAAATAATTATTTTAAGAGCACAACTAGTATAATTTTTTATTCGGTTTCAACTCTGTAAACATATTTGCACTTTTTTCTTCCTCTGAATAATATGTTATTTCTTCAAAAAAGATTACATTAATTGAAATATAAGCTTGATGTAATTGAGGGATATAATATTTATAACCTTTCATAAATATACACTTTATAGACCTTGGTTGTGACTTACCTTTGAATGGATTATGATTATAAACATAATATACACATCAAAATATTTTAAATAACAAATGAAATAAATTTTTTTTAAGACATAGAACACTAAAGAAATTTTTATTATTTAGCAAAAATGCATGTAGTTGTTCATCAAAAATGTTGTAGTTAGAATTACATCACCCTAGAAATTGGAAGGAATATTTCTTTCAAACTTTAAAACTCATGTCACCTCTAAAAGATGTTGATTTTTTTATTTCAACAACTTTATTCTGTTGTGGAGCATATAAACATGATGTTTAAAAGATTAGATCATTTTTATTTAGTTTTAACATTTGCACTGAATTAATTTTGAATTTTCTTGTGAAAAATCCTAAAAACTTGAGTATTTTTAATATCTTTTTCAACAAATATAATTATATTATACAAAAATGATCATAAATATAGATGACAAAATATTTGTATTATTCAAAAACTGGTTCTTAGTTATTCATACATTATTATGAACAATATGAAATGGATAAAAACTTATTTTATTAATTTTAAAAATATAAACAAATCTATGATATTTTGCAAATTCACAAGATTGACAAAATCTCTATATTAGATAAATCTAAGTTGAGAACAAAATCTTAAGTACATTTTAAAAAAAATGACTTAGTCTATTATACCATCTAACAATATCCCCTTCCTATAACTTCAAAGTTTTTGAATATTGTATTCCAAAGTTTTAAGTATATAAAGACATTTGGCTTCAAGACTCTCACTAATTTTTTTCTTTATTGTAAGGTCGTAAAAAATACAATAAATAGAAAAAATGTTACACAAAAATTTAACTTTTTTGTTAGTTAGTTGACTAATATAAATTAACAACAAATTTAGAAACAAATAACACTAAGAATAGGTCATTAGTTGATATGTATACTCTTTTTGAACCAACAACTAGTGATAATATTTCATCAACTAGAGAGACATTTGCTTGTTGACATATGATCAATATTTGTAAAGAACTTTGTTTTACCTGTCATGTAATATGATGCCCCTAAGTCTAAAACTCAAGGATTTTTCTATGGTTGTTTACTTGGCTTGCTACGAAAATCATGAACAAAAAGGAATTTATTGTATTCGTTTTTTAATATAGTCACTTACTCTTCACTTATTGAGGTTGATTTCTATCTTCTACTTTGCACTACATATGTTGGGTGATCTTGTGCATTTTTTAACCAAAATATTTGTCTATCGACTGGTCAAGTTTTCCATATTTTGTACATCTTAGGTTAGAATTTTTTCTATCTCTTTCTTTTGAACTTGCCTACTCTTCCTCTATCTGAGTTTCTTCCAAAGTTGTAGTTGTTATTGCCCTTTATTTGTTCATAAACCCAACCTGAGATCATAGCATAGACCTCTGTCATTGTCTTCCTCTTTGAAGCTACCATTATAACCCTTTGCAGTATACAATACACTTAATTTGATAAAGGTATCTCACTCTTGCTCATGAAATTAAATTTCAACTGTTTATATTAGGAGTTCAATCCAACCAGAAAGAAGAACATTTTTATTCTCTCTTTTTCTTTTGACGAAAATTAATAGTTCACTTTATCCAATAATCAACTCATAATTTCAATTCACTTAGTTTCTTGCTTTTTTGCTTGGCAGTAAATATTTTTTAATATAACACAAAAACTCTAGAGATATTATCTTTGCCATCATATATCCTTTTGAATTTCTCCCATGATATCTTTGAGATTCGACGATCAAGTAATAATCCTCATTTTTCTGCTTTACTGATAGTTCTTTTATGAGAAAGTCTTATTTTGCTTTTGCAATTAGATAAATTTTTATTGCTTTAACTTTTGATTAGATAAATTTCTATTGGTTCAACTTTAGATTAGATAAATTTCTATTGCTTTTGCCCACAATAGATTGTTTTCTATCCCGTCAACTAATTAGAGGTGATATATAAGCTCACTCCATCTCTCTATAGCTTCTCCTCACTATTGATCATGTGTTATTTACTCTTTTATTATCCCAACAGCTTTGATGCCATATTATTTTTCCTGAATATAGGGTTCGAGTTCTAGCATTTAGGAAGGCCAAGGTTTGGGATTCAATGATGAGGGCAATCAGCTCTCTTAGAAAAAAAATTTTCATTCAGTTTTTTTCTTTGGTATATATTAGTTTTATGCTCTGTCTAAACCTTAGCAAACTTGTACTTCTAATGAACTTAGTTTTAGACTTTACTAACAATCTGTTTATAAATAAATTTGGATTGTGATGAACCCGATACATAAGCTTCTGAATGATCTTTCTTGATACAACCAAATCTTATATAGTCTGGCTCATTATGAAAATAAAGTCTAATTCACCTAATTTAACACATAATATCTCTCCACTAATTTTGAAGGATGTATTTAGTAATGAGTTAAGATTAGTAAACTAATTTGTAGATTAGTATCAAATTAATATTTTTTTATCAAAATTAACTCTATAATAATTTGAAATCCGAAAAACTAACAAAATTTTTATAATAATTTAATTTAATAATAATGTAAAAAAAATAATTAGCCTATTAGCAAACAAGAGCTAAATGACAGCATGATATTGCTTCTAAGTTAACCTTATTCATTGTACTATGTCATCTTTGACAAATGAACTTAAAAACTTTTCTCATTAGAGAAGACCCATAATGTTGATAAAAAATAGATTTATAATTTCCATATTGGCTCAAAATTTTAAAATATAATTGTACTAATATATCATTCAAATATTTGAGGCATTGGTTTCATCAAGCCCATATATAATCTAAAAGCCTACAACAAACCAACTTGATGTAATTGGACTAGAATCTAGCCCAAATAGGAGAAGAATATAACTAAAAGTTCTCTCTATATATAAAAGAGAGAGAGAGAGTTAGGATTTTATGTTATATTTTTATAAACCCAGTAGCAGCAAGATGTAGTGTAGCTATCTTCATTGATCAAAACCCTAAATTTATATCTCTAAATTCCTAGAATTTAACATGGTATCAGACCCTAGAAAGCCAATAGTAAGAAACTTGCATATCACCATCACAAATATCAAAGATATTTAGAATTATTTTTCATAGGTAAAATTCGTAGAGATCTACCTCAAGTTTCACAAAAAGTGCAAATACCTAATAGCAGACTCACTAGACAATCTTGCAAAATTAAAAAACTAAAAACTAGAAAATTCAAATGTGATGTTGATCCTTTTAAACAACATAAAACCAAAAAATAAGTTATAGATTGCTTTATTGTGACAGTTTAAAAATTGTTTCAGAGAAATTCTATAAAATATATCAAAGTAAAAATAAGTAGTCTCAAAATCTTTTCTATCTATTGACAGATATATAATTTGCACCAAGATAGAAAAGAATTTCAACCTTCTGTTTGGCTCTAAAATGAATTGGAGTATTATAAATCAATCATGACAAAAGACACAAGGACTAAGAGCAAAAGGTCATACAATTCTTAAATAGACTAGGGTCACAATACAAACAATATAAAGCAAACTTTCTTATTAGAAGTGAATTACCTCTATTAATGAAGATTTATAAAAGGCTTTAGCGAGTTAATACACTTTCTTTTAACTATAAAATATTGGAGAAAGTTCGTTATGATCTCAAAAAGGGATAGAGCAAATGGTAAAGGAGAAATCATACCTAAAGGAAGAGAAGGCTTTATTGACAGAAGAAGAGACAGGAACAATATGAGATACACCGATTATAAAAAATAAGGCCACTATTTGACAAATGTTCGTTAATACTAGGCAAACTATTTTGGACAAACGATTGTCAAACAGAATTGTATAGAGAAATAGAAACAAATAGGAAATAACTTGGAGTAGCCACAAATGCACAATTTACAATCTCAAATAAAAATATGACCAGTTAATAAAGAAAACAGCTCTTCTCATAACAAAAGACAAATCACACAACAAATCAAAATGACCAAAGAATCCCTACATCATTAATTCAAGAGTTTCTAACTATATTATAGGTAATAATTTTTTATTTACACTTAAGTGAATTTACTCCCACAAAATTAGTAATTCTAGTTGATAGGACAACTTTACCAGTGGCTAAAAAGGATAGCATTCGTTTACCATCACTTAAAACTCACTTTTTCACTCTATGTTCCAAAGCTTTCAATCAACTTCTTGTCAATTAGTTAGTTAATTAAAAACTTAAATTAATTAATAATCTTTTACCTTACATATTATTCTTTTTTCGACCTTTACATAAAAAAATAATGAAGGTGTTGAAAATAAAAATCTATATGTCTTAAAGAGTCGCTTATCACATCACACTCCTAAGACTTTTATTCCTTAGTGATAAAATATCTAGTAATCAATTACATTCAACATATAAATATACTAAGTATCATAAATCAGTGCATTTATTCAAATTGAATAAAACTAGTATTATTCCTTTTATTATAAATCAGTGCACTTAAGAATTTTTATTATACCCCTAAAAAATACTCAAATTATATCCATGCCCTTTGAAATATCATAATTGCTCTTGTATCTCTACGAATTCAATTTATTTAAATAATACCCCTAATTAGCTTCTATTATTATTCGTTTAGATTAAGGCAAGATTAATAGGAGAGTTTATTTTAGAATTAATGACTTTAAAGAAAATTAGTCAAAAATAATGATATGGATATTTATCTAAATAAATTAAATTTGTAGGATGTAGAAGTAATTACGATTTTCAAAGGACATAGGTGTAATTTAAGTATTTTTTAGGGATATATATCCAAAAATCTCTTTTTTTTAATATCATTCACATTAATGTATGAACTACTAAGACACCATCATAGAATGATTACAAGTATTTTATAATTTTTATAATTGATTACATCATAATAACATTATTTATTGAAAAAGAAATCAAAAGCGTTTGAAGCTTTTAAAATAAGAAATCAATTTAGTATCCATATTAAGAATCTCATATCAATTTAGCATTTAAGAGACAATATTATTTACCGTTATTTTATCACAAATCACATGCGCCTATATAGCTCAATAAAATGATATTGCTTAAAAAAATTGCATCTATTGCTGAAAAAAATCAGCATTCATCAGCAATTTCATTAGCGATTAACAGAGCTTTATCATTTGAAAGAAATAGATTATATCTTTTAAGAGTAATACAATTCTTACTAGCTCATACCTCTGAAAATATTTGAATATTTATGTTATGTTAACAATACTAATCTATTTAGAAATAAGATGAAACATAAATCAATCGAATGTATTATTTTGGGATATTATAAAACTCAAAAAGAGTATAAATATTATGATCCAAATCCCGCAAAATTTGTCCCAACCAATGTGAAATTTCATGAGAAACTAGCTACTACTCTAGTAAGGGCTAAAAATATTTAGAGAATACAATAAGTGATCAAAACACAGAATAAGATACTATTTTACCTGTCTTTACAAAGTGCACAAAAAATATAATTGGGTCAATCAATAACCAAACAAAGAAGATATTCGTGTACACTAGAAAAAAGAAAAAAAGTGAGATCATAAATCAAAACCTCAACTAATTAAAATCACTTGGTGAAGAGTCTATAAAATCACCACAATTTGAGTAGACACATATACAAAATCTAGCACCAATAGTTGTAGAAGCACAAAAAGAACAAAATAAAGATATGGAAGAGATGGTAACTAACAAATTAGAATAAGAAAAAGGATAAAAAAGTACAAAAGATATCCCATTGGAAGATGTCTCATGTTCCTCATTTAACACCAACATATAAAAAATTTGTCCAAAAACTGATCATAGACAAAATTCTCAAAATAATGGAAGAGGGACTTACATACGCAGATGGAAAGAGGCAATGAAACTTAAGATTGATGCCCTATACAACAGTAACACTTGGGAGCTAATATCAAAACCATCAAATGAACTAACAGCAAGATGCAAATGGGTCTTCATCATCTAATACAATGCATAAGGCAATATAAAAAGGTTTAAGACAAAATTAGTGGTTAAAAGATATAATCAAACACTTGGAGCAAACTATTTTGAAACTTTTTCACCAATTGTCAATCTCAGTAATCCTTCTCTTACAATAAATAGAGATTGAAGTATATAATAACTAAATGTCAAGAATGTTTTTTTCCATAAAGATATTCATGAAAAAGTCTACATAATAGAGCGACTTGAGTTCAACTCAGTTAAAAGAGAATTGGTTTGCAAGGTAAAAAGGTCTCTTTATAGGCTAAAACAATCCCCAAGAGTTTACTTTAAAAAATTTACTACAGCACTTGTGGGTTATGGGAAAGACTGATTACACAATGTTTGTCAAAAGACTTGCAAAGGACCATTATTTTACTAGTGTATATTAATGTCATTGTATTAATAAAGAGACAATACGAAAGAAACATACTAGCTCAAGAGATTTTTAAACTTCAAATTTTGAATAAAAGATTTGAGAAGGCTACACTACTTCTTTAAAGTTAAAATAACAAACTCATATAAAGAATTAATGGTAGGCAGGCTTATCAATTTGATTATAATCATACTAGACATTTGCTATGATGCGGGAGTTATGAATCACTTAATGAATGAACCAAAAAAACTTCACTTAGAAATTATATGTCAAATATTTAGCATCTCAAAGGTGCATCAGGATTTGACCTAATTTATACAAAATAAATAGGAATAAATATAGAAATTTATTCTCATATGGATTGAACAGTTTCACTAGTGAACAGAAAAATCATATAAGGTATTTGTATATAACCTGGAGAGAATATGATCATTTGAAAAAAAAAACAAGTAGTACGTAGATCAAGCACAGAAATAAAATACAAAACCATTGGTCTAACTACATGTAAGATTATATAACTAAAGTCATTCCTCAATAAAATGAGATATCTTATAAAAGAAATACCTCAACTTCTATGTAACAATCAAGCAACACTATACATAGGGTTGTCAACAAGCTCAACCTGCACAGGATTGGACAGGCTCAAGGTTGGCTTGCACGGGCTTGAGGAGAGTTGAAACTCATTAAAACCCACTTAACTTTTATATTAAGGTTATTTAATATCCACCTTGTTAAATTTATATTAGGTTCGTTAAACCCTATTATGACCAACCAATGTCTAAGCATTTATATATAAAACCATGTATTGTCATATCACCCTTTGACAAGCACACACATTGACTATTATTTCTCAATAGCTCGTGTTTAATTCTATTTGTTTGCATTTATTGCTTCTAATGACAAGCTAATGTGACACCAAAAAACAAATTAGCATATGTATCCACTTCTAATTATTGACGTAATTAGATATTGATATAACTCCAATATTAATTAACATGATCCTAAATCTAGGATTGTAACTAGATTAAGCCAGGCTCAAGCCTAATCAAGCACGAATTCAAAACTCGATCTTCAAATTTGAATCCAATTCGAACCCAAAATTATGCATTAGTTTTTTTGGGTTGGATTCAAAATTCGGGTTGAGTCTATTCATTTTGTTAAATTTTGAGCACAAGCTTGACCCGAAACCTGAAAAACCTAGGCTAGAATCTGAAAATTTCAAATCAAGACCGACCAAGCTTTTGAGCAACCTGAGCCCATTAACAACTTTAACTAAATCTCAAACACTAATGGAGACTTATCTAACTTATCATTAGTTTACATAGCATCAATTCACTAACAACATTACTAAAGCCAATTATTCAAATTCAGAATCAAATCCTTGGGTAAAAGCTAATATTGGTGAACAAATATTGACATTGGGATAATTTATAACCCTGAATTACTTCACACGTAGATCATGTGATGCGACCAAACAAATTAATGTTACATTCAGAAACTCTAGGCGAGCTCTCAACAAATCTCCAACAAGCTTTTTAAATAAATTTAAAACCCAACAGACATTGTAGATCATGTATTTTGGATAGACTCTAAATGAGTTTTTAACGGACTCGGCCGATGACTCCAATGGAACCTCAAGCCCGTTGACAACCCTAACTACACATCACAAATAACAAGTATTTCATAAAAGAACTAAACATATTGAAGTAAAACTTCATTTTGTTAAAGAAAAGATACAAAAGTAATAGTTAAGGTCAGCCTATGTCAGATCAAGAAATTAACTAGTCGATGTTTTTGCAAAATCTTTAAATTCAGAGAGCTTGCAGAAATCAAGATCAAATTGAACATGTATGATATATACAATCCAACTTGAAAAGAAGTGTTAAAAGAAAAAAGAGCTTAAAATTTCCTTATTAGCTCAAGACTTGATTTATAATTGTGCTTATGTACCATTTAAATACTTAAGGTTTTGGATTCATCACAACCATGTACACAATTTTACAAATAGCTAAAATAGAATTTCTTTCTAACAATTATGACACAAAAAAACTGGTAAGGAAATATGAAATACCTGTAGAAGAAAGCCATCGTACAGCAACAGGATACTGCACCGGACAACGGATATTAGCAAATGGACAGCAAAGTAAAAAAATAAAAACTTTAGAGACAAACCTCATAAAATGGAATTCTCAGTATGCTCTTAACCGGAGAAGATAACAAAGCCCTGCAAGTATTTTAAGAATTATGATAAGGCACCAAGAAACCTAGGTTCAATTTAAATATTTGGGGAGATATAGAATTGATTAGAAGCCAAAAGAAATGGCAAATTGCTCTATGACATCCCACAAAATACTTTCAGCATAGGAATAAAAATGTCACTCGAAATATGTTATATTGTATATCTTCAACAAATTCAAGAAACAAGCATTCTAAAGTATATTGCAAGATAAAAAATGAAGTACAAAAAAAGGTTTTAAGTTTCAATCAAAACCAAAACCGTTTCGTATAGATTTAAAATCCAATTTCAAAATTAATAAACATTATATATAATGTTATATATTATTTTTATTTCATAACTTTAAGTTGGAAGAGATGGATAAGTGTTCCATTTATCCTCAAGACCCAAGTTCAAATCCTTGGTCTTGCAATTTATTTTTTTGATATTTTATGTAATTTTCTACCAAAAAAATTGTGTATTTAAAAAATATATGTATATAATTTTTTCATATTTTTAAAATTTTTTAATATTTTTAAATCTAAAATCAAAATATAGTCAAAGAAATTAAAAAATAATTTGATTGAAACTGAAATGGAATTGATTTTGGATGAAATATATCGGTTTCAGTGGATACCAAAACCAATCCCAAAACCAATACTTAAAACCTTAGTATAAACTAGTGATAATAAAGTAGCATTTTCAAAATAGTTATTCAGAATTCAAGATATCTGAAAAATATGGAATTCGTGTAATTGATATTCAATGCAAGCCAAGAGATATCATTGAAGATGCCCCTAAACTCGTACAAATAAGATCAATGCTTTAACAATCAAAATCAAAAACATGGTAAATTCCAAAAAAGATTCACAATTTTCACGCATGGTTTCTTATTTCACCTCTTCATGTAAAATATAAGGCAAATAACATGGAGCAAATTGATAGTTTATGAGCCCCTTGTCTCTATGAACAGCACCAGCCTTGTGCCAATTAGATCAAAATGCATGAGGAAAGATGCTAGAGAAAAAACACAAGCTGAAAGGGATGAAACTTACAATGGATTTGATAAGTGGAAACAAAAAGGGTTTTGGTTTAACAATAATATTTTTATGTTACTAAATGACCCGTTACAAGATTAACCTGCCCAAGCATGCGAAATATGGATGACACCTGTGTTTGTGAAACTGCAGTAGTACACAAGCAATTACATGTTACAGAACTAAAACACTATCAATAAAAGTGGATTTAGTTTAAATTACCATGCAGCTAAAATTAAAACTATTGCAAGAAATAAAAAAGATACAAAAAGATTACACAAAATAATTGAAATAATTAGGAAAGTCATCAAACTACCACTCATTAGACCTCAGCAGCCCAGCCAGGTCGATTGCAAAGAAGGAAAGGCAGTATCTTTAAAAGGCTATGACAAATCTGACCGTCAAAAAATAACAGTTAGACTAAGTAAGAAAATTGTCGCACCTTGTGGTATTATCACCAATTCTTGGAATAAAAGAACTCTGTACCCGAGACAAACTGCAGTCAAAAGATCAGGAATCAGTTGTGCAATACTACTGATCAAGGCAAAACTTTCAATCATACATATAACAATTAAACAAGCTATCAAATTTAACATTGGCAATTAAATTTAATACGTCATACAAGCTATGTAAATTCAATTCATCATACAAGTAACAAACAATTATTAATGACAATTTTGATAACCATAGAGATGGATTCTCAACCATATCCAAGATAAAAGAACTACAAGACTGACAAGTTGTGCTTGCAATATCAGGAGTTATCCTGAAGAACAATAACATATGAAATTCTCATGGAACCAGATAAACTGCTCAAAGAACAATCTTTAGTGTATCATATACAAGAAATTGTGAAGATAACAATTCCAATGGAGTTGACATGCTTGCAATCTACACTTGATTTAAAATGTCAAAACAATATACAAGTAGTTGTTTTCAACCCAACAATCAAGTAGATATAATATAAAATGTACCAAAATCAGACATTCATACTTGATCTTGATCTGTACCTCCAAAAAAACTGGTATAAATTGAGTGTAGCTAATACACTCTTATGAAGCCGCCTTTTCCTATTCACTTTATGATCAGTCAAGAAACTGAGTACTTTCACATGGTCAGTGTTGGACTATTAAGGATTTTTACTGAAGCAGCTCAAATAAAATGGTGTGGTTTTCAATTTGAAATGCCCTCAAGGAATTTTAGACCCCAGTAATTCTTCCCATATTCTCCTAATAGGAATTTCACATCAGATCAGATGCAATATAGAACACACAACAATAAGACAAGAATGCTTACACCAAAGAAAAAAAATCTACAAGGAGAAGAAGAGAGACAAATTTTTACCAAGGATAAACGAGATCAATGCCAAAAATATTGATAGCAAGTCTAAATACGAATTACAGCTCAAAGATTCAAATTTGCCAATTAAAATGCAGCAACTATCTCGCAATTTGTCTATAATCCAATCTGTCACAAGAGATCATTAAACTTCCTACGGATTCATCCAAAAGTCGCAATCTTTTATTTACAATAAATCGCATCTAGGTCACATCTATTAATAGATACCCATTCCCATCATAAAAACAAAGGACATCGAGAAATTTCGGCTGCGTACCCGGAGACAAGCACGCGGATGTTCCTCATGGCGGCCGCCAACAGGTCACGATCTCGCTCTAATCCGATGAAATTATTGACATAAAAAGGCGAAAAGAACACGAATAAGAAGAGGATCACAAGAAAAAACACGTGGATCGCAAGAGGCGGAACTCGGATTCATCACGATGGACAATTCCGGCGAGCAAGAGAGGGTGATGGAAGCGTACCAGAAGAGATCAACAGAGATTTGACCGGCGACGACGGGGAGCGGCAGGTCTTCTGGACGGAGGGGAAGAAAATAGGCAAGGGCTGGGTCGGTGCGTGCCTCCCTATTTGCGCAAAACACCCTTGAACTTTCATATACAAAGGAATCACAATAAATAGGCCTTAAAATATTTGGATTTTGAGTATAATCCTCTGATTTTTTTTTATAATCGCATATTGCCTTTTCAAATTATAAACCTCATTTTTAACCCACTAAACAAAAGTTTACTCGACTAGTGAGTAAAGAATTTTTTTTTTTAGAGTTTTTAAATATTATTTTAGCTCCTTCTCTGTCTTATCATTTATGTCATTCATTTGAAAAAAAAAATAGTAACATAAACTTTACGATCACAAAATTTATTTTTGAAAACTCGGTTTAAATCATTTACTGATTTATGACACAAATAAATGGGTGAATCCTAAATAGGTGAATTCACCTTAAAATTTATTTATTTATTTGGATCATAAACTTGATTTGCGGTCCAAAACAAACTAAGTTCATAGAGCTTAATTTTTTTGTCTTTCACTTTGCTTTGTAGTTGCACTTGCTTTGAACGGTCTCCTATGCTATTTGAATTTTCAACCATGCCCTACCATTTTGCTAGATTTCACCTAACTTAAATAAGTAGAATTTAAATTTATCATATGTAAAATATATAAGTTAATGAGTTATTTCGCAAACTCATATATGATTTCACTTAAAAAATTCAATGTCCCATAAATTTATTTTAATTATGTATTTATATTTGTTTACTAGTAAGTTGTGTTAATTTTATATTTGATTTGTGCTAACTTTATTTTTGTACTAAATTTTGTAAATTTATTGTATTACGCATTTATAATTATTTACAGTGATGACTTTCAACTTTCTATTCTTATGAGTATATTATTATTGAGTTTAAATATCTCGAATTCAGATTAGAATTTGAGCTAGAGTAAAAATCCAAAGTCAGATTTTGATTGATATTCGATTTTTAATACCTATTATATAAGATTAGAAGTTATAATTAGAATAAGATTCAAACTCAATAAGAGTCTATAAATATCCTAATTAGTATTTAATGTGTTGTGTGACAAATTAGAGAGAAATAGAGAAAGTAATAGAGACGATAAATAAAAAAAAAAGAAAAATAGTCGATTCTCATATGTGAATCTTTGTGGTAGTTCTTGATGGTTTTTTGTAATGATTTTTTTTAGTGCTTTTTTGGATATTATCGTTAAAGGCAAAGATATTGTCGAGACTTAATAAAAAGTTTAGTTAAAACAAAAATAGTAGTGTCTTTTTTATAGACTCTTATAAATATATTGATAATGGATATCTTGCTCCCCTTTGGACGTATATTAATTTAGGGTAACTCACATATATCATCGTATCTCTTCTTTTTTTTTGCATTACTTCCTATTTTTTTATTGTTTGTAAATAAGGTGATATGTAAATCTTTCACTACAAATCACTATAATTGGTATCAAAGTATATATAAAAAAAATAAAGATGGCAAAAGTCTTATTGGAGATAGACAAGTTTGATGATAAGATAAAATCTGTCTTATGGCAAAAGAAAAAACATTTGTTATTTATTTTGCTTTCCAAAAAATGTTAGAGGATAAAAATTCAATGAAGAGTAGCGATGAAGACTAGGAGGAGCCATATCAAAAGCATTAAATTTAATTATTGTAAACATAATTGATAAGGAGATGACGATTGACATTTGGATAAACCTCGAGAAATTATATATATCAAAAATCATCACGAACAAATTCTATATGAAATAATAATTATATGAATTGTATATGAGCGAATATATAATTGCATTGTATTATCTAAATATTTTTCAACAAGATTATCAATAATTTATTGAAACTTAATGCAAAGTTTCAAAAGAACGACAATGTATTGATTTTCCTAATATCTCTTTCCTTCGTATAATCATACTGTGATCATAATTTTTAAATGTAAAAAAACTCTCAATATAAGAAAGATGATGACTAGTTTTTTTTCTAATGAAAAAACTCTAACATCGGTACTGAGATTGATAAAAAAATTAATGATAGTTTCAAAATTAATGATAAAAAATTAATGATAAAAAATTAATAGTTCATAAAATAGGAATATAGAGGGAATATGGAGAAGACAAATAATGATCCAAATAAAAATTAAAGATAAAAATACAATGTTATTTTTATAAGAAATATGGTGATATAAAGTGACATTGTCTAAAGTTTCAAAGATAGAGTTTTTCAATACGGTAATAGTAGTGGTAAATGATACTTTCGATAATAATGTGGATAAAGACATTCTTATAGTATTTGTATATATTAATATTTCTAATAAGTGAATTTCATATTCATGTAGCTCTCATCATGTTTGCTTCAGAAGTAATTGGTACACTTATTATGAAGAGAATAAGAAAAAAAATATTATTCGATTAAGCAATAACCTAATATATGAGATCATCAATGTGGTGACAATTAGAATTCATATGTTTAACAAAATGACTCACACTCTTACTGAGGGTAAGATATGCTTTAAGATGTAGAAGATCTACTCTTATTTAGGACACTGGATTAAAAGCGATTATAGTTATTCAGCGAAAGATGAAGTCATAAAAATGATACACAATATCAAGATCTTGATTAAAAAAAAAGTGCGAGGATATTTATCAATTGTTAGAAAGCACCATTGTAGGTGAAGTTTTAATGGATATAGTGACAATATTGAAATGTAATACTCAAATTGATCCAATAGGAAATATCGTGCTTTTAGAGTTACTTTTATTATGGTAACAGACATATATTTTTTGAAAGATTTTCAAAAGTATAATACTGTAAACAAGAAGAGTAAATTTGATATTGGCTTGAGTTTGTGTCTTTACAATTAATTACATAAGTTAGTAGCCTAGAGAAAGGAGTTGGATGAAAAATTATAATTGAAGTTTTATTATGGTGGTATGTCTGAGTTGAAGTTAAAATTGAGATTATTGAGTTTTGATGTTTCATATTTGGATTGTACTTTAAGTTAAATTAAGAATTCAAAATTAAATTAGATCAATATTCATTTTTAATTCTTATTATGTAACATTAGGAGTTATAATTAGAGCATGATTTAGACGTAATAAGAGTCTATAAATATTATAGTAATATTTAAAATTTTGTGTGGTATATGATAAACTAGAGAAAAATAAAAAAAAAAAGAAATAAGAAAATAAACAAAAGGGAGAAAAAAATGAGAGTTGTCTCTTTTACGTAAGTCTTTCTAATATTTTTTAATAGTCTTTTGATCATTCTCTTTGGAGGTGAAGTCATCGTTGAGACTTAATGAATATTTTAGTCAGAGAAAAAAGGTAATATTTTTTTATAAACTCTTATAATCTTATTGATAGTGAATTTCTTGTTCACATGTTAATGTAGTTTGATTTTGGGAAAACCATATATATCATTTTATTTATATTTGTTTTTATTTTTCTTGCATTATTCTTTGTTTTTTAATGTTACTTACAAATAAGATGATCCGTGAATTTTTTGCTATAAATCACAATATACTCTTGAGATTACATTTGTGTTTACCCTAAATCTTGTAATGATGATAACTTCACGAGATTATGTTATCAAAGATCAACGATCTAAAGACACTGAATTTTTTCATGCTCTTTATATCCAAGGCACCCATTTCCAGAGGTCTGCACACACCATCTCAAGCCACCAAATGATAGCATGTTGTTATGATCCATGCCATGGAAACCTAGATCTAATTTTGTCCATCTCAGCAACCACCCATTGGGGTAACATATAAAGTCAGTCATCTAATAGAGGTATCATGGATAGGACATAGTTAATTATGACAAATGTTTAACCCCAACGGACAATATTTTGCTTTTCCAGGTTGCCAGCCTCTTCTGTACCTCGTCGATCAGGGGTTTCCATTCTGTCTTATTCAATCTCTCTCATTTATTGGTATACCTAGGTATTTGAAAAGAAGGATCTCTATCTTGTAATTCATTATTCTAGCTCATCTGGTAGCAACTTCTGTATTATCTAAATTAGGATTGAATATTCACAGAAATAATTCTTAATATTCCAAATCTCTGCAGCTTTTTCAGTGTTATCCTTCCTCCTAGCCTTTTTCTTTTTCCTTTCTTGGGCACTGTCATAATCTTCTTGTTGTCATATAGAGTAAAAAACATAGGCAGATTGAATAAAACATCAACAATAAATAGAAAATTTTCACCTTGTTACCAATTAAAATTATTCGATCGAGAATATGTACAACATCAATGATTATAGTTTTTGATTCAGAATTACTAGAAAGCAAGTTAATGCGAAGTATTTGAAAATTTTTTTTTGTTATCTCCCTGAAATATTATATATAAGGAATCATGTCAACACCGGCGAAATCCAATCACAGTCGAGCATTTACTTTGCTGCCTTTCACTCTAGAAAGGCAACTAAATCATCTCTGGATAGTCTTAACAATACATGGTTAACAAGACTTCTTATGTATAGGTATAACGATAATAACTACAAATTTGATCGAGTTCAAAATTCTTCTTAAAATTTTTTGAGAGAAAGAAATTCAATGATATCACCGCAGCAAATTATTGCTCATCAGCATACATTCAAATTCACAAAGCCTGCAGGTCACCAGCTCTTATGATGCAACAAAAACACTTGACCACAGAATTTATGCTCCCACCAAACATCCCAAATAGCCAAAGAGGAGGAAAAACATTTGGATGGATGTCTCTCTTCCTCTGCAGCATTCATGGCTGCCGTGCATCAACCAACAACACTGCTGCTGCCCAGTCGCTGGACCCATTGCCCTGATGATTACTGAAGATAGACAGAGATGAATGCACCGCAGGCTGCAGCTCTACATGGTTAAGTCCAGGTATTTAAGATGCACTGAGAAGCTGCTGCTCATGCAAAACACAGCATAGTAGAGCCTCAAGCTGACTGTTGCTGACTATCCAAGCATTCTATATATATAATGTGCGTCAACAGCTCTTCTTCTTTTTTTTTTTTTTTATAACAGAGAAGCCCGTACGAGCGTCACACACTATAGCAATTCTGGGAGTATAAGCAGCAAATATATCAAAAGCAGTTAAGCGAAAATAATTATCAGGAAAATCCTCTTCCTTATCACGCTATTAAACGAGCCCAGAATGATTTCCAAGGATCCAAACCATGGCAAACAAAAGGCCGCACAAGCAAAACCAGCTCCAAATGAGCTGGAAACCCACTTGGTAATCCAAAGAGAAGCAGAAAGCTGCCTCCCTCAAGTTTTCTGCCAACTTTTTTTATGCATCTGCTTTGCTCTCCCTTTCTCTCTCTCTCTCTCTCTCTCTCTTACACGAGCAGAGTTAGGAGAGAAACAGCAGCAAACCTTATAGAACGAGCATCTTATTTCTGGTGAATACTTCCTTGCCTATTCTTGCATCATTTGTCTTCTGCTTTGTTGCAATTACGTCAAAAATTTGCAGCAAGGGTACACATAATATTTTAAACAAGAGCCTTTTTTAAAAAAAACCGACAAACCATCGTATCAAGCCGGGCCGGCCCGGCCTGCTATCATGATTCCTCTGTTCAAAAATGTACTAACATGATCTAACAATCAATAGGATCAGGTCACGGGCGCACAACACCAAAACAAACCAAATCCCTTTCCATTCTCAGAAAACCCGACCAGTCCTGTTCCGTGGGCTCCACCGTCCCTCATAGATTTCAACCACACAACAAAAAATATGAAAAAAAAAAATAAAAAAGAGGAAACACTTGGGGCTGGTTCCAAGCGATGGAATCACGTGAAAATAGAAATTAAAACCAGCGAGAGAAAAGATAAAAAAGGCAGATTGGTTAAAAACTTTCCCCACTTTTTTTCTTTCTCTATTCTCTCTCTACAGAGGCAAAAGAAAAGAGTCCAAAAATTACAGCCAGGGAATGAAACATTACATCTAAGTTTTTCACTTTTTCTTCTTCATCACCACCATCATCATCGTCTTCTTCATCATCTTCTTCTCATGCAGTCCAGCTCTGAGCTCTGGTGATGGTATCAGTACACTTCACTGTGCTTCTTCTGTTTTCAGTTTTGGTTTCTGTACTCTTTTTAGTATCATTATGCCATCGACTAAAAGGTAATTAACCTACTTAATATTTCATAAACTCATTTATATATAAGAATATATATATAACTCAGCACCAACACAAAAGAGAAGTAAATTTAGTAAAGAGTAAACCAAGCTAAATCTATCACGCCACTATTTTTCTGTTTTCTTCTTCTTCTTGCTTCTGATTTGTGCATGTATATGGTCTCTGCTTTTGTTATCTCCTGTCGAAGATCAATGCATTATCATTTGTGTTGAATGGAATAATGATGAGGTGGTGGGGCTGACGAAAAGGACTGGGCACTTACTGAAAGGAAGTTCATTTTCACATTCCTACAGCTCCATGGCTGGAGGAGAACCTGGGCATGGAGAAGAAGCAGGACTTGAAGGAGGGGACGTCGAGGAGGTGGTTGCTGTTGTTGAGCTGAGTGGTGGTGGGAGTGGTGGTGATGTCTTCGGATATGGAGAAGGAGCTGGGGGCAGCGGAGGACTTTGTCGGAGAAGCAAATGGGCTGTCAGGGAGGTTGTGCTCCACCAAACTGCTTCACCGCCATTGTTTAAAACCATAAAGCAAGTGAGAGAAAGAGAAAACAGTGCAGAGCCCAAAGAAGAAACCAAACAAGAACCTTTCCTTCTTCTCTTTCTCTCCCCACTGGTGCACTCTTTCACGCTTTTCCATGGTCCTTTGGAGCACTCAGTGCGGTGAAGCAGTGCACAAAAGAAGAGGAGGAGAAGGACAAAGAAATGGAAAGGAGTGGTTTTTACTCGAGAAAATACAGATTTTTTTGAATTTGATTTTGGAGCAGTGGTGCATTACCTTTCTGGGAAATCGGTATCCTCTTTGGGGGTCGCCTCGCGGCCAGATTCCTCCTTATCGGCGCCACCAGCGTTGACTGCTGCCTGCTGGCTCTGCTGCTCAGCAGCAGCAGAAGAGATGACTTTCTTGTCTATAAACAGTAAACAGAGAAGCAAAGCTAAAAAACTATCGACTTTTTCCTTTAAAAAACAAGAACAAGGATGTGAGACTATGGTATTATACCTCCAGGTGCTGGAGATTCTTCTTGGGGCACAGTGATGGTTGTGGATGGCATTGAAGTGGGATTCAGATGGGATGGGAGGCTACCGCTTCTGGCCTTGAGATCCAGAAGATGGAGACCCATGAAGCGCCTGCTTTGCAGCTCAATTGCTTGCTGCAGCTCCGCCGCTTGCTGCTGCTCTTCCAGTCTTCTTCTCAGCAGCGCATCCTCTGCGCTGCCGCTGTTGTACAGCATCCTAGCTGCACCAGGACTCACTGTAATCACAAAAACAAGCTACAATTAGCGCAAAAAATAAACAAAAACAGATCGAAAGATGAGATTTTTGTTCAATAGATACCGAGTTGCTGGAAGTCAAATGGGTCTCTGGAGTCCAGCCCAGTCGGCGTGCTGCAGCCGGAGAAGTCACCCCTTTCTCCCTGCTGTTGCTGTTGCTTCCTGGGGGAAAGAGAAGTGGGAATGAATGAAGAAGAAGATGATAGAGCAGAACGTGGAGGCATGAAGCAAAGAGGAAGAGGAGCGAGTGCCTGTACTTGTCGGGGACTTTGCCCTTCTCCTTGTAAGGCTTGACCAGCACGCGGGCGTCGCAGACGAAGTGCGGGTTCCCCTTGGCTAAGATGAGCTTCACCGTATCCGGGTAGACGAAGGTGACGAAGCCGAACATCCTCTTCTGCTGGTATGGTATCCTCACGTCCTGCACCGGGCCGTAGATGCTTTCCACGGCACAAACAAGCACAACAACAACCACATGAGCTCCACCAGAAGATTCGATTCCTCCGCTCTCTGGGGCATTTCGTCGAACACCTACCTGAAGTAGTTGGACACGTCCTCCTCCCGGAACGTGCTGTCGGCCGGGAACGTCAGGTAGATCTGCCGCGAGCCAGGGTTCACCATGCTCGGCCGTCCCATGTACTTGTGCACGTCGTCCCCTCCCAGCATCAGCGCCGCCGCGGCCACCGCCCTGCAACCCAACCTAGTGTCATACAACCCATAGAACAAGACAAAAGGAGCAATATTTGAGCACCAAGGCGGCACCTTTGCTGGCTCTCATTCTGCTGCTGCATCAAGAAGCTCATGCATTTTCCGGACGCTGACGGCGAGCCCGGCATCGCCGACCCCGTCGGCGAGTAGGGAAACGCCGAGGCGAGCAGCTGCGAGGCGCGCTGGCTCTTGGACCTCATCAGCAGCTCATGGCACTGCTGCTCCACCTCCATCTTCCCACCGGCTGGCGAGGCAGCGGCGCCGTCGTCGGGAATCCCGTGGAGAAATCTGCAGCTGCTCCCGTTCTTGCAGTAGCCTCTCGCGAAGTACAAGCAGGGTTTCCACCCAAACCCGGCGTCGGAGCCGAGGCAGAGGTCGGTGACCGAGCAGCAGCGCCGGTGGTGGTTCGCGTACCCCATGGAATAGGGGAACAGCATCCCGTCGCTGCCGGAGCCGGGGCTCCGGCATTCGCCGGCGACGTTCCCGTAGAAAAGCTCGCCGCTTTTGGCTCCCCCGAGCACCGCCGCGGACCCCTGCTCGTTGAGAAACGACAGTTGGTCCTGGAGCTGGAACTCGTCGATCAGATCCCCTGCGCCTCCAGCTCCGCCGTAAAAGTTCGCCGGACTCTGTATCTCCTCCGGGCTCGGGACCTCGTCCCCCGCAGCAGAGCGGGAGAAAGGCGACGCCTGCGTCGGCGCCCAGGACGGCGAGCTAACGGCGAGCGGCGGCGTCGGAGCAGAGAACAACCTCGGAGCGGAGTTCTGGCGAGAGAGCGGAACAAGGCCGAGGTCCTTCCGGGCCTTGACGACGACGGAGTGGAGAAGCGCCTCCGGGCCGAAGGCCAGTCGGATCATCTCCTTCTCGCCGTGGTCTTGTATGAGGATCAACCCCATGATCTTGGTGGCGTTCTCCGGATCCAGGGTCTGGATCCGCGACAGCACCACCCTTGTCGCCTCGTAGGCGTCCATCTCCGGCTCGAATCTCCCCCAAAGCTCCCACCTTTCGCCTCCTTCCTCCTCCTCAGCCTCCGGCGAGAAGTAAATGGAGCAGCGGAGCAGCAAAAACCCTAACCCTTATATTGCTATATATATAAAAAGCATCAAAATTTGAAATTTGAGAGAGGAGAAAAAAAGCTGCCTTTTTTTTTTCTCTTTTTCCGTTATTTTTCATTGGATTTATCGCAGCAGAAGCAGCGCCCACTTCCCAGTGGGCTGCACCATTCCCGAGGCATCCCCGCTCCTCTGCTTCCTCTTTCTCCACCCTGGCTTCTCTCTCTAGAAATCACTAGACTTGTATTTGTGGTCGGAGTGAATGGTACTAGATCTGGATCTGTGCTTGAAATGGTTCAAATGAACAAGTTTTGTTGGATTTGATTCTTGGTGTTTATCTCTCTAGACAGGTTCTCTTTTATCTCACTAGAAATGGGAGAAAAATATAAAAAAAAGATTTTGTAAATATTTATTAACGTAATACTCAATCAAATATCAAAAAATAGTCTGATTAAAATCTTAATTATTTTTTTATCAAAAAATTAATTTAAATTATTATAAAAGTAAATTATTGTTTAATATCAAATTATTGTATGATTAATTTTTAAAAAATAAGATTAATTGTTCACTAATACGATTAGTAGTTAAAAAATAAAAAAAAAATCTAATTATCATTTTCGCTAGTCAAACTATTGTTTAGTCAGATTATTTTAGATCATTTATTATCAAATGTGCCCCTAGTGGTGTTGTTGAAGGAGGGATTAAATTAAATGTAGAGATTATTAATCAGTTTAAGTGGCAACAATAACAACATCATGCACTGTAATTAACATGATTGTTGGTCTTGCTGTCTTTATGCCCATTCTAATCTATTTGCTAAAAGTTGGTTTGTTTTGCACTTATGCCCCTTATATTATTTGAAATCAAACATTCTCCTTTTGAAAACAATGGGTGTTTTTTCAAGGAAGCCCCTGATATTTATTTTGTCTATTCTTTTAGGTATAGTATTAGTGTCATTTTTACCTTTTTTAAAAAATTGAAAAAGAGGACTGGATCAGATATAAGAAATAAATGGAGTAAAAAAGTCCTCTATATTCATAAATTCATGAAAAATATGATAAAAGATTAAAGTAATTCTAAAATCCAACACTATAATCCATGTTAAATATGCAAATATCATTATTTTAGGGTTATATCTAACAACATTTAGCCCATTTTCTTACGCAAAAATAAAATTATCCCATTTAGGAAGGTATATATGCAAAATTACGCATCACTTTGCCAAACCATCATGGCTGATGACAGTGAGAGTGAGAGTGATTATGCTACTAATCAAATGTTGATTAATTCACTGCAACGGCAAAAATGCTACGTGGGGGCAGCAAGCGCGCCGGGTTCCGGGTCGGGCAGGGAAGGTGGGCCAGGGCCCGAGCGGGATGGGTCGGCCTTTAAAGCGGAAGCTTCAGAACCTCACATGGCTTCGCGCCTTTGGGCGGTGTGGTCACCCCCTCAAAGGCCTCGGGTCCCTCAAGTGCTCCTGTCCTCGCACGCGCGGCTATCCCCTACGTGAGTGGCCATGCACTTTTCCCGTATTTTAAAATTAAATTTCTTTTTATATATTCCTAAAAATAACCTAATTTTTTTATATATTTCTATAAAATTATAATATTCTGGATATTTCTGGAAAAAATTTAGTAGATACTCTTACTTTTGGGACATATTTTATATACTCTTGAAAAGATAAAATACTTCTCGAATATCCCTCTCAAAATGTTTTCAAAAATATACAAAATATTATAATTTTTATAGAAATATATAAAAAATTGTGTCATTTTTTAATGCTACATCAAAAAAAATACTTCAAATTTAAACTTTTTTTTTAATAAAAAATCCTCTGTAAACACTGAAAAGTCGTCTAATCTAATACATAACTTTATAATCTCGCCCGAACAGAAACGAAAGTTGCCCATGACGTTGATTGTGGCAATAAACGGGTCGGGTTTCGGGTGGCGGCAAGAAAGCGAAAGCCATTTGGGAGCAATCAGGATCCGAAATGGAAGGCGAGAACGGGTGGCGGGCGGGGGGAAAATGGACGCTGTATCGGATCCGATAATTCTTCTGAGTTTGGGGTCCGACAGGGACAAAAGGGCTCTCTCGGAGGTGACTAGCTCTTACTTGATCGCGCCATGTAGGAAAGCGACCCGCACCCAAAGACCGGATCCGCCGAACCTGTTTTTTAGGTTCCTAATTTTGACCGCCCACCAACAACTCATGCATTTTCAAGTGGTGGTTGGTGCAGGGGCTTTCTCTAGGGCTTTTTCAGTTTTGCAGACAAGCCCTCGTAAAACTTGTCGCGAGCTTCGGACGATATGGTTGGCGTCAATGCGGCTGGGGCCATGAGACTGCGGAGAGAGCACGGCCGAGACATTCAAAGAGAGATGGCGGTGGTGGTGCGTGGGGAACAGTGGACATGGCCAACAAGGAAGGACCAAGTGTTTGCCGTGGGGTTGGAACAAGGAAGGAAGACGATGTCTCCGGAGCATCCTTCCAAACCCGCCGGATCACCGTCCCAACCCGACACCTTCGCCAAAACCCATTAATGACAATCATCAAAACCCTAATCTTGAACTTCGCCTGCTAATGATGATGATTAGTGCTTGATCATGAGAGTGACGGCACACAGGTGGTATTTGGACTCAATCATGGTGTCCAAGAGATTCAATTCGGGTCGTTGTCATTGTTGGATATTCCTTTTTCTTTCAAATTCCTTTAATTATGCCTTTTTGTTGAGTTATTTTATCTTTTACAAGAGTCCACGTGTGCATGGAGGGATATGATTAGGGTTTTTTGTTGCAATGAAATACAAAAAATAGAATTTTCAGTAAATAATTATCTGACTTATTATGAATTTACGTTAAATTATTTATTTTATTATTATTAGCAAAAACTATTTTCTTTATATTATAAATTTACAGAAAATTACATTATTAAATTATTTTTTTAAAAATATTTTATTTTATTTTATTAATCAAATTAATATAAAAGATTAAATTATTTTTATTTGATTTTATTTCAAATAATCGGTTCATAATCATTGGACAATCGATTTGATAAAATTAGATTTTAAATTTTTAGTTTTATAAAATCGGATAATTAATTTTCCATAAAAACTAAAATAAGATAAGTTATTTTCTATATCAATTTAATATTTATTTAAACTAAAATTAAAATGGAAGAACTCAGATTTTTATATTAATTTTAGTTGATAAAATTGAGCTAAAATGGAATATTTTTGAATATTTAATAAATAAATTTTTTTGTAAATTTATAGTATAAAATGAGTAATTTTTTACTAATAATTATAAGATAGGTGATCTTCTATAAATTCACAATAAGAAAAATAATTATGTACAAAAAAAAATTTAAAATAAAAAAGTGTCATTTTTCTTTATTTTCTCTCCACTTTTTGAAGTAACACTATTTAAATATCACATTTTTTATATTTGACACAAAAATAAAAGTGAGAATAAAAAACAAATTAATTATTTTATTTTATGTCTATTTTATCACAAAATATATCTAAGTCATTTTTGATAAAAAGATATATATTTTTTAAAAGATTATAAAATTGGTATGTAATTTTGTAGAACATTTCGCAAAAAAGAAATACAATAAGGGAGACGAACATATACTTATCTCTTCCTCCATCACATATAATAAAAATTAAACTCTGATATTCGAGGAAAAGAAAAAAAAAAAAGTCTTGTTCAATGCGCGGAAATCTATCAACATGCTTAGAAATATTGGACATTATCTTTCAATATCTTCATCTGAGTCCTGTTTCATTATCAAGCACACTCCAACTGGGGCCATTGTTACTGTCATTCCAGCTAGCCCTCGCAAACGAGTCCATTTCGTTGTCTTATACATATCATTCATCCAACACATCATTTCCTTCTAATCCTAACCCTAATCCTAACCCTAACCCTAGCCCTAACCCTACCAACAACATGTCGCTTTGTGGAGATCATTCAATGCGGCTCAAATGGAGCCACTGTTGAACTTTCAAACTTTCAAATCTAACAATGCTGCTGATATGAAAACTACAAAGATTCTGTTTTATCATGGTTTTGTTTTCAATAAATACTTCATATATATATATATAGTCTCAGCTCAATCATGTATGGCAACTTCATGGCAATGTGGAACTTGAATGTACGAGGGAAGCTTGCAAAGTATTTATATATCATGATTATCTTTAATATTATAATGGGATTTTGACAAATTTATCCTCTGATTTGGTTTAAATTCAAGCAACCCTTGAAGAAAGAATCCAAGGAGAAATATTTCTCTATTCATGCGTTCGAGCGAATGCTTTTGTAGTACTGAGAGGCTGAAATCATGTCTCCTGCGACGACGAGGCGCCGATTAAAATTGCGAAACGAAGGAAGAAACTAAACCCTAAATCTCATCTCAGTAGGTCAATGAAGAGATGGGACATATACACAACGCTATATACGCAAGTTAAGTTGATTCCGAATACAAAATTCGATATACTTTTAAAACTCTATATTACTTATTGGATTAGGGTTTCCTATTCCATGTCTACATCAATATTTAATGACAAAAATGTGGACCAGAGGAAGCATTAAATTAATCCAATCTTCACTAATCATAATATCAGGGGAATAAGATTGTACTTGCTTCTTGTCAGCAAGATAAAAATGTTATTGTTATTATTATTATTATTATTAATATGATTATTATTTCTTCTCATTTGATAAGCAAATGTGGCTTCCCGCAGGTTTTGTTGCTTGTTTTAGCAAGACAAAAGGGAGTTGATGTGCTGTGTGAGAGACCAATTCCATGGTTGTCATTTGGCACCAACTATGAAATGTGAGAGATTACCCCATTGTGATGGCATGGATTATAAAAAAAATAAAATAATTGGTTGTTCATGCGATAGTCTATTCGAGTTTATTAGTATAATAGGTCTAGTATTTTAACATAAATTTAAGGAAGTATTTAGTTTGAGATGATTTTTTTTTTCTCGGACTAATTAATTTCAATTTAAACTACATTCGAACAAAATATACTACTTGAAAGTCAGATTATTTTGTTTTACAGTCACAACCAAGATGCTCCTTTAAGGATCGTTTGGAACAGGATCAGGGCTAGGGTGACCTCGCCCTGACCGGACTATCTTTCAAACACCAAAAATTTAACCGCATTAACATTATTTAATTCATTTAAATTATAGTAAAGATTTTACTAAAATGCCCTCAGTTCATCTGAACCGTCGAATCTCGATCCCCCCTACCGCGCCGCCGCCGCCACCGCCGCCCTCATTCCCCGCCGACGACGCAGCAGACGTCCATCACCCCCCTCCCCTTCCTCCACACCGTCCGACCCCACCACCCTCGTCCATCACCCTCTCCCCGCTCGAGCTTGATCGGCAAGCTCCGCCGTCTTTTGCTCTCCCCGCTCGAGCTCGACCGACGAGCTCCGCCGTCTTCCGCTCTCCCTGCTCGAGCTCGTTACGATCTGGATGGAGGGCGACATCATGGATCTTCCCTTGCGCGCATGCCGGGTGAGCTCCCCGCGTGCGCGCGCCGAGCTCGCTCCGTCCGCACTGTGAGCTCTCGTGAAGAAGATGAGCAGTAGTACATGAACAAATACTCACCGGAGGGTATTTTTATCCATAAAAAATTTTAACTATTTGTTAGCCAGATCAATAACCAAATAAGATTTATTTGACTGTATTAGCGTTTTACACTTTACCCCTTCCTTTAATCTTGATCTTGACCTTGACCCCGTTCCAAACAAGCCCTTAGAATTTTTGTTTGAGTTTAATCAATCTCAAATTGATTTTAAGTATGAATATCTCGTTCTACATTAATTTTTTAATACTATCTGAATACAACATAAAGTTAATAATTAAGCCAAATTATCTCTTATAATTTAAGTTATTCCTTTTGGACTGTTATCATAATGAACTTAAAAATATGACTGATATCACTATTTCCACTGTAACTTCCAAGTATGTTAGCTTTTGAATCTTTGTAATTTAATGCTGATTAACATAGGTTTAGCACAAAATCCAAACAAGCAGTGTAAAATGGTGTGAACACTCAAATCTCAATCAGCCTTTTTTATATTTGGCTAATTAATTAGATTGATTCTTGTGTGAGTGCTCACCTAATAAATTATACTTCACTTACTGTTTTGTTTCAAAGAATTGTCAAGCCAGGTATAGTTATAATATAAAGTAATTATAAACTTCATTTTTGTGAACATACTTAAGTTTCAAATATTATGAAGCCCTAAGTACTCACCATTCATGTTCTCAATGTTTAATTATAATTACAAAAAATAAAACAAGACACACTACTACAAATATCCCTTGCTTAATCACCTCAACTTGTTTATGGCCATTCAGACAAAAAAAAATCCTAAATATTCCCATGAAATGATTCTATGACATGTATTTTTTTTTTATCACTTCAATCAAGGGCTTCAAGCTCAAACTTCTAACATGAAATAAAACTCAGCAATCAGACAAGAATTCAATCTATTCCCCAACAGCAAAGTTCATGTACCATGTGCATGTAAAGGAATCTTTCCATTATAAAACTCCATTCCACTTTTGCCTCACCAAAGCATCTATACGCTGCTATCAAACAATTAACCTCACTTAATTAATACACTAATGATGCCACGTCCAAAGCTTCGCTTATAATACTCTCTCTCTCTCTCTCTGAGCCACACATGGCACTCAGTGGAGCTCATCATCCAATGGCTGCATTCACTTGTCACTAGTGAAAAGGGAAAAATGAGGGCAAGGGTTTGGGTCCCACGCAGCAGGAGCACAATCAAGTTGCCCTACTTCCACGCTGTTTAGTTACCAATGTTACTCTGCTCTACATATATTCCTCTCCAACTGCTGCTTTTTCCTCCTGCTTGACATGCAACTCATATATATAAACCCTGAAGGTGAAACCTTTTTTCCCTTAGCAACTGTCAAACCCTAAAGTGCCACTCTTTTCTCTACATGCGCTGTGTTTTGTATTACTGTCACAGTGTTCTTCGTTTATTTTTACTTCCAAGAGGAAATCGTCCATCATAAATAAGAAAGGGAGGAGATAGATGAAAGCAAATATGATGATCATGACCAAGATATTATGAATAAAATAGAGGCCCCCACACACTGCCCACCCACCACTGATTCAGCTCCCATGTGATTGTGTCAGTCCTGTGTTCACTCATGCTCTCTCCAACCCCACAGTACTGCATAGGGTTGTTTACAGTTCAATGCCTTTGATTTCACCCTCCCCTAGGGTTGTTTGTATGATCAAGAAGGAAGTATTAATTTGTTTGGAAATAATGCTATCTTATGGTTCAATTACCCAGTTTTGATCAGACAGTGCAGAAGATGATCGGTGCATTTGCCTAACATGATGTGTGTGCTGATGATGCCTTCTTGCTCTACCAAAATATCTTCAGATATTTGGAGAGGGTGCCCTTTTCCACATGATGAGCCTACACCCACTGACTTTTAAAGTGTTTTGCACCACAAGAGACTTTTTAAGGTACTTGAGAGGAGATGACCTCAATTCTCAAGGGCTCCCCCTCACAGTGGCCTTGAGGGAAGGGAGGCAAAGTATCCCTTGTGGGCACCTATAGGACATTCTACCTTACACCTAGCCCTTGGGCCAGAAGAAGATGTCCAATTCCTTTCCAATTTATCCTTCTTTTCAGTTTCTTGTGGATGCAAGGGGCTGAAGTTGCACCCTTTTGCCATAAAACACAAGTAGACTCCACCACATGTCATGCAGGTGACACTACCAATCTGATGCTCCTGGAAACTATTTAAGCCACCAATGATTTGTTTCTTTATTTCATATTTTTTTGTCTTTTATTTTTTTCGCTTTTTGATTTCTGAGGATATGATTGTTTCTCTTCATAGTGTAAGTAGCCTAAACTAAATAACTATTGACTCCTGAAATCATTGTATGCTACACATTAACCTCTGACATTTGAATTCTCAAATTTCATTGAAAAAACTTATTAGAGAGTTATATGTAATTAAATTTAGTAATCAACCTTGATTATCAATTGATTCTGCAATTGTTATTTTTAATCCATTTGATTAATGATTAAAATTTACCTGAATCTATGGATAAAAAGTTTTCAAAAGTTTTTTTTTTTTTGACAGCGACAGTAAAAATCCACAAAATGTTTGCCAAAAAGTAACAATTATCCACAAAATCCAGACAAACACAGTCACTTCTGCATCCTGTGGTGGCTTTCAGGCAGATGTGACTCTGCTCTGATGCTTTTGTCTCCCTCCATTTCCTAGTTTCATTTTTTAATCAAAGCTCCTTCAATTTCCTCTGTTTTTTTTTCTTAATAATTGTGTTAGTTTAATAATAATGAGATCAGATCATATGATGCCCATCTCTCTCTTTCTCCAACACCAACATTAAATTATAAAATAAGTTTAAAAAAAAGGAAAAAAAAACTTACATCTCAAGCACTAAGACAATTAAAAACTCATTAAAAGCCACAAAACATAATTATAATTAGCCCACAGTGCAGGGTGCCCTTCAGTACCTAATAACAAAAGATGGCTCTTTCTTCCTAAACCATGCTTTGTCATTGATTATCACAAATAACTCCATAATTTCTCCACATATTACATATAAATTGCTAAATTTTTTTTCTAATAATTGATTTTGATCTATCTCCAGCTAATTTTCTAATAAGAAAAAAACTCTTGAAAATAACAAAAATAGGGGCATAAATAAATAAATAAAAGTAGAGAGATAGGTAAGTGTCTTAATCTAGATTTTATTCTTGTCCAAGAGATTTTGCTTCCAAGGACAAAAACCCTGAGTCTTTGGGGCCCCACCGAGGACTCGCGGCTATCATGCAAAATCCAAACCGGCCATAGTATGTAGGTCACTCCCACAGAATTATTATTTTTTATATAATTAATATTACTTATTTTATATTGTTATTAAATTAAATAATTTTTTTAATTTTTAAATTATTAAAAATATTAATTTTAATAAAAAAATATTAATTTTAAAAAATAATTCATTAGTGTTAACCCACTGCCTTCGCCGCGGCAGCTACCGATCCGAATCCTAGATTTGGCGGACTATTGCGTTCTCTTTCCCAGCTTGACAAAAAATAAAAATTAAAAAAAAATCTTCTCAGTCGTTTATTACATAAAACCACCTATTCTTTCGGTATTTAGATAACACCACCCCCATGCCTTCGCTCTTTCGTATCAAGAGGGGGAATATTCCCCGGATATTCCATGTCGAGTTTGATTGTTGTTGTAGTGTTATTGCATGTTTTATGGAACAGGGCATTTTCGTCTTTTACAAAATCAATAAAACAAGGTGGTTTTCTCAATAAAATGAGAACGCAGGTGCTCTTTTGCACCAAGACCCTTCTTTTTCATGATATTTGCTAAGGAACCACCTGAATCTTTTTCACACCCAGAATTTACCTCGTCCTAATTCTGAGTTTCAATATAAAAAGGTAAATATTTGTTCTATTTTTATCAAATTTGACTTGATATCTCTACAAAATAAACGGCAATTCAAATTCATCGTTTTTCGTTATTATAATTTGCTATCTATTCTTTTTCATCCGATAAATTTATATTAATTTAAGCGATTTTAAGCGATTGTTTTTACAATAAAATAATAATATAGGCGGTTTTTTGTAAAAAATGACTCAAAAGGGGAAAAGAAAAACGCAAAGCCACGAGCATCACGATGACACGTATGAATGAGAGGGCAGCAACTACAACGAAAGGCCTTCGGTCTGTGATTGATAGAAATAAAGGAGGAGATTTTGGGGTGGTTGGCTTGTCACTCTCATGGTGCATGGAGACCAGAGGGGGCATCACCAACCTTTTTTCCAACCTTTTTTCTTATTTATTTTCTGATTAGCGATCATAATGAGATCGTATGATATTCTATTTAATCGGATTACATAGTTTTGATTTGAACATTTTTCAACATTTTTAAATCTATCTTTTGGTTAACCATCGTTATGACACCGTTTGGTTCCAGATCAAGATCAATATCAAAATTAAAAGAAGGACTAAAATATAAAAAGATAATATGATCAAAATTTTAGTGTTTGATTACTGATCTGACTAGTGAATGGTTCAAATTTTTTTTGAATCATCTTACCCTCGGCTTCTGCTTTTAATTGGTCCTCACCGGTCCTCGCCGCTGACTCCTTCGTCTTCGACGAGTACGTCGCGAGCCCTTCGTCTCCGACGAGTCATGCCACGACCCCTTCGCCTTCGACGAGCTATGCCGAAGAGTGAAAAAGAGAAATTAGGGTTTCATCACAGTCGGAGCGAGATCGGACAGTAGATAAGCACCGAGGGCATTTTAGTCATTTCTCAATTAAAATTAAATTAAATTATATAATGTTAATTTGATCGAATTTTTAGTATTTGGATGATAGGCCAGTCAGTTCAGAATAATCCTAACCTTGGTCCGAAAATAAACGGTGCCTATGAGTTCAATGATCGTCCTTGGACGATAGAATGATCTCGTTTTTTAATTAAATTAGCTAGTCTTGATTTGAAATAAAATAAAATTAAAAATGATATTTTCAAATAAAATCATCTTCATTAACATTTAACAAGAAGGATTAATTATAAATAAACCCCTGTGTTTGGGAGTTGTTCGTGAATGAGAAGAAAAACAAGAGTCATTTGTGAATACTTTATGCACAAATAAGTTGAAACAAAGAGTTATTTCTAAATAGGACAATTTTCAGACGTAATTATATAAATTATTTTAGGGAAATTTTCATTTTTAGTTCCTAATGCAACCTGTAGTATCTTTCTTTTAAAAATGGAAAAAATTATGAATTAATGGCAAATTTTTTTAAGCAAATAACCACCCATTTTATTGTAAATTTGTAAAAAATCATCTATTTTTATCACTATTAGCAAAAAAATCACTCATTTTATATTATAAATTTGCAAAAAATAATTTCGATTAAAATATTCAAAAAAAGAGAGTATATTTTAATTCTATTTTATCTATTAAAATTAATATAAAAGTCTAAAGTATTCTCATTTGATTTTAATATAAATAATTATTAAATTAATATAAAAAAGTTATCTTAATTTAAGTTTTATGAAAAATCTATTGTCCTATTCTGTAAAATTAAAAATTAAAAAATAAATTTTGTCAGACAGATTGTCCCATAATTAAGAATTAATTATCCAAAATAAAACCATATAAAAATAATTTTTATATTTTTATATTAATTTAATTAATAAAATTAAATAAAAAAATATTTTAAAATATTTTCATTGAGATAATTTTTTGTAAATTTATTAACAAGTAATTTTTTACAAATAATGATAAAATGGGTAATTTTTTATAACATTATAATAAAATATGTGATTGTTCATTAAATTTTTTCTAAAAATCTGGAACAAAATTTGGAATGCCGGATGGCGGATGGAGGAGGTGCGTGATAGCATCAGGAGTCCTTTCACGCCTTATGATGCGAGCGTGTGTTGGGCCTTAGTATTTGAACTTCAAGCCGTAGGGTCATTGAGGCCCTACAATTTTGCATTTCTAGAATTTATTTATATATAACTCTTTAAAATCTTATAATTCTAAACAAAATGTACGGCCTTTTTATAATTATGTTTTTATTGTTAATGCAAAAAATCTTATGTTATCTACTCTGTGTAAAATTCTAACATGATATTCGTTTAAGTTTAATTAGACTCGTGAAATAACTAATAAAATCTCGCTCTCACATTATATTTTATAAAATATTTGTAAAGAATCCTCCCGTATATTTTTAAAAAGTTCATTATAAAATAATTAAATTTGTAAAAAATATCATCTTCAACATGTGAAGTTATTAATATCAAAAATCATTAGATTCAATTGTAAAACTTATTTTGGATCAAAATATACGAAAATAAAATTTAACTTATTTTTTTACTTTTAAATCGAAAGTGCTTAAAAGTAAATCGATTTTTAAAATATTACTTCTAAATAATCAAATAAAAAAAATAAAAAAATAATTTTATTTCCAATCACTTCTCCCAAACATTCTGAAACGATTCGAACCCAAGCCCAACGACTCCAAAGCCCGATCCATTAACTTCCGCCCTGGTTCTCTTCTGCTTCCAGTCCAAACTGGCCCGTTTCCTCTCCGCGCCTTCTCCCCCCTCTTCTCCGGCAATCTCCCTCCATTTCCAAATCTCAAAGCAAATCATGTGGCGGAGAATCTCCCGCCCCCTCTCTACCTTGGTCCTCCGTGTCCATCTCCCTCCTCCGCCCTCCACCAGCCTCCGCCTCCCCTTCTCCTCCTTATCTGACGAGGACGCCGCCGACCTCACCGGCGATGTCGCTCCGCCCAAACCCGCCCATCACCTGTCTGACGAAATGCTCCAAAGCATCAATACCATCACCGCCGCCCTCCACAACTTCGCCGCCGAACCCGCCGCGGCGCGCTGCCGCCTTGAGCAGTGCAGCGTGTCCCTCTCGTCAGACCTCGTCGCCGAGGTCCTATCCCACCTCCGCAACGACTGGGCCGCCGCTTTCACCTTCTTCCTCTGGGCCGGCGCCCGCGCCAGCCCCGACTACGCGCACTCTGTGCGCGAGTACCACTCCATCATCGCCATCCTCGCCAAGTTCCGCCGCTTCGACACTGCCTGGTCTCTGGTTTCTGAGATGAAGCTCCGCCCTTCTCCCTTGATCACTCGGCACTCCCTTCTGATTCTAATTCGCCGGTACGCCGCCGTTCATGATGTCGCGAAGGCGATCAACACGTTCTATGCGCTCAAGAGATTCGGATTCACGCCGGAGATCGATGATTTCCATGGCCTTCTCAGCGCGCTTTGCAGGTACAAAAATGTCGAAGATGCTGAGCACTTGCTGCTGTGCAATGAGAAAAATTTTGCTTTTGAGACGAAGAGCTTCAATATAATCCTCAATGGCTGGTGCAATGTCTTGGTGTATCTCCGCGAGGCGAAGAGGTTCTGGATGGATATGGAGAGGAGAGGGATTGCCAAAGATGTTGTTTCTTTTGGGTGCATGATTTCTTGCTACTCAAAAGCTGGGAATTTAAATGATGTGCTGAAGCTGTTTGATAGAATGAAGGAAAATGGAATTTTGCCGGATAGGAAGGTTTATAATGCGGTTATATATGCTCTGGCCAAAGGGAGGTGCATGGATGAAGCAAAGTTGCTTTTTAAGACGATGGAGGAGACGGGCGTTGCCCCGAATGCGGTGACTTTCAATTCTCTGATAAGGCCATTGTGTAAAGCAGGGCGAGTTGAGGATGCAAGGTTGTTGTTCGATGAAATGTGGCAGAGGGGTCTCTCGCCGTCTATTAGGACATACCATGCATTCTTTGATTTGTTGAGGAGTGTGGATGAGGTATTTGAGCTTTTGGATTGCATGAAACAAACAGGGTGCAGGCCTGTCATTGATACATATATACTGCTTATTCGGAAGTTATGCCGGTGGAGACAGCATGACAGTGTTTTCAAGCTTTGGAATGAGATGAGTGAACATGGGTTGTCTCCTGATCGTAGCACTTATATTGTCTTGATACATGGTCTTTTTCTTAATGGGAAGTTGGAGGAGGCTCATAAACATTATTTAGAGATGAAAGAGAAAGGTTTTGAGCCAGAACCAAAGACTGAAGAGATGATTCAATCTTGGCTTGTAGGTAAAGAAACTGGCAAGCATTCTGTTATGGTGGATCTGAACAGCAAGCTAGTTGCCAAGGATTCCATAGGCAAGAAAGAGAGGGGTACTTCAAATACTTCCCAGTCTAATTTTCTGAAACAACCAGAGGCAAGAAATGTCACCAGGGAGCGAGGGTTCTCTCTTTGGTAGATGAAGTGTTCCATGTTGCTTGCGTAAATTCTACAGGGAACCTCTCCATAGCATGCACATTGTAGGGCTTAGTTTGCAAGGTGCTGTTGTATACTGTTTTGCTTCCTTTTTTTTTATTATGTAATCCTTTAAAATGATGCCTTAACTTGCTTTGAAAAAAATTGATTCAACTCTTTACTCATTTGGAAAAAATGTCGTTCTTTGTAGCGTAGGTAAATGTTGCATTATTCTATTGCATCCAATGCAAAGGGAGGATAAATTGGGTTATTTGCATACTTTGCAAGCAGTATTTGCTAATTTGAGTATATTGTTTACTTGTCTATACTAGCTAAGAGCTCATGTGTTTGGCAGCTATAATGCACCATTTATTTTTATGAAGTACAATAATATATTATGCAAAATATCAGCAAAGAAAATGCCATCAGTTCTAAAACCATCTGGCGAACAAATGTGCTTCAAATATGCTACGAAAATTTAGTTGGGTGAATAAATCTGTTCCACTTTACATATTTCTGTCATGGGATACCAACTACAGCTACTCCTGTTTTCCCATTTGTTCTGTATCTGGCCCAGCTTCACACTTCACGTCATGGTTTTTAATTATTTGCACAAGTCGTTTCCTTACAAGCTAGTGATCAAAAGTCCAATGTCTATTCACCTTTTTTTTTCATTTTCTTTTTGTGTGTATCGGTATAAGGAATATCCTCTCATATTATTGCTGATCAGGAGTAGGATCTTGCGGAAAAGCTTTTTAAAGTCATAAATATGATAGAGAATGGAGATGATGCAGATGTAAAAAAATGAGCATATTAAAAATAGTTATTTTTATGATTCCTTCTGTCAATTCCATTAAATTTCTTTATACACATTCCTTCTGACAAAATGGGAAGGCTTTTGATGTAGGTCTACTGATAACATTCTCAAGCAATAAAACTACACATTGGTTATGATATCTATTAAATTTTTAGAGCCTGTTAACCTGGAGGATGATCGACAAGTGATAGTTTTTTGCCATTATATGGAAACATTCTGAACTTGTGAACCCTCTAATGAACTTTTAAACTTGTTGCAGAGCACCAATCATGATGACCATTGTCATTCTTCTGCTGAATATTGTGTTTACATTCATGTGCTTTTGAATATGAAGTTTTGCTGTTCTAATGTGTAGTTATCTGAAGGTTAAGCAAATCCCGTTAAGATAAGTCAATTGCTTTGAGTTCACTATTGACCAGAGCAGATATATTGGCACAGTAGAGAAGTGCGGTTGGGTGGAACTTGTCCTAGATCATCTATTGATCAAAATAAAGCCATATAATATGGTCTATACTAGACCACCAAATGTCATATTTACTATATATTTAGCATGTCCACATTCCACAGCAATGACTTGTGTATCTCTACTTTGAGTATAAATTGGCCAATTATAACTTGTCTCTGCATGGCAAAATTACATCATTGCCACCTACTAACTTGGGGGGTGTGGGGGGGGAGGGGGGAGAGAGTGGGGGTGATGGAAAATGAGATATCAGACTTAGCTTAAGAAAAAGCTGTCTCATGAGGTTTTCATGGTGAGCTATATCATATATATTTAAGAGGGAAGACCCTAGTCTACTTGAGCTTCGGTCTGAAGATTGATTGGAGCATGAAAGTTCCAGTGCTTTCCAATTTTGGTTTTCATATCTAAAGCTTGGTAAATGTTAACTTGGCGCATTTGTCATAATGGTCATATTATTATTCTCAAGGAAAGGGATGGTCATATTTTAGTGTGCTGTAGACCTAATTCAAGAGATGATCATATTTAAGTGTAGAGTAGACATTATCTCTCAAATCCTTTATGGATGCTTGTGTTGGGCCTTCTTTATGCACATCACATTTTTATGAAATATTTTTGCAGCATAGAGTTGTTAGTTGTGCTTGAACACAACCATGCCAAGTTTTCTGCTACCTTTGTTCTGTCCTGATTAGTAAAATAAAACCCTCAAATGCACAATTCTATTTGATCGCTCTTATCCTGCACTGCTGCTGTGCTCTAAATTGAAGTATCTAGTTGATGGGTTTCTAAACTGTCTGCTCTGAATGTTTAGTCTTGCAGGGGCAAATATTTTCAATGAGCTGCATTATTTTTTGAAGTCGCTTTTAGAAGCGCAGCCACTTTGCAAGAACAATGTTTAACAAGTTCAAAGGACATCCTTGTGCAACTTCAAGGAAATTGTCTCTACTCAGAATCCGCTGTCAGATTCTTCCAATTTGGTGCTTCTGGAACTCCACCCCTTGTACAGGTGACTACTCTCATACCTTTGTATTTTTGTAAGCAAGCATATTCCCTTCCCTTTAATATTCTGTGGATATGCTTTTTTCAAGTATAGCCTTTGAGGGTTGGCCAAGAATTCCATTCTCATTCTAGAATTCAAGACTTCTGAAAATGTATTTTATGATAAAAGAATTGTGATCCAATCATTGATGGTTGAGGGAACTTTTATTTTTGCTGGCAGAATACGTCATGTTTATTACAAACTCTGTATTATGTTTGCTTTTGGGTTTCAGTTTCTTAGAAAGAATTTCACTTAATAACTTCTCTGTTGAACCTAGAGAGATTAAGGTCCAATTGTTCTATTTCATATGATATCAAATAGGAATTTGTGTTGTATGGATCCAACATATCCTTCTGGCAAACTGTAGATCAGAAAAATGCATGAGAACAAGTTCTGATTGTGCCCATGATAGACCTTTAACATCATCGCTTGCTAATTGCAGAGGACACTGATAATCTGGATTCAGTCTTACCCTCCTGAAGGATACATACCTTTTGGATTGAATGCAATAATCCAATCCTTTAAGATTTTCATGCAGGTATTTGTCAATTATTTCATCTGAAATACTTGAGCTTGTGCGCATTAGCTTCTCTGGTTTATTTTACTTACTACTTTTTTCATGAAATTATTATCTTGGAAGATTTCAGGTGTAATTCTTCTTTTCCATTTCATGCTCAACTATATGTCGCCACACATCAAACTCCCATTGCATGCATGGTTACTGGCCATATACAAGCATTCTGCCACATCTGATAACCTTGGTTTGGAGTTTATGCATGTACTTTTTGCGATTAATCACAAGACACTGCATCTATAAAAATTGGTGCGATAAAGGAAACAAAAGAATTCTATGTCTAGGCCAAGATCAATTCTGGAGATTTGTCCCTGTCCTTCCCAATTACCCACCCTGTTCCCGGATGTTCCTACCATGTACAAAACTATATTATGTCACCAAAACCTCAAAAGGGTGGTGGCATATTGTTCTGGCTCTGCCTGAACTGCTCAGAACCGAAGTTTGTGAATAAATAATCCTGATTTGATATATCAAATGCAGGTGGTGGTGCAAAACTTCCCAAAGGCCCCTGCAAGTCATCCAGATTCAGGTCCATGAACCAGTCATTCTCTTCTTTCTGCACTGCTTGAAATCCTCCTCCATTGCTGGCAGGTCTCATTACTTGCTGCATCCCTTTCTGAACATTCGGAGTAAAATAAGAAGCTCCTGCAACCCTGCTTTTATCATCGAAGTCGTGAAACGAGTCGTGCTCAATGTCCGATTCTGGAGTCCTAAAACTATCGGAAGCGGTGTCGTCGTTGGCCTCAAAAGAGCTGATCGTCTCGCCAAAGGATTGCTCCTTTTTCTGCTGCGTCTTCTCCCAGCTGTTCTTCTTGTTGTACAGTCGGCAAAGAACCCAGTCATCCAACTGCATCAGACAACAAACACACATCTTTATCAGCAAATTTGTTCAGAATCATAAGATCAACAGCAGGATATGCAAGATTCGTTTGCAAGACATTACCCTAAGGCTGCCGCCCTTCCTGTTGGCAGAGCGATTGACATCGGCGAGACGGTACTCATGCATAATCCAGTCAGTCTTGATGCCCTTGGGCGCCTTCCCGGAGTAGAAAACCAGAGCTTTCTTGATTCCCACCGGCCTGCTGCTTCCCGGCGACGACACCGGCTTATCAGCCCCCGTTGCCTTCCAGTAACCCCTTCCGGCCGCCCGGTTGGGCCGGGAACCGTTCGGGTACTTTCGGTCTCTCGGTGTAAAGAAGTACCACTCCCTCTGCCCAAACAGCGCCTTATCTGCAAATCACAAATTTCTGAAGTCAATACTTTCTATTTTTGCAGAAGTCAATTTCAGAAACACATCTTTCGAAGGAAAATCGTCTCCTCACCTGGGAGTTCCCAAGGGTCGTATTTGTAGAGGTCGACTTCGGCGATGATCGGTACCGGAAGCCGCTGGCAGGCGGCTTTCCGGCAGAGATAGTGAACCACGAGCTCCTCGTCGGTCGGGTGAAACCGGAAACCCGGCGGCAGGTTCAGCTCCGCCTCTGCGTCCCTCGTCCTTCCCATCTCTCTCTCTCTCTCTACAACGCTTCTCTTCTTCTTTCTTGCTTCTGTTCCTCTGAGAATGCAAAGCTCTTCAAATGTCACAGGAAAGAAGAAATCCAACCTGAGGCCTATAAATATCTCCATTCGTGGGGCCCACGGGCGAAGCTTCCTCGAGCCACCAGCGGCGTGTCGCGTTGCTACGTGTACGCGGGGCCCGCCCGCTTTTCTCGGGTCAGAGGGGTAGACCAGCCGACGTCAAGCGGTCAAAGCATCGAATCCAATTATGAGTTTTTTATTTCGTCCGATTTTAACTGGGGAGTCTTTCCCACTAAAAAGTATGCATATTAATTGCATTTAAATGGCCTTTTACTCCGAAGAGGAATTATGACGTCATCGGTGCATCCCTTTTGGACTTCTGTAATTGCGCACGTGGTGAGTCGCTTCCTCGGATACATTGAACCGTCGGGGTCGGCCGAGAAGGCGCCAGCAGTGACGTCAGGGGTGACGTAGGCGAGGCCAGCTGGCTTCGAACTGGATAAACTCTATAACTGGGGTTAACTTAACTAGATTATGATGAGATTAGGGCTGTATTAGAGTTGGCAACCATAAGGTTAAGTGTAGAATTTTGGGTATTCCATATTAATTCGTCCAAATTTATCTCGATCACCGATCGTCCATTTGCTTTTAAAATCAGTGAGATCAAATTGATCATTTTGATTATGAAATTGCTTATTGTTTATATTAAATATTAATTAATCAATTAATTAATCATCCCACCTAATTTTTTTTCGATATTTATCGATAACATTACGGCGCGAAGGGTTGAAAATTAGGGGCGACAAGAGCGCCGTGGAATTCCAGACTGAATTCAGTGATGATTTGACTAAATCTTTGTGAAAGATAAGAATATGTACATAAAGACAGAGCATTTTTTCTGTTCCTTGAATTTTTTTTTTCTTTTTCGTTTAATGTTTACCTGGCGGCCGCGAACGAGAAAAATAACGACAAACACGCACGTGAGTAAAGGGTTTGACGCTCCAGTCCTTATCTTTTAGAAAATTCTCCGTGCGTTTCGCACGTGTGCCTTTTCTTTTCCTTGAAGGCCTAATTCAATCCTCGCAACGAAGACTTTCGGCTATTGTTGATGGAACCATTAACCGAGTTCTTCGATCATATCCCAATTATCATTATCATGTATCAGTTATAGCAGTTACTCGTTGTTATATGATTCAAATTCAATCCATAGTTTGATCAATTTTCACCATTACATTTAAAATAAATATTACGACAGTAAATATCTGATAATATTTTGAATAGTTAAGTATTATTATTTTTAAGAAATTAATTGTTCTCACTAATAAAATTATTACTGTAAAGTTCTAACAATATTTTTATAGGATATCAAAACTTTAGAAGTCTGCATATAATAACTTATAAAAACTTCTCAAAAATTTTTTTGAAGATTGAATATAAAAAAAAATGGAAATTATAGGAGAAAAGGAGTTATGTCTAGCAATAAAAGTGCTGAGTATTATCATTAGATCAATTATATATTATATATATAATTATTTTAATTTATCAAAAGTTTTTTTTTTTAATTTTTCCTCTATCTTCCAAATTAAATTGAGAGTCTTATCTTAATTTATAAAATATAAGTTAGTATTATAGTTATTCAATGTGGGACTAAAAATTTTAACATATATAACCTATCCATAATAATAGATAATAACAAATAACTGACAGAAATAATTTGAGTATAATAAAACTCGTACTATGTACTTCAAGTGTGTAATTTATTATTTAGTGAAACGATCTACGTTATTTTAATTATAATCATATGTGCGCCTGTATTATCATCGATTGTTTGACTGGCTGGTTTTATGAACCTTTGTTGATAAGAGTAGAGGCCATACTTTTTGGCACTCAAATGCGTGTGCTCCATAGTTGGGCGGAAATTTGGACAGCTTCTTAAAGGATGTGTGGTGAGAGAGATGTGGGGCTTGAATGTTGCTTCGAGGCTAGGGTTTCTCTAGTCACATGGTAGTACATTTGTGGATAAGGGCTGAGTTGTGTTATGAGATGCAATCCATGTGAACTAAGATAGTAGACAAGAGAGTAGTCTTTATTGGAAAAATTGAAAGCACAACAAAGTGTTGTTGGATAGAGTGCTTGTGGCTAGGGTTTTGGTCAGATTGTATCTTGTGTGACCAAGTTTCTCTTGAGCTTTAATCAAGTATTGGTTGTTCACACAAGTTTTCTATCATGTGATTCAAGCCTAGGGCGCCATTTTTTTTAAAAAAAAATTTTAACAACAAAAAATTTAATAATATCTTATTTGTTTTTGACAAAAATTGTATATTTTCTTCCTTATCAAAATATTCTTTTAAAATAATTCAAAGGAGAATTCTATCAAAATTACATATACATCCCTGATTCTTCTAATAGATATTTTTAATATTTCATAGCTAATATTAATCATAATTGTAAGATTCTTTAATTATTCTCACTATATATTATCTCGGTGGAGTTCGAGTTTGTCTAAATTTGACCTAACTAGCGGTTGGCAACCTTAATTCGCATCATTCTCGAAAATAAATAAATAAATAAAATAAAATAAAAGCAAAATACAAAGGCAAGCCTAATGATATATATAGATAAAAGCATGGACATGTTGATATGAGCATAAATGATATGCATTATAGTTTGTGGTATCCTCACGCAAAATCACATTATCTTGCACATATGTGTTCTCTGAGGTACATACATGTTGGTGGGTTAAGATCATGACAGCTCTACGTTTGGACCACCACTAGGGTTACACAAAAATTTGTAGCCCTAAGTCCTGTGTTATAATAAAGCATTTTGCTCGATATAATATCAAATAATATAGAATTGTTTGATAACAAATCAAAATTAAGATCTAAATTAAAATTAGTAAATTATTTTTTTATCAAAATTAATCTTACAATAATTTGAAGTTCAAAAAATTAATTAATTTAATAAAAGTATGTAATAATTAATGCTAATTTTGAGGAAGCAATGATGTCATTTTGGTCCATTGGTTTTGGGCCTTCGGTGGCCCATGGCCTTGAGTCTTGATCTGATTGGTTGGCCCAATTCAGGTAAGATATGGACCATATGATCTGACTTGCAAACCCTTCCTACCGTGAAAAAAATTGATATTTATCTCCTCTATTTTTCGAGTTTTCAATTTATTTTTGGGTTTTCGATCTATTTTCATTTTTTAAGAATCCATTCGTTTATTTTTTGTCCGCTCGACCAATGCCCCACTTGGGCCAATTCAGGCCCAAGATTGGCAGGCCCATTTACTGCATAGCAAGACTATGTGGGCTGGATTCAAGCGCAAATTTTCAGACGAGGCCCATCCCACGCCCAACAACAGGGAACAAGCACACAAACGTAAAACTCACTCTCACTTTTACCATAAGCATGTCATGTTAAATATTTTCTAATAATATTCTTTTCAAAGAATCAATATTTTTTTAAAAAATTAAGTATTTCTACAAAAAATTTTCATTGATAAGGCTTCTTGAAAATGTACTCTTCATTTTTTATGTGTTTTTTTATTATTGTATCTAGATTTGGTTTGCATTTGTATATAATTTCTTCAAAAAATTTTAAATGAATGATTATCCTATTATTATGGAGGAGAAAAATTTTAATAAAAGTTATGCATTAAGAAAGTAATATATGTGAATATCATTAAAAATAAAGAAAAATGATTAATATTTAGATACATATATTTAATGAGAATATCTCAATCATGATCGCAATAATAGATTTATATTTCGTAACAACTAATCATTATCTATTATTAACATCGACAGTGATAAAATAAAATAGGGAAAGGTTTCTTAAAATTTTTTTGGCAAAATCACCTAATGATCAACTCAAATTCACCTATTCCTCTACAGTCATATCATACTTGGTAAGATATATAAATTCTAAAAGAACAATAAATAAAAGGTTATGATTTTGCATTATGCCCTTTAACTATATTATTTTATATAGGTATTTTTAAAATTAAAATTTTAAGTTTTAGTTTTGGAATTGATTTTGGCATTTATCAAAATTGATATATTTTAGTTGTTTCGGTTGAAATCAATTCATTTCGGTTTCGATCAAATTATTTTTAAATTTTATTTGACTAAACGTTAATTTTAGATTTAAAAATATAAAAAAATTTATATACATATATTCTTTTGAAATTATCAAAAAAAATTTTGGTAAAAAAAATTACTTAAATGTGAACAAAAATTGTAGCCGTTGGGATTCAAATTAGTCACTGTGACTCAAAATTAATGTATTAACCATTTGGGCTAACAAAACTCTGTAATATAAATACAATATATCAGATTAGATAATATATTTTTGATGTTCACAACTAAATTTAAGATCAAAATATTTTGGATTAGTCCGAAATTGAATCGTTTAGATAAAACTTAAAAGCTTGCTTAAAACTCTGTTTGACATGATCTTTATGAGAGCCCCACCTCCAATTTATATTTGTTTTGCAAGTGAAAGATTTAAGTGTAACAACCCAAAGCTTAAATTGGAGCATTGCATGATCATGCTCCATCAATACTCAATTTAAATTATATCAATAATTTTTTTAGGAAGTTACTGTGCAAACCAAAATTTTAACTTTTGACCAAAATTGTAATGAAATAATTTTACAAATTATTTCAAAAATTTAATATTTTTAAGGTAGTAGAACATTCAAAATGATTGAAACGATCAAAACAGTCGAAATAATCAAAATATATTTGATAATACACCGAGTTAAATTGGTTGAGTTAAAGGATCAACAAGAGTTGATACCTTGCCTGAATCACAAAGTGATGTCTCTGTGGTAAAAATCTACCTCAGTATCGAGCTATGAGAGGTTTGGTGTTAAGGTTAATGGCTCTTCCTTGTATTGTTCAGTTGACCTATAAGAAAGTTACATCGAATCCCCGCTAGATTCAGATACTTTGACTTGCGCAAGATAATAATTGGATAATAACAAGATCCAATATTTATATTTGAATTCGAGAATCAATCCCAGAAAATTCATGATTCATGATTATCTATTACGAGAAGTCTGACGAGATTGGGCCCTGAGATTATAAAATTTTAATACGTTTTGTACTCTATAAATAATATAATCTTCAAAGAAGTAAAAATTAATGTTATTTTCTCTTTTTCAGTATATTATGAGTGATCATTACTGACTTGAGTGTCAGAATGACTGTTGGTAGAAAATTTTCAATAGTATTCTTTGTGATCTAACGTATCGAGATCTCAAGAAAACTCTCGAATTAAAATCGATGGCAAATAAAATTTCATTAATAATATCAATTGTAACGAGTGATAAAATCGATCCCAAATTAAAATTTTAAACCTTGATACAAATCTTAAAACAAAGGTCAACTCATGTTTTCCCCGGTAGCTTGAGTCAACTCAAATTCAAACATTATTATATGTTCCTAAAAAATTCACCGGGGTTAGAAAAACATAAAGTGGATGCTTATCCAAAAAAAGTTCCAACGTGCGACTCAATCCTCATGATTTGATGATTATATTCCATTTAGATTCTTTTTTCAAACTGAGAATATTCCAATTCAGAGCAACACAGGGAGAATTTGGTAGCCAACCCAAGATTTCTTTTTGCATGGAAGCGCACGCCTACACGTGGAAAGCTATTGTTTCAAGTCGCACAAGAGTTCCCGCCGTCTTTAGTCAAGCTTTTCTAAAGGAATTCTTGACATATATGCCCCTAAAAAATAAAAAATTTATTAAGTTTAAAAAACTTTAATTTGTTTGTCACGAACGAAGCTTAAATATAATTTCTTTTTAGGGACAATACATGCGAAATAGTATCTAAATATATGTCAATACTAGGATTTTTGGATAAATAAAGAATTAATTGATCTATTTTATCACATTTATATAATGTTTAACTATTAGTTTTAATTGATGCTCATAAATTTGACATTTACGAGACAAATTATTAATTTTTAAAATTTTAAGGATACATTAATAAATACGAAAAGAAAAGACGAAGGAGGAGGAAGAAGGAGAGGTGGTCAAAATAGGATAAGGATGACTTACTTATCACCCAAAACTATGGGAGATAAGACGGTATCTTAAGATTAACAACTATTATAATTATCATTGATTTGAGTAATTAGGTCTGCAATGCATGCTTTTGGTCCAAAAAACCCTGAGAATTCAACTCCTTTTGGTTTGTTCACATGCAAACATTTGCTTCTTTCTTTCAAATTCATTCCTCGCACACGTGCGCAAAATGTTTGATGTGTTCGTCGTAGAATTTCTCCAAATTTGGGAAGAACCGATTGATTGCAGAGTTGGGTTCTAAACCCTACAAATATAGTATTGAGATGGTCGTACGTGACAAGTAATTTGGGAGGAGCGAGTGTATGACTTTGCATGGATTTGCTGCTTTCATTTTTTGCGGGCCACGGGCCTTCAACTGTTAGGCCCGGCCCAAAATATAGGCTCGGGCCTGAGTTTTCTCAGTGCCAGAGGCCGACAAGCCGAGAGATGAATTAGGTCAGATATTATTATTATTTTTGTTAGTATTGTTGTTGCGTGTTGTTTATTCAATGGTGCACAATAATATTCGTAGTTTTCAATTGAAATTGTTGAAAAAATAATTATAGTCAAAGTTGATGCAAAGATTGATGGGCAAAAATTACGTTAAATCTGATTATTATTATTATTATTATTATTATTGTTATTATTTAATCAATGGAGTGCCATAATATCTTAATTTGCTAATTGAAGCCGTTGAAAAAAGTTATAGTCAATATATGAGGTCGAAATTTGAGACATCGTTTGATTCGAGATCAATATCAATGTCAAGTTCAAGATTAAAATTAAAACATAAAAAGATAGCCATATCAAATTTTTTATCTTTGAATGCTAGTCTGGTTAGTGCATGATTTAAATTTTTTTTAAACATTTATGTCCTTGGATATATTATTTATTAAGTTTCGAATAAACAAAGGTAAAAGTAGTATAATCATTTAGTTTTTAATGTAAAGTAAAAATAGTCTGATTATTTTTTTAATATTTGAATGATAGATCGATCAAAGATAGAATGATCCAAATTTTAATTCCAAACTAAATGCAACCTCAATTCAATGTCTAACTCGATCATTTATCTAATCTCATTTTAATAAGAGATTATCAACCTTATTTTTAAAAAAAAAAAAAACAGATAACATCATCAAATAGATCGCATGCAGAGAGAAGTATTTTGCCACGTTTCCCTGCAAGAGTTGACCAGTATAGATTTGTTTACGCCCAATAAAAAAAGTTCCAAGCAGAAAAAGATTCACGTATTGACAAATACAATGTTTTCATGACATGAAACTCGTAGGGCTTTGAGAAGGGACACATGCCTACAAGGAACCCTCGATGGCTCATGTGGTTTGTATCCATCCGACATAAAAAGCTTGACGAGAGTACACCATGTCATCTTATTCAAACATTAACCTTATTCTAAGTCTAAGAAATGACACTATACAGTATCAAACATAGTGAAAGTATTGATTCTAACTCATAATACGCATAAACACATATATTAATTATCTCCGATTATTAATAATTATTAAATATATCTTGTGCATAGTTTGACATTATTCTCTCTAGAGGTCAAAACTCTATGACTCATTTGATTCGAGATGATCCTAAATAATTAAATTAAATTTTACTCTCATTAGTGAAAAAAATAATTTGATTATTTTTTTTAGCATTTAATTGCACTAGTAGAGAACTTGTAATTTTTTTCTTTCAAAATTACGCTTATGATTCTTTCCTCTAAAATTGCCCTTAAATGAATGAAAACGAAAGATATTAAGGGCAACTTCGTAATTTTTTCCGAAAAAAACTCAAACTTTTAGTTTAGCTAAAATTGAACTGTTTGGTTGTTAGTCATATTAGGAATGAGACCATCCCATTCCCTGGTTCGAAATCAAACATTGTCTGTATCTTTCAAATGAGAATCTCAATAAGAGACTATCGGTAGGAAAATAGATCATCAGAATTATCACTAATATCATCGTCTAGTGTGGGGTCCGATTTTCCCAAATACCGAGGTGGATCAATATCTATATCATAATGAAATGAGCAAGAATCCATGGATGGCAACCCTAGCCTCCTTTACTTGTGTTGTATGTGGAGATAAGGGTGCCCCCCTTCCATCATCTATTATTTTTTTCTCAAGTTATGGACCATGGTTGTGGATAGCTACCCTTCTATATCTTTAGAATGGTAGATAGAATGTGGCTTTTTCCCACTTTGGCTAATGACAAAAGATAATCCATCCTTATCATCCTTAATTAATCACTCCCATTCTCTAACCAATAGCCGCCGGGGACCACCCATCCCGAGCTACCACATTGCATCACCGAGCGGCTTTGTTTATACGGGATGACCGCTGCTTAACACATAGATTAGGGTAAGAATGAATTCGGATTATGGAGGAGCATGGCTTGCTCAGAAGTCATTAGTGTGCCTAATGACGTGTAATCGAGGTTATGATATTGACGTGGAAGATGTGTTGTTGATCAAGAACTGATACTGGTCGTGTTATTTGTTCTGACCTACTCAGCTGATCGAATCCTCGTGCCGGGGTAGTACTAGTGTGTTAACTCTACGTTTATCATAAAACTATGATTAATTTTAATTATCACGAATATCTAAAAAAAAAAAAAAAAAAACAAATGGAAGAAAATTGCAATATTAATAATGAGAGTCATAAATAGAGCAACTAAAAGTCCACCCATTATTAGACCCATTCGTGGGAACTACACTAACAACGGCCCAGCTGGCCCACTTCTGACGCGTCGTTTCAAATTCTCCGCGTTTCCAATTTAGCAAAACAATTCCACGACATCGACCGGTTCAATGTTGACGATCCATCAGCAGATCGCGCATCCGACTTTGATTCAATGTGTGCCGGAGGGACACCAGATCACGTCTCTCTCTCTCCGTTAGACACGTGGAAGCGTCATCTCGACCAATCCTACGTATTTCACATTCCGATTCTACCCCCAACAAAGCCATCAATGTCAGTCATATTTCTTTACTACCCGACAAAAAACGGCTATGATAAAACCACCCCCTCCCTCCAACTCCCAAACTTTCAAGTTTCCTTCTCCTCTTCTTCTGCCTCTTCCTCTTTCTCTTCTCCTTCTTCTTAGAGAGAGAAAGTTAGGACAGAGAGAAAGAATGACAGGCCCTTCGTTGCCGCCGGGATTCCGATTCTACCCTACGGATGAGGAGCTCATAGTTCACTACCTCCGAAACCAGGCAGCATCGCTCCCGTGCCCGGTCTCGATCATCGCCGAGGTAGACATCTACAAGTTCGATCCATGGGACCTCCCAGGTTGGCTCAACCTTCTTCTCAAACCAAACTTTAAACTAGAGAACCGGGGATATCGCGTTCTTACTAATCACCATTTGCACCCATGTCAAGCAGCCAAGTCGACGTTCGGCGAGCGGGAGTGGTACTTCTTCAGCCCGAGAGAGCGGAAGTACCCTAACGGCGTCCGGCCCAACCGTGCGGCCGCGTCCGGGTACTGGAAGGCGACCGGCACCGACAAACAGATATCGGCCGGCGGCTGCCGGAAGGAGAACATTGGGGTGAAGAAGGCATTGGTTTTCTACAAGGGGAAGCCCCCGAAGGGGCAGAAGACCAACTGGATCATGCACGAGTACCGCCTCGCCGAGTCGCAGAACAAGTACAGGAACCGGCCCTTGAGATTGAAGGACTCCTCGATGAGGGTAATTTCCAATTGATCGATCTTTTTCGTGAATATGCAATTCTTCGTCTTCGATATTGTCAACTGATTTTAACATGTGTGGCTTTTCTTCTTGTAGTTGGACGATTGGGTTCTCTGCAGAATCTACAAGAAGAGCAACCAGGCGGCACACGCCGCGGAGCCGGCTCTCGACCAGGAGCAAGAGCATTCAAGCGTGGAGGATTTCAGCTCGACGAGTCTCAAGCTCGAGAAGTCGTTCTCGCTCTCCGATCTGCTCAACGACACAGACTACTCGACGCTGTCACAGCTGCTTGACATGGAACATGGCTATCAAGCTTTCCCCCGGGAAATCACTGAAGCCGCCAAATGCAGCAGCGGCAACAACAACAATTTCTCCCTGCAACAGCTTGTCCAGACAGAGTCCTCTGTGCCCAAGCGCGAGAGGGCAGCGGGGATCGATGGTTACTTGCAGGAATCCGGCGTTCATTTCCCGCCTGCGAAGAAGAACAACAGCTCATGCATCACAGCTCAGTTCTTGCTGAACCAGCCACTGTTCAACCAGCAGCTGCTGCTGAATCCTCAGTTAGGCTATGGAGAATAGGATAGGAAAGGTGAAGGGTAGAGGAATACAATCATAGAATTATTTGATATATATATAAAAGTATATTTATATACATATGTGGGACTAAGTTGTACAGTAAGCTTGTGTAACATTTGTGTAATGCATGGTTTGGAAAAATAAATAGATGATTTTGATTATTATTATTTTTTCGGAAAAAAAAAAAAAAAAGGGGTAAACAGCTCGATTCCCATGACTTGTCCGCCTTGTCGAACCCTTGCGATTTTCTCGCCAGCCAATCTGCCGTTTTACATTAACAGATGATCTTTCCCGGAGATGACAGATATAAAGTTGATGTGGCTGCACGAAATAGTACAAGAACAGTACTAGCAAAGAGAAGAACGTGGCAATCATTTTCTAGAGGATGAAAGAACAGGATGTGGACTCGCAATTGGAATTTATACTCAAATGCTTTGATTGGTGAGACCGAAAGATGCTCTTGATCTTTATATAGAGATTATTCCATGCTTTAATTCAATCTGAACTCCATTTAAATTAAATGAATTTAAATTTATTATAATCAAGTTGGGATTATAATCGAATTCATACGGTAAAAGAATTCCTCACCATTTAATAGGAGACTTCGTGCATAGGTAAAGAATAATGATTTTTATCTGAATAAATTTCGTTTATTTAGGTTTATGATAACAACTTCTATCTAAATTGTATTTGGTTTATCTAAATTATCAAATTTATTTTCAATGCTGCATATAATTAGCTCGCTTACGCTGTAAGTTCAACAGCTACAGCAAACCAATATCTATGAATATAATGGATCAGAATGGAGACCAGGATAAAGAAACGCATCCAGAAAGGAAGGTGGCGGCGCACCCTGGATCCTCCTCTGTTTGACCTGCACGAGTTGTAGCCGGTGACGCTGGACAATATGGATCTTATCCTGTGCTTCACGGTATAAAGCATACTATTATTTTAAGAGTCTAAGGCCATAGGTTTAGTTTCCTCATTGGAAGCAGCGGTTCTTCATTGTTGCCTTGTGTTTTCCTAATAACAAGATTATTAAAGTGATTAATCAAGATGAGGCCACAAAGCTAATGAAATTGGATCATAGAATCTCAACATTTTTTAAAAGAATAATTATAGTTAATCAAGATGTGATCGTGAGCCAATGAACCCTAAAATATTTCTAGTTTTACACTTCATTCAACTCGACTTCAATTAAATAAAGCTCGTATGGGACAAAAGCTTTTCTGTCTACACCATTACAATGGAGAATCAGCTTCTCTTTAAAAGCAAAGCTTATCTCATTATCATGCGAGATTCCTTCGAAGACTCTGAGTTAAGCACGTCATTAGTGCGTAATCTCTTTCTATTTAAAGTTAATTAACATGGTTAGGCACCTGGATTGCAACCGCGGCTGCGAATCAGATTGCGAAAACTGCTTATGATAAGGCTATTAAGAAAGTTAATGGGAGGCGCAACTGAGCTGACTCAGTTAGGTGATTGGGCAAGGGTTTTTTACATATACCCCTGCAAAGTCACAAAATTGCATGTAGAACCCTACAAAATGATTTTTTTTTCACGTGATCGTGGAAACGAGAACCCTACAAAATTGCATGTTCCCTACAAAATGTATTGTTCGGGTCCGGTTTCAATGAGTCGGGCTCCAATGGGCCTAGGCCCATTCAAATCAACTATGGGCCTTCAGAGCGGGCTTGCAAGCTAACGAACCTTATACCTTTGCGTAGAGCCGTGAGTTATTTTTGTTCGATACCGATACATATGAGAGGACGGAGAACAGCGAGGCGCGGTCCGAATAATTGAGAGGCTGCAGCACCATTTCGGGCTGGACCGAGTCCCGGGCGGACGAGTTGGTCCCCGACTTCCTAGAAATGGAGATGCAGTGCACATGTGGAGGCAAAGTCATGTGATTTTTTTTTTGCTGCACGACTCTCGCTTCTTATGTCGGCACAAAAATATTATTATTATAATATTAAACGTGATGAATTAATTTTATATCAGATATTAGATAGATAGAATTTAATAAATATAAAAAAAAATTCTATATATCATGAGTTTGAATTTTTAAAATAATTTAATATTATAAATATAATTTGACACCTTTGTAAATACTGTAACACTGCTGCGATGCAGCCATGTGATCAAAATTGGGCGAAATTTGACCGAAAAGGACGAGCACTATCTGAAATTTGTGGCTACATTGTTCAACGAAAGGCTAGAAATTCAACTGCAAATCCTCGACTAGGCCGCGAATCTCCGTACAAAACAATTTTTGTTTGACGTACTCGGGAGATTCTCAAAAAGGCGAGATCTTTGCAAATGAGTTTCTGACTGTGAGTTGAGTTTCTCGTGCTTACAGCATACTCAGCCATTGCACATAGAGCCTTCAACGTTTGAGATCATCGTCTTCTTCTGCTGCTGCTCGTACTCGCTGTCTTCTTACTTTAAACTTTTCCACCACAACATAAAGTTAACTTAATCATCGAAGGAAAATGGATTGCGATCGGAAGTGGATTATTTCCAGCTCGGCATGGGAGAGGAAGATAACCCCGTCCCGTGCCTGATGGCGCAAGAAGAGCGGGTAGCGTGGGGGGGGGCCCTGGGAGACATCTGAGGTGCATGGCTGGGTGGTGGGCTCCGAATAACAGATCCGATGTGACCCCTGATAGCACCGGACCCACCCAACACAAACTCCTACTGACTTCACCGAATCCTGTAAAGCTGGCCGTGCCCCAGCCCCTCCCTCCTCCACCTGTTCTGTTCAAGCATGTCTCGTCTCATGCCAGCCTTTCATAAAATATCAACAACCCCCAGCACTTTTTTTATAATTTCTGCAGATTTAAGTCGTAATTTTAACTCTTTTTTTTTTTTCTCTCTCTCTCCCTCTATATATATTGGTATTGATCATAAAATTATTTTGTCATGAAATTTATTGTACTTAAAAGAAAAATAAGTAATTACATATACCTAAATGCTTACTAAATGATTTGATAGTAAGAACTATCTAACATCATATTATTATTGTTGGAATGCAGTAGACTGCTTGTTATTCTATTAGTTTTGAATTTTAGTTGAGATTGATATCAAGATTTTAAGTTCTGATTGAAATATTCCAATTTCAAATTAATTCGTAATAATTTGATTTAAAATTTAATTAAGTTTATATTTACTTTATTTTGTAACTTTAATTTAATATAGATAAATAAGTTTCTAAATCGGGATCAATATGACTAGGTTTGAAATCTTGACTTTTACAATTTTTTTTTACTATTTTTCAAAAAATTTACCCAAAAAATTATGTATTTAATAAATTTTAAAAATATGTATAGAAATATAATTTTTCATAATTTTCGAAAATTTTTTAATATTTTGAAATTTAAAATCAAAGTATAATTAAAGAAAATTTAAAAATAATTTGATCAAATTTGAAATGAGATTAGTTAAGATCGAAAAGTTCAAAATGACTGAAATGTTATAGAGCCTAGTGTTGCCCTTTGTATTTTTGAAGATAACTAAATCATGTATTTGATGATATCTTGAGCATATATAGCAAATAGCAAATTCAAGTTTGAAATTGACATCAAGACCATTTGAAAATCTCAAGAGTAGATGGACTTAAAAATAGATTTAAAGATAAGGTATTATGGTGATAAACCAACAGAACTTGAGGAGTTGAAAATAACTTGAATAAGTCTTAAGAGATCAATTTTTACATCAACTAGATTTAGATTTTTATTTTTTTTAGTTGAGTTGAGGATTAGTTTTGAGATTAACTTTCATAGCTTTTGGTTAACACTCAAACTAATCTTAAAATACTTTTATCATGTCATTGTTTAACCCAAGGTTAGTTTGAGATAATATCTAATATAAAACTGAATTATAGTAAGAATAATAATTTCTTTGTTAATTTTTGATGCTCGAATGTAATAAAAATAATTCTAAAAATTCTGACAATTTCAATCATCTGAACCACATGATCAGATGCTTGACGCTTGAAACTTATAACTTTTGAGAAATTTATACTCAGAGTTTGGTTGCTTGATGCTTTAGTTGGACACTTGAATTTGTGATGTTCAAACGTCCGAATTTTACCAATGGACAATTGAACCTCTGATATCAATATAACAGGTAGTTTAACTTTTGACCGTTGGCGCTGTAAAATAATAAAGGTTTTATATTCTTAGAATAAGTATCCCCATCCCAAAACCTTTTAGCCCCAATAATGTTCTTAACATTCTTATCTTTACTCAATTGCCCTTATACTCATCTTGAAAGATTTTATAGTGAGTTTTAAATGTATTATTTTTTTATTTTTTTCAATTATGAACATTCCTAGGTATTAGGAATGTGAGTGTATAATAGGCTTCGGTGTGAAATATCACTTGCTTGATAGGAGTAGGGAGTTATATGAGTATAACTTCATCCTAACACAGCGACAAATATAGCTTCGCACAAATGAAACAATACTTACAGTTTGTAGATAAATATAAAGTCTTGATTTTGTCTTAAAAAATAACATTACTAATAGAGTGATTAACATCTTTAAAAGAAAAAAGGAGCCATGAAGTAAAAGCGATTGGTCTCCAAATTATAAAAAAATCACAATGCATTCTTTTACTTATCTTACTTTATATTTTATTACATATATTATTAATTGGACGTTTAAATATAATTTCTTAACATTTGTATTTTATTTTAATGAATTGTTACGAGGCTTTTGATTTTTTTAATAATCGATTATTTTATTTTAAAATCTTTTTTATTCTCCCTAAATCAACAATCGAAATTTAAAATATTTATTGATACGCAATATAGTAAAATTTTGACGCGTGTAATGCTACCGTATTATTATTTCTAACGATAAAGTACTATCAAATGTAAAAAAAATACCATCTTTAATTGCATTAGCATGCAAATCATTCACTGTTCAACTTAGTCCCCCACATTTTTGTTTTCTCCTTTCCATCCTTGTTCTAGAAAAAAAAAAAAAAAAAAAACCTCCCATTCTGTAAAAATAAATAAAGAATGAAATACTTTTCTTCTGAGTTAATTTCTTTTACCAAAAGACCCTAAAAAAGCATTTGATTTAAAATAATTTAAAATAATTGGATTAAATCTTAGCCTGTCTAATGAAAAAAAAATCGAATTACCTTTTTAGTATTTGGTTGCTAGTCCGATTAGTGAAAAATTAGTATTTTTTATTTCCAAAATTTTTCTCATAATTAGACTTGATAATTCAGGTTCACAAATCATGTTTGGCTAAGGTGTTATTTATAGTGTTATACTAAATGCGTCAATTTGAATTTAATTTATTTAATAAATAAATTAATTTTCTGAATCCAAGCCCAACTTGATTTTTAAATAATAATTTGATCGGATTTGAATTGACCGGTTTATTAAATGAGTTGGATTCAAATCATGACTTAATTTAACATGAATTGACCTATTTAATTGAACAAGCTATAATTTGACTCGATTTGACTCGATTTGATTGGTCTAAATCAATCCAATTGATCCAAATTGACCCAAGTTGATCCAATATAACATTAATAATTTTAGCATATTTAAATAACTAAAATAATAATATTACTAAAAATTAATTATAATAATAAAAATTTTAATTATATCTCAAATATTTGTTTGGTGGTTGTACCAATCTCTTATATGTGAGAGATTATTAATTCAAATCTTACTTAAAATAAGATTTTATTGGTAAATTCTAATTGTTCAAAAAAATAATAAAATACTTATTTTATAAACAATAGTTTTAAATATTATAAAATAAAATATTAAATAATTTTGATTGACTTAATTGATAAATGGATTGATTTGATTCATTTATGACCCAACAAATAAATAAGTTATACGAATTGACTCGATCACAACCCGAATCCGATTATAACAAATCCAAACTAGTCTATTTCGAGTCAAATTTGCATTAGATTAATAGATCGAATCATATATTATAAAGTCTACTTATAATAATTAGGATGAAAAAAATTATTGAGAATATTTAAGTAATATTTTTAAATTAAATCTTTAGTTCGACTAACAATGAGACATTTGATAGCCAGTGAGATTAGGAAATAGAATCAACTCCAATTAAATCGTGTCTGATGCACAAATATAATCGATTATTGTTCCCAATTCTGATTTTCTTAGTTTATTTTTACAATAATTTGAAATCCGTTTCCCTTGTTTTGAGAAACAAATTGAAAGAGACGAACCCGTTGGAAGCAAATGAGGAACGATGATGCAAGAACAGGCACACAATTATTGGCGGCCCTAACCAACATGGTTTGAAGGGTTGCCCTGGCTTCACTATGCATCGCAGGCATTGACCGTCAACTACCTAGTCCTATATTTGGTAGGGCTTGACCCAATCCTAGTCGGAATCTCTTGACCGTCAACGTCGTGTCCCTCGCTACAGCCTTGTAGGGCCGAGATTATAATATCGTTGTCATCGTCTTCACTTCACTCTGTGTCGTCCAATATCATGGTGCAATGTAGAATTGACGGGTGGGATCTTGTCTCGTGCGATTCCATTGCAGGACACGTCCTACATCAACAGGGATTGGTAAGAGCGATGGATCCAAGTACATGGTGACAACCAATAGAGGCTGTTCCTTGAGATGCACCACTGCAGCTCTGAGCCCCCCTACTGTGACCTTTGGGGGGGGCAGCTCTGAGCCCCAGTGTCCATTGTACCCATGTCTTCGGAAAAGAATGACCTTATGTAGTTATCTTCAGGTTCCTTCCTTTCAAGATGCTCATATTACCGTAAACTCACACAGTAGAGGCTAGCTAATCACAATTTGAACGGAACTTGATTATCATTCTTAGCACTCTTCGCAGTATTAATCTCCATCACTAGTACAATGAGATTTTTATCAAAGTCAATGCTTCTTAATCTCCCTTGGCATTGCCTAACTTGAACTCAATCCTTCCTGATCGCGCACACGACGATTACTCCATAGAAGCAAGTCTTGTGAATCATGCCGATGTCTTCCGCCACCCGCTTCTCGAACCTATTGAAGAGCCCATCCGAAAGCTCGGGGCCGATGTGTGCTTCGATGATCGGCTTCAGAGTTGCACGAACGAGGTTCGCCTTGCACCGACCGTACGAAACCGGGTCCCGAATCCATTCCTGCTGCTTCTCCCTTGAGTGCTCCACAACTTGGAGGAACTCTAGCCTCTGAATCTCGAAGCCTCGGCACTGGCGGAACGCCTTCTCGACCTCCGCCGTGCTCCTCATGTACGCCGGAATGTTGAACATGTCCCTCGTTTCTTCATCAATCAATCCCTATCGCGATGAATTCCAGCATCAGAAGTGGACAAGAAAAATGGTGTCATGAGTAGGGAGGAAGTTTCAAGCCACATAAACTCACCTCATTTACCAAGTCCTGCCAGGCCTGGTCCATGGTGCTCGTGAAGGGGTGCTTGGCCCTCGAGTCTGGGTCTCCCAATTGGTTTTCCGGCCGCTGCGAGGCCGGCCGGCCGGCCAATAATATGAATAGCATTCCTCCTTCCACTATCTCCTCTCGCCGGCATCGGAGGAATTCCTCCAAGTCTTCCTCTGATTGCTTGGCGTATGCGTCTACTACCTCCTTCTTTGCCCCGTCTATCCACGCGCGCCCCCCGTTCCACGCCGGGGACTGCCTATCGAGCACCGCCTCCGGTATCTACATGAAATATACTGTATAAGTACATAATTTGCAGCAACAAATCAAACAGGCATAGAGCACATTGTACTTGAGAGAGCCAGTGCAAGGCGCTAAGGCTGGCGCCGAAGTGAAGTGTCCCTTTGGGGAACAATCGCTTGTAGAATGAGCCTGGCACGCCAGCTGCGAAGTAGGGCCGCTTTGTCGAATTGAGCGATCGGAAAAGTGAGTTGAAGTCGTTGGATGGAAGGTCGGAGAAGAAGGCCTCGAACTCGGGGACGGCGACCGCAGTCTCGTACCGCTGCCGGAAGCTGGTAACTATAAGGTCCATGGTGGAGAGGGTGTTGTAGCCGGTGGCGCAGCCCAAGTCGGCGATGCGGATTGCTGTCTCGCCCGTGAAGAGCTTCATAGAGCTGATGGCTTCTTGGATGAGGGGTTTTGATAGCGCGAGGGCAGAGGCCGGGGCCTCGGAGTTCTTGGCGTAGCTCCCATCGTCTTCTCCTCCTTGCATACACAGGATCCTATGCAGCTCTCTTGTCCATACCTGCCTTTTGATCTTCATGCACTTGTGCTCCATCCTCTCTTCAATGGCAGCCACTCCCATTACTCTTGTCGAGTCCATTGATCAAGGAGAAAAGAAGAAGGAGAAGAAGAAGAAGAAGAAGAAGAATAAGAGGAAGAAGAATTCAAATGGAAGTTTCTCAGTTCACTTGGAAATGAAGGAGCATGGGAGAATAACAAGTGGAGGTTCTGGACCAAGATTTATATAATAGTGACAATCTAGGGTTTAAAAGCGTTTTCATAGCTGCTTTGGTCCTTTCATCAGCTATTTTCGATAAGTCTCAATTATTGATCAGATGTGTATGAGTTCTGATAGCGACTTTTGGTGATAAATCAACATCTAAAATTCATTTCGAGAGCTTTGATCGTATGTACAATAAAATATTTGGGAGCATATACCAAGCTACATGTGAAGCACGTTCGATTCCAACAAAGATTGATACAGAATCAGATCTCTGTACTGGCGAAGCTCACGCCATAGCCATCATCATCCGACTTTACTCCGAAAATTTGACATGGAATACTTCGAATTAGAAAACACTGTTCGATCTATTAACATCATAAATACAAACGCGATGATCGTGATTAGTATGATTCATTGATGAAAACATGTAATCAATGTTTCTTTGTTTGGTGAATTTTGGAAAGTTTATCGTAGTACTTGATCAATTCATTATAAGTTCTTTAGAGCATTATGAATGGAAGAAAAATTAGGAATATTCCCAAAATGGCCACCAACTTCAACATGAATAAATGGTAATGAAGGACAAGAGTTGCATCAATGATGCATGCAATTGGGGTATATCTCCCCCCGAAGATGGCAATTTCTATTCCTTCACGACATTATCTATAAAGCGCGAGTTCACTCGGTGCATTATCAGGATTTTATGGCAGGATGAGTCTATCATCTTGTTTTAGGCTGCAGACAGACACGTCCTAGCAAACGTTGTAGCCGTTTGCAGCACGAATGTAGTACTCTGTTCGCGTTTATCAAGAAGCAAACCAAGCTGATGATTGGCCGTCAACGTTTGGCTTTTCTTAGTTTTTTTTTTTTAGCAAACCGGGAATTTACCATTCAATAATTTTGTCATATACAAAGAAATAAAAAAAAAAAAAAATACAAAGTTGTGTTCTTATAAAAAGGTTGATCACAAAAGACCCCCCAAGGAACACAAGTAACGCCCCAGGTTTTACAACCAATACCTGTACATCCACATTAAAAAGAGAGAAAAACAAGCTTGTGCAGCAGCAGCTTCTTCTCACTTGTCCCTGTGCTTCTTGAAAGTCGGACCTGCTGGACAAACAGTTAGTAAAGCTAATGACCCGGTGAAGTTAACTCATCAATTAAGTTACACAGCTTGAGTTTCAGTTTCTCATTACAACAGTACATCTACGTTTTTAGTGTGAAGCACAGATTACTGAGCACAACGGAGGGATTTCTCCTTCTGTTCTGAAAAGTTCTGAAGTTTCTCTCCTCCCAGACACACCGCAGCAGGGATAGAAAGGCTATATCCCCGATTTTTCGATGCCGAGGTTCCAAGCTTTTCTTAGTTATTAACTCATGCTTTATCTGAAAATGGTTCATTTTGGATAAACTTGTAGGCCAGGTAGAGTCCAAGTGGAGTGATGCAACTGTTCAAAGTAGGTTAGCCTGACTTGGTCACAGGGTCCACGTCTGACCGCCAAGTCAACATGCTGAGCCTTTTCTTCAGCTTTTTAAGTAGGGCTCTAAAAGGGCCCGGGCCTGCGCCTGCTCCGTGCTCAAAAATTTTTTATTAGATATTTGGGGTCGAACTCAGGCAATTTTGGAGCTCCACCGTCATAAAACTAATATTTTTTATTTTATGAGAATAATAAGAGCCATTAAAATTTATAGACATAATGATAGAACAACTAAATCAATATTTGAGGTATGAAATGACTTGAATTTTCTCTTAATATATTATAAAGAGAGAGATCAGAATAATTACTAAAAAATATATATTTTAAGAAAAATTACTAAATTTTTTTTAAAAAAAAAACTTTAAAATTTATGATCAACTTATTATAAATTTTAGAATTTTCCGGAATTTTTTTAATTTTTTATGTTGTCTTGTTGGTTTTACCATCGAGTTATACGCAAACATTGTGCCCAGTGCTCAATCACAGGGAGTCAGTCCCTCGGTAGCTGCCTCCTTCTCGTCGGTGTCCGACACTCTATCTGACTGGAAACTCAAAACCCGAAAACCCGAGTCCAAGCCCGGGCCCGTTTGGGAGCCCTAGTTGCAAGTGTGTCAGGAGGACGGGGCCCACATGAAAAGGAGATGGGCTAGAGGCCAGCATGAGACACTTGCCGCCCTTAACAACCTTACGTAACTAGTGCAGCTTTTCTTTTTGCCACCCATACCTGAAACCTCTCAGTGCTGAAGGATGCCCTACTACTCCTACAACTACTGCTTCCCCTCTCTTCCCTTCTTTTGGAGCTCGCATCAAACTTTTTGTAGCTGATACGGGACTATGTTTTCATCTCTTTCGTAGAGGGTCCCTGGGAGTGCAGGTTGGAACTCGACATCTGGTTTGCATTGGCTCTAATGGTGATAGTAGGGATTTGATGTAAGGCTGCAAGCCGATCGGGTTTCAGGTTATCCAAATCTAATCCACTGAAAAAGCGGGTCGAGTCGGGTTGTATTTCGCAGCTTGCCCTTACCGTCTTAAGAAGATGAAATATACGGTGCGATATACGATACTCATTTGTAGCTCTCGTTCTCCAAATCTTTCTCGTGGCACCGATCTAGCAACTCGAGAACTACTTTGATCAGAGCCCAAGCATGAGGTGTTTGGTGAATATCTAATGAAATTTTACCTTCTCTTTCTTGATGGTATTGGTGGATAACATGGCTGCCAATGTAGAATTCTATTAGATAGTCGCCAAACCCTAAAGGGTATGCTCAAGATCCTATTAGAGATAGTCTATTAGATTATTCTAAACTTAAGTTAGGAACATACTTGCTTTTATATTTTTTACTTTTTAACAAGAAATGCCTTCTAATTATTTGATTAAAATATTTACAAATTTTAAAATTTAGATTAATATAAAAAATTAAATTATTCTTATTTAAAAAATTAAAAACACCGAGCCGGATCAAGTCGCTTGTTCTCTCTTTCCTAGGGCAGAGGCGGTTCCTACTTCCTCCGCTGGCCAAGGACATGCATGACTCGTGCTTCTCTTCGTCTTCTTTCCTGTCTTGGACAGAGTGAACAGTCTTCGATCGTCGGCCGACCCCTCCATCTCCGGCCAACGAGCGTCATCCCCATCTTCAGTCCCCGACCATTCCCGCCATATCCTTCATCTCCGCTGGTTCAATTCAAACGCAATTATAATTCAAACAAATACGTACTTCGTTTAAAAAAGATTAAACTTCGGAAGATAACATGCTGCACGCAATTAAAAAAATCTCATAATCCTTATACAGTCAAAAAAGTCAAAACAAGGAACACGACGGGGCTAACATTGGCCAGAGATGAGGAAGCTGCCATACCTAAACATAGTCCGCATAAACTGGCAACAATTGGAGATGGAATACCACAAGGTTGGCCGGAGACTGGATGGTGATGGTGTTGGTGACCAGAGATAGAGGTTCGTGGCCGCAGAAGGAAACCGTGGTCGGGTGGAGATGAAAAGAAGACCAGGTGGAGTCCTGTTCGTGTTGGAGTTGAAGGAAGCTGGAATGCGTCTTTTGCCTGGGAGAGACAGAGAGAGAGAGAGAGAAAGTTTGTTTCATTGTAGACATGAGCTGAGCATTAAAAAGGGTTTGAAAAACATGCATATAATCTGATAAAATAATTAAATCAATTCCCAAAGAGTTTTCTCCTTCATTACGAACTTGGAGCAATGTGTTTAATAGATACTTTGTTTCATAGAGTGAAAACTCTAAAATCCCATATTAAAAGGAAAAATTTTCTGTATATTTTTGCGAAGTTAAGATTTTTTTATGCTCCTTTAAAATATGTAATATGTAATTGTTTTCATATATTCTTGACAAGTGAAGTTTCTTTATCAAATGGCCAAACGAATTTTTTTATATATTCCTGAAAAATAAAATTTTGCTCAAATATTCCAATGATTTTTTGGTAAATAACTATTTTTTTTTGTGAATTTATGGGAAATCTCTTATTTTATTACTATTAGTAAAAAAGCACCTCAATTAAATTATTTAAAAATATTTTATTTTAATTTAATTTCATCAATTAAATTCATATATAAGACTAATTTTTTTTATTTAATTTTATTTTGAACAGTTTGCTCATAATTATCAGACAACCGGTTTGACAAAATTAAATTTTAAATTTTTAGCTTTATAACATCAGGCAATTGATCTCTCATAAAAATAAAAAAATAATTCAATCTAATATTTATTAAAAATAAAATTAAAAGAGAATAATTTAGACTTTTTATATTAATTGTTATTGATAAAATTGAATTAAAATAGAATATTTTTTGAATATTTTAATTGATGTGTTTTTTGTAAATGTATAATATAAGATGATTGTTTTTTTGCTAATAGTGATAGGTGATTTTTTTTCAAATTTATAAATTTTTTTATTTATTCTTAAGTAGACTGTTTTTTCTTAAATATCCTTCTTGAAAAGGACATTTGAGAAAAGAAATAAAATTTTTTAGGAATATATAAAAAATTATAAATTTTACGATGGTATAAGAGAAAAAAAATTAATGAGAATTTCGTTACCCCATATTTGGTCCTAAGTTATTTGGTGAATTGCGTTTTAGTTTATATGTAAAAAAACTTGTATGTCATCTTTCATATTTTTTAATTCAACAAATTTGGTAGCAACAAATGCGACAAATAAGATTATGATTTTGGGAACGTTTCTTTCAATCGTTAGGTGATAATTTATTTTTTTTTAACCATGTTGGTTACGCTTAAATTTCATTTGATTGATACATAAGAAAATGGACCTAAAGTTATTTATATTTTAATTCGGGATCATTTGCATATTATCCCTTAAAATCTTATTAAATTATATATATATTTTTTAATTTTAAAAAATTATATATAACTCTTTGAAATATTGTCAAATTGTATATTTCTCCTTAAAATTTAAAAATTATATGTAACTCTTCGAATCTTTCCAAATTGCATCCTCTAATTTTAAAAATTAAATATTTTTTGTATTGCTAGATATATTACAAAAATTTTATTGAGCATATATTATCATTAGAATAAGAAATATTTGGAGAAGATATATTATTTAACATTATTTGAATTGAAATAAAAAGACGAAAATACTCCTGATTTAAAGAAGACTTTGATAGTTAAGTCATTATCGTAAAAAATTCTATCTTATCCACTTGAATGGTTTATCTCCTATTAAATTTTAACCCAAGATATAAAATAACTATTTTTCTCTTTCATTTAGTTTAAACCTATTTAAGTCTGATCTCGAATTAAATTTAAACCCAAGATGTAAAAGGATAATTTTGCTATGATTACTTTAAACCAAATATGATCTGCTTTAATTTTACTTTAATTTATGCCATATCCCACATAAACTAAATGTGAAATTACCTTTTTTCGTCTTTTTCATTGTGTTAATCTACAGCCTGATGGAAGTTTTTTTATTTTTTTTACTCAATCTAAACGATATCAAAATAATATATATTTTCTAAATATTATTGATTCTAATAACAAATTTACATCCAAATTTTTTAAATATATTGAGTAATTAAGAAAAACTTACAATTTTTTAAGTTTGGAAAAAAAATATGTAATGTGAAATAAAGGAGCTATATGAAAAGTTTCAAATTTCAAGGAAACATATGTAATTTGATAAGATTTCAAAGAGTTATATGTAATTTTTTACGTTTAGAGAAAAAAAAATAATTTAATAAAATTTTAATGAATTATATGTAATTGATCATTTAATTTGGCCATATTGCAGTAAATTACTTATAGCGAGAATGACTTGATGGCCTGGGGGTTATCAGTAATTTATTTTCAAAATAGAGAATTGTAAGTAATTGCTAAAATCAAAGGGATTGTCAATAAATATGGCAAAATTTTTGGGGTTGCATGCAATAATTTCTGATTGAAAATATTGATTTAGAAGTTGAAATTTTTGCATATATAACCCTCAAAAGTTTTGATATTACATGTGTCAATATTATTCACAAATTTTTTTTTTTTACATCAAGAGGCACAGTTTCCAAGGGCTAGGGTTTCAGTGTTTCAATCCTGATTAATGGTCAACCAGAGCAGCGGAAAAACTGATTTGCCCTCAAAATCTTGAAAGATATATGTACTGTGTCAAGCATATAGCTCTACAGCTCTTGGCTTTCGGTTCAAGCTTCATCGGCTAGCTTAGCTATGGGTCTCTTTCCACTTGTGTAACTCTTTTTTTTTTTTTTTTTTGCTAAAAAGTATCGGTTATATATATATATATATATATATATATAATTCGTATTATTTTATTTAAAATTAATTAATTTAAAATATTTTTAGAGAGAAAAATTATTACTAAGACATTTTCAGCAGTATAAGGACATTTTGAATATTTTATTATACTTCGTTATCTCAATAAATGGATGTTAATCTCAGAGTATTTATGTAAAAATGTTTTCTTTTAGAGATATTAGTGTAATTATAATCTTTTGCGTGGTACACTTAGAATATTAGAAATTTTGCTGTAGTTTTGGTAGTGTTTGGTTGTAAGCGGAGGAAAATATTGAAAAGTCCTTTTTATCCATTTTTAATCCACTTTCGGAAGTAAGAGAAAGTGATTTATTTTCCACATTTGATTGAATAGAGATATATTGAGAAAATCATAATTATTAATTTATAAAATTTTAATTATAGAACTACGAATAAAAAATTTTAAAAAATTAATATTGTTATAAGATGTGATATTATTAATGTAATTATACTTGAAGGTGTACAAAATGAGCTGCACCGAGCACAATCTACAAAATTTTCTGGGCGTCGGATACAACCCATGTGCTTGTGAGCCGGGCTATGACGGACCACATGGCTCGTAACTATATTTTGTTAATAAAAAATTTAAAATGGCAAAAGAAATTAGAAAAAAATTAAAAAAAATAATGTTAACATACAAATTAATTTAAGAAATTTACACAAATGCTCTTGTGACAAATTTCTATCACTAACATAACAAGTGTAAAAAAAAGACAATTTTAACTTTTGCACATATACTTGGGAGAAAATTTTAAATATTTTCTTTTGAAAATAATGCAAGTATATTATGATAAATTTGAATTTTCATGTATATATTGTGTAATTTTGATCCAAAAAATATCCACCTCATACTGATAGATTTTGACCAAGACAAACAAGAGGGGTGTTTGTGCAGTTTTTTAATTCTTTTAGGGATATAAGTGTCATTTTAACTTTATAGGAGCAATGTTCAATTTCATATGTTTGTAGGGGTATACAAGCAAAAACTCAAAAGAAATATAGGAAAATTTGGTATCATCCCTAATAAAATTTCACATTTCTAAAAACCCCCCTCCAATCTTTGAAAGTCAAAAAAATGTCCTTTGTTAGCAACAGTTTACTCATTTATGACTCATTTGAAAAATTTACGAATGACTCTTTAATTTGACGAAAATTATTATTAAAATATAATCTGAACAGCAATGAAATATGGCGAAATTATAAAATATGACAGCAAAATATCAACATCAGGACGGTGCAAATTTATAAACCGAAATGAATGGGGATGAGGAATTGAGTGGGCAAGCGGATGCGGATGCGGATGCGGATGCGGATGCGCCAAGTCGATCACATTCATTACTCAACCGATCCATTTACATGGTCCACGCCATTGTATTGAAACACATGCGGGCCATGGATTTGTTCGCCATTTTCGGATAAGGAATCATTCGGTCTTTTCTCAGCACGGCTGATGTGATATTAATGACAAATAAACAGATTATAGTATGATTAAGTGACAATTATTTTAAAATTCCTGAAAATTTTTGAATTTTAATGTTAATTTCTTGTATCTTAAAAATTAATCTAAATTTTAAAAATTTCTGAAATTCAAAATAATGTGTGATTTTATTGTTTTATCTCATACTTATGCATAATGATAAAATCATATTTTCAAGAACTGATTCTGAATTGCAGAAATCTAAAATGATTAATAAATTTAAAATTTATTGTATCCGGTAAGTTTTCCATGAGAGGAAGAGGTCTTGTTCAGATTCTAACAAAGTATGGGGTAATTATGCGAATATTGAAAAGGTAGGGGGTTTTATAGGATATCACATAAAATAAGTGGTTATGTACTAAAATCCCTTAAAAAATGAAAAATAAAATTTCTACCAACTACCGACAAATCCCAATGCTCATTGCGCGCGACGGAATACCACTTCAGTGTGACCTGCCCCAACACAATCTTCCCTTTTATCTTTTTTATTTTAAGGATAAAATAAAATTACCAATAACTCCAAAAAAATACATTTGATAATGAGTTAAAATTAAGATTAAAATTAAATTTAGTGAATAATTTTTATAAACTAATATTTTTCACAAAATTAAACCTATATTAATTTAAAGTTTAAAAAACTAATTAATTTTTTATAATAATTTAATTTAATAGCCGTGTAAAATAATTGATATTAATTTTTTTAGTAAAAATTTTTTGTCAAACTATTTTTTTCTTAACCCATTATTAAACAATGACTAAAAAGGTTTGAAATTACCAATAATTACTTGAGAAAATTACTAATATATCTCTCAAAGTTTTTAAATTTTTTGATTAGTCCTTCCTATTTTTTAATTTACCAATCAACTCTTAAAAAGTCAAATCAATTTTTTTAAACCTCTAATGCAGTTAATCTTGTTAATTGAGAAATTGACTTATATATCGTCAGTAACTCACCCAAGGTCTTTCTCACCTACAATTTGCAATGACATAAACTATATCTTTGTTTTCATCTCTCTCTTTGTTAATTATTGTCGCGGCTCTTCTCTTTCTTGTGCCTATCGCAATCCTAGAAATGACTTGTCATGGCACTTCACTTGTGTCTCTCAATTTTAACCCCACCCCAGCTTCTGTGCTTGTGCCTTGCCATCACGACCCTGTCGCATCCCAACCCCACTATTGCCATTGCTTTGATCCGTGCTCTACTGTACTCACATCTTTGGCTTTTCTATACCAAGATAAATACAAGAGGAGATGTTGAGATCCAAATTTATAATTATTTGAATTATTTTTTGGTTAGGGTTTGTGAGTTGTGACATATTGGGTATTTTTCAATTAATGGTAATTTTTCTATTTATTTTTATTTTTGGATTGAATGAAAAATATTCTATAGTAATTTTGGAATATATGAAAATATTCTTCTTAGGAGTCTATTCAAATTGTTCATCTTGCATGATTTGGTTATTATTTGGTTTAAATGTACTATTTATATATTGACATAAATCATTATATATAGTTATAAGTGTTTATTATTTTGCTGAAGTGTAATATTTATATATTGAAACAAATGAAAAAAATGTAAGTATTTAGCATTTGGTTAAAGTGTTTATTTCTTTACCCTTTGTATTTACTTCTATGTATTAGGTCAAAGATGTTGAAGAAGAATATTATTGGATACCGATGTTGGTTCTCCATCTTAGGATTAGCAATGCAGACATTATAGCCAAATATAACTAAGAATCACTTTTGACTCTTTGGTGCAATGCCATTCCATCGATTATTTAACTGCCTAAATATCACAAACAAGAGTCCTTTTTTGGATGAAATTCTCTTGTTTTATGGTGACTATGAATGTGGCTTTAGGTTGGAAGGGCAATGCTTTCAATTCAGGATAGAGGATATTTGTATATTGTTAGGCCTTCCGATGTCCAAGAAGAGAGTTGATTTCAGCATGAGAGGTCTGTCAAAGTCTAGTTATGGAGAGAAAAAGATGAGTAGATAAGTGAACAAGCATAAGAATTGTATTGTTGAATATTTGCACATTGACGTTCTTCTATGAGGAGCACAAGAAGAAGAAGACTTTGTGAGAATGTTGTTGATTTTCTTGGTTTTAGTTGCTATCGAACATGGCCTTCACATTCCCCTTTCATGCTTCAACACTTAGAGGATATTCCCATGACAGGTGAGTATGCATGGGTGAGGTCCATGTATGTGTGGCTAATGGAAGATGTGCCTCTCGCTATGCGTAAGGTTCAACAAAGAAAGTAAGGAGAGTTTACATTTGTTGCTATATGAGGGGTTATTGTATTCTACTTTCATTGTGATTTTATGAGATGACTAACCATAGAAGACAGTCAATATTCAATGTATACTCTTGTATACTAGGTACAATGGTATTGGAGTACTAAGATAATAATAGAGCCACTTTGAGGTTCCCTATGAAATGAGGCATGGAACGGAGCCACTACGAAGAAGTTTCGGGAGTTACGAAGGAAGCTTCGGACTCATATTGTTCATGGGTTGAGAACGGGAGTTGAACTCTATGAGGTCGAATCTCCCGTTGTTCCTCAGTAGCTTAGTGGTATTGCGACAATAAGAAGTTTAAAAGCCAAGTAGGTAAATGCGATCATGTATAATTAAGTATAACTAGTACTGTTGGTTGTTTTGTTTATATATGGGTGATGCTATTTAGATATAAGTGAAAGTAATTAGATATCACTTGTTATGCTTTATTACAATTAGAAGGAATCAAATATAGGTTATTCTATGTATTTACAGATGGAAGTGATTAGATATAAATGTTTGTGATTATATAGTAGTGTTATGTTTACATATGCATAAGATTTTTTTTTAGGGGCTTATATTTGTACATATAAGAATATTACAGTCAAATGTGACTAAGAGGTGGTTGTCCCTTAGTAAGGGAGATTAGCCTAAGATTGGAGAGGGATCTTGCATACCTACATGCCCCCAAGGGTTAGGTTGGTTCCCAATGTAGAAGGCATAGGCCAAGGAAGGATGATGGAACATGAGAAGGAGTCAAGTGCCCATGACTTGTAAGGACTAGAGAAACTTATTTTTGAGATAAAAGAGAAGATGATGTGACGTCTTAAGAATGTGGATGATTGCCTCTGACAATTGGAGAATCACATCCTCAGAAGTCATGGAGGGCCCATGGTAGATATGGAACAACCCATTCTAGACCCACAACCTAGCCTAGTCCAGTGCATCCCAACCCAACCTAGTCCAATGCAATCCAGCCGAGCACAACCCAACCCAACACAGATCTCGTATAGCCCAATCTAGCCCAGCCTAACCCATAACGGATTCCAAGCTAGTGGGTTTCATGCTTGGCATTTGAGGGCCCCACATATGGAGGAAGTATCACTCGTTGTTGAGTCTAAGGTAGCAAGAGAAAGTTTAGTTCCATTAAGATTTTTTATGTTTGCATATGGGTCTAATCATTTGTGTGTAATATATTTGCAGTGCCCATTGTGCCTGACCTACTTACAAGTTTTGTAAAGTGCATGAAAGGTATGGTTAGACATGCGAAGAACCTACACAATCCTTATATGAACCTAAAAAAGATGAAAGGTGGGTCGTCAAAGGCTAAAAAATAAGATAGAGGATTAAAAAGGAAGAAGGTGGATGTTACTGATGCGACCCAATAGCAGTTCAACAGTGTTGAAAAGACCACATCAAAGGATAATTTATGTCACACATTAATACAACTAAATGCAATCTACGTTGATGAAGTAGAGCATTGGGTAGAAACTACAGTGCAGGAAAGTGAGACAGATGATCTTGATGCAGTGAGTGCCATCTCAAGGTCTACAATCTCAAAGCTCAATCATATAGACCCCTGAAGAAAGTTAACAGTATCAACGTTCGTCAATGAGTTGAAGACTAATGAGTGAGCTTTCTATTCTACGTGTAGATGCATAGGCAATAGTGATTTGTGTAGTTTTATGCATGGTTTACCGTTTCGGTTTCGGGACCGGCCGAAACCGATACGTTTCGGCTGTTTCGGCCGTTTCGGTTTCAGTTTCGGCCGTTTCGGTTTCGGCTGAAAGAATTTTTTTAATTATTAATTGGGTGTTGACGAGAGTTTGACTATATTTTGACTGTCCTTTAACTTCAAATTAAAAATACAATAAAATATTAGAAAAAAATTGAAAAAATTTAAAAAATTATGAATGAATTTATACTTAATTTTACAATAATTTTAAATATTATTTAAGCTAATTAAAATTAATTTTGATAGTTAGTCACTGATATTGTCTGTTTTTAATATATATTAGTGTATTAAAAAAATATATAAGAAATGATATGAATATGATTAAAATTTAAAAATTAACATAAGCAAATTTAACTTTTCATTAAAATGTATTTCACAAGTACATAATTTATAAATTCTAAGATAATACAACTAATCATCATAATCATCATCGATTGAGTTTGGAACATCTGGGTGTGGAATTACAAATTTAGTACCTGAATGATCCGGACGAGCATTTATGGGCATATAAATCAAAACAATTAGCTCTGCGCGATCTCATGGCAGCGGTTCTAAAGTATAACCATATATCGAAGGTCTAAAATAAAAATTATATTTTGACTAAAATTTAATTTAATTTTAATTATTTTTTAACTTCAAATTAAAAAATTATAATATATTTAAATTTTTTAAAAAATAATGAATAATTACGTGAATAATATTATGTACGTAAATAATATCTGACTGAAACCGATAAGACGTCGAAATTAAATTGGCGACAACACTGGCCCCAATATAAGGCCAGTCAAATTTTACGGAAGTACGAGTCAGGTTAGCGAGGGTACGAGATAGACGAGAGAACGGCGGTAGACTAATAAGAGCGCAGGGTTTTTGGGTTCGAACATGAAGCCAGCGCGAGGTCCTCCCCCCGACCCCACCCCCCCCCAACCCGCGCGAGCTCGGCGAGCTCCCGCCCGCCCGCCTGTCCGCCCGGAGCTCCCGCCAAACCCCCAGCCGCCCCCACCCAGCCGCGAGCTTCCCCCGGCAGCCTGCCCGCCCGGAGCTCCCGCCCCCCACCCGCGCGAGCTCGGCGAGCTCCCGCCTGCCGCCTCGCGCCGAGCCGGCGGCTCCCGCCCGGATCCCGGCGAGCTCCCGCCCGCCCCTCGCGCGAGCTCGGCGAGCTCGGGCCAGTGCGGCGCGATCCCCGACGAGCTCACGCCCCCGCGCGCGCAGCCCGACAGCTCCCGCCCCCCGCTCATCGAGCCCGGCGAGCTCCTGCCCCGCCCGCGCGAGCCCGGAGAGCTCCCGCCCGCCCTCGCGCGAGCCCGGCGAGCTCCCGCTCGCCTGCGCGCGCCCGGCGAGCTCCCGCCTGCCCGCGCGCTCGAGCCCGGCGAGCTCCCGCTCCCGCGTGCGTTCGTTGGCGAAGATGAACAGTAATGAACAGTACCCTAACCGATACGAAACCGCAGGTTTCGTTGCGGTTCCGGCCGAAACCGAAACGTTTCGGTCGAAACGTTTCGGTTTCGGCCGAAACTGCGAACCTTGGTTTTATGACATTAATTATTGATTTACATCAGCTATTTTATTTTATTTTAGTTTGTATATGCATATGTGTTTATAAACATCAATTATTTTAGTTACATCAATTATATCTATATACGTGCAGATGTGTTTATATATATATAGGAATATTTATATATGTATAGTTGTGATTATATATACATAGATGTGTTTATATATGAGTAGAAGTGTTTACATATACATAGTTGTAATTATATATGCATAGATTTATTACAAGTATAAGTATTTACACATGTGTACTTAGGATTATATATGTGCAGAAGTTTTTATATAGGAGTAGAAATATTTATATATGTATAGTTATGATTACATAGGTGCAAATATATTTATATATAAGTATACATCTTCATGCATAAATATATTTGTGCAATGGGTAGAAGTATTTATATATAAGGAGAAATGTTAATATATGGGTAGTAGTATTTATAAATATGAAAAATAATTTGTATAATATGTAGATTGATATATGATTTCTCTATTCACTTAGGTTATTTGTATGAAAGACACTTGACTTTGTTATCATGCAACTAAATCTCCACAAATTATTTTCAAGAGGTTTCATAAGGGTAGATGTCATCGATGTGTGATCGAGATTGACTACCTAGGATAGAGAAGACCTCAGAAGCGACTTCAAATCATAAATTAAAATTTATTTTAATTTAAAGTGTACTATTAAGTATTGTGGGAATATTGACTTCTAATAAGTACAAGACTCTGTTATTAGTTATCCTGATAATTATCAAGAACATCATAAAATAAAAAACCTAACTAATAAAATAGAGACAAAAAAAATTATTTGATTGATTTTTTAAAAAAGATGATATATAGCTTAAGTAAAGACATACTCTCACTTCACAATGAATTTTAACATAAACAATATGAAAGAAATAAAAAAAGAGAAGGAGTGGAAAAGAATTTTTGATTTGTGCTGTTGCCCCTCTTCCTCTACATTGGACCACATCACGTTTGACTCAAATTGACTCGATCTTTGATAAGTGTTGATGACATTGTTTGATGGGATATAAAAGGGAATGAGAGAAGTTTGAGATATTTCTAATAGCTTTGAACATTGGTGATAACTTCGTTAGATGATATTGTCCATGACTTATCGGGATTGACCTAAAGTATTTTCGATAGCTTTGAGGTTTAGCAATAATTTTATGATTTGAAGTATTTTTGTTAACTAATAAGGCATTGACAATAACTTTATTTGGTTGGAGTATTTTCGTTTGCCAATAAAGCGTTGACGATAACTCCATTGACCTTAAAGTATTTTTATAGCTAATAAGGTGTAAGCGATAACTTTTTCAGTTTTTGAAGTATTTCCATATCCAATAAAGCATAGGTGAAATCTTCATTATTTTTGGTTTGGTAGCATCACCAACGGCTTATAGGACTGTGTATAGTTTTAAAAATCACTTTATCAACTATTTTTGGGGTTGACTAACTTAAAGGGTACGTTGTCAACTACTTCTGGAGTTGATTAGCTTGAGGGGCACGTCGTCAATGGCATCTAGGATTGACTAGTTTAAGGAGTATATCGTCAATTATTTCTGGGGTTGACTAGCTTAAAGGGCGCATCGTTAACTACTTCTGGGTTGACTAGCTTGAGGGGCACATTGTCAATTACTTCTGGGGTTGACTAGTTTGAAGTGTAGCTAATGACTCTGAGCATATTGGTATTTAACTTTTTTGATTTGATAGCATCACCAATGACATACGAGGTTGGGTATAACTTTGAAGTGTGGTTGATAACTTTGAGTATGTTAATAATTAACTTTTTTTAATTTGGTAGTATCATCAATAGCTTAGGATGTTGGATAACTTTGAAATGTGATCAATAGCTTTGAGTGTGTTGACAATTAACTTTTTTTGAACAAGACATTCTAGTTAACTGACTAAGTGAGTTCAAATCTATCTTAACTCAGTTTGATTTGAAGCATTGTTAGTATTTTTGGGTTGGCTTTATTTAGAAGATGTGTCATCAACGGCTTTTAGGCTTGATTAGTTTCAAAGTATGACCAGCAACTTTAAACATGTTGACAATTAATTTTTTTAATTTAATAGCATCACTAATGACTTAGGGGGTTGGGTATAATTTTGAAGTATAGCTGACAGCTTTGAGATTATTGGCGATTAATTTTTTTGATTTGGTAGCATTACAAATGACTTAGGGGATTGGGTATAACTTTGAAGTGTGACTGACAACTTTGAGATTATTAGTGATTAACTTCTTTTAAATAAAGCGTTATGGTTGACTAATTAAATAAGTTCAATCCTACTTTAGTTTAATTTGATTTGAAGCGTTGCTAGTGCTTTTGAGTTTGCTTAGCTTGGAAGATGCGTTGTTAATGGCTTTTAGGGCTAACTAGCTTTGAAGTGTGATCAACGACTTCAAACATATTGATAATTAACTTTCCTGATTTAATAGTGTCACTAACAACTTAGGGAGTTGGATATAGTTTTGAAGTGTGATCGATAAATTTAAAAATGTTGGCGATTAACTTCTTTGATTTGATAGCATCACCAATGACTTAGGGGGTTGGGTATAGTTTTGAAGTGTAGCTGATAGTTTTAAGCATGTTGGCAATTAACTTTTTTTGAAGAAGACCTTGTGACTGACTGACTAAGCAAGTTTGAGTCTACCTTAGTTTGGTTTGATTTGAAGCTTTGCCAATCCTTTTAGATTGACTTAGCTTTGAAGTATGGCTGACAACTTGACCATGGCAGCAATTAACTTCTTTGATTTGATAGCATAATTAACGAATTATGAGGTTGGATATAACTTTGAAGTATGGTCAACAGCTTCGAGTGTATTGGTGATTAACTTCTTTAATTTGGTAGCATTACTAACAACTTATCTAGTCAGATATAGATTTGAAGTGTTGCTAAAAGCTTTTATAGCATACCAAGTAAGACTCAGTTTGGCTTTATTTAGTTCTATTCGAACTAATTTAAGTTTAGGTCAAGATGGTAACATTACCCTTTGATTATAATCATGAAGGATTGTTGAAGGTTCAGTACACCCAGTGAAATTTGGTTTGATCCAATTCAGTACACTTAAGAAGGTCTAGCCTCTACCCTTGGGCTACTAGCTTATTTAACTAATCGCAAGACGCGAGCTTGAGCTAATTTCGAATTTTCTCTTCATGCCTACAGTCTTATACTTTCGGAAGCTTTTTGGATGACCAGTGCTTGCTACTATAGTAAAAGTAACTTAAGAAGAACATTTATTTCCCATCAAATCAGTCTGAGTATCATACTTTCTCTTCACTATTTTAGTCATTGAAACTCCACTTACAATGATATTCCCTATTAATTGATAAATATTGCCGTACTTTTCTCCTTTCATTAGAATTCTAATAGGGATAATTACGGGTGACCCCCCGTAATTAGCCTTAATTACGGTTAACCCCCCGTAATTTCCGTAATTACCCCCATCCCCCTCAAATTCGCCCATATTTACCCACAGCCCCCTGATTGTTATTTAATCAAAATTTTACCAAAAAATTCCGATTTTACCCCCGTTATTTTTACACATACACCCCTAAAAACTTATTTTTTATAGTTAAACCCCCGGATTTCGGAATTTTACAAATAACACCCCGAAAGAACTCAGATTTACAAAAACGTTCTCCAAATTCGAATTTTTGCAAATAAACCCCCCGGAAATTATTTCGATATACAGAAAAGTCCCCGAAATTCGGATTTTTGCAAATAACACCCCGTCGCGCGGGCGGGAGCGGAGGAGGAGGCCGGACGGCCGGCCGCGGGAGCGGAGGCGGCGGCTGGAGCGGAGGCGTAGGCCGGCGGCTGGAGCGGAGGCGGAGGCCGGCGCGCCGGCACGCCGAAACGCGGGCGCGGACGGCCACGGCCGAGGCCGTTCCGCCCCCGCGTGCCGGGGACGGAGGCCGAAGCCGGCGCGCCCGCACGCGGGCGCGGGCGAGGACGGCCACGGCCGAGGCCGTTCCGCCCCCGCGTGCCGGGGACGGAGGCCAAGGCCGGCGCGCCCGCACGCGGAGGCCGAGGCCGAGGCCGTTCCGCCGGAGACGGAGGCCGAGGCCGGCGCGCCCGCGTGCCGGGGACGGACGGCCTTGGCCTTGGCCGTCCGCTCCCGCGTGCCGGCGCGCCGTCCTCGGCCTCCGTCCCCGGCACGCGGGGGCGGAACGGCCTCGGCGTCCGTCTCCGCTCCCGCGTGCGGAGGCCGTCCGCGGCCGCGTGCCGGCGGGCCGTCCGGCGCGCCGTCGGGCCTCCGGCGAGGGGTGTATTTGTAAAAATTAGTTTTTAAAAAAATTTAGAGTTATTTTTTAAAAAAAATTTAATGGTCTATTTTTTAATTTGTAAATATTAAATTTATAATTATAAATATAAAAAACACTAATGTCTTTTTTGTAAAATTTTTATTTAAAATATGATTAAAAATATAGACTTATTTATAAAAAAAATATTGAAGGGGTCTATTTGTAAATGTACAATATGAAACTTGTAATTTTAAATTTTAAACTTTGAAACCTTCGATGACTTATTTGTAAATTTTATTTATAAAATAAATAAAATTTGAACGTATTTATAAGAAAAATATTAAAGGTGGTCTATTTTTAAATGTAAAAATGTAAAAATTAGTTTTAAAAAAATTTTACAGTTATTTTTAAAAAAAAATTTGAGGGTCTATTTTTTAATTTATAAATATTAAATTGGTAATTATAAATATAAAAACACTAATGTCTTTTTTGTAAAATTTTATTTAAAATATGATTAAAAATATAGACTTATTTATAAAAAAAATATTGAAGGGGTCTATTTGTAAATGTACAACATAAAACTTGTATTTTTAAATTTTAAGCTTTGAAACCTTTTGATGACTTATTTGTAGAATTTATTTATAAAATAAATGAATTTTGGACGTATTTATAAAAAAAAAATTAAAGGTGGTCTATTCTTAAATGTAAAAAATAGTAAAAATTATTTTAAAAAAAATTTTACAGTTATTTTAAAAAAAAATTTGAGGGTCTATTCTTTAATTTATAAATATTAAATTTGTAATTATAAATATAAAAAACACTAATGTCTTTTTTGTAAAATTTTATTTAAAATATGATTAAAAATATAGACTTATTTATAAAAAAATATTGAAGGAATCTATTTGTAAATGTACAATATGAAACTTGTAATTTTAAATTTTAAGCTTTGAAACCTTCGATGACTTATTTGTAAAATTTATTTATAAAATAAATAAAATTTGGACGTATTTATAAAGAAAAGTATTGAAGGTAATCTATTTTTAAATGTACAAAATAATAAACTTGTAATTTGAAATTTGAAAATTTTAAACTTTCACTGTATTTCGCAAGGCAATGAGCGGACAGCGACGGCAATCCGGCAGGGCAGCGACGGCAGCAGCTGCGCAGGGACTGACGGCGGTAGCGGCAGAGCACAGCGGCGGCGGCGACGCAGATGCGTTTAGGGCTACATGAAGAAGAGGGTTATATAAAAAAGTTTTGGACTTTTTTGTAATTCGGAATAATTTCGGAGAGTTATTTGCAAAAATCAAAATTTCGGGGACTTTTTTGTAAATTTAAATAATTTCGGGGTGTTATTTGCAAAAATCCGCGCCCGCGCCCGGGGAAGCAGGTGGAGGCCGGGGCGCCGGCGAGCCGGTGGCGGGAGCGGAGGCGGACGCCGAGGCCGTTCCGCCCCCGCGTGCCAGGGACGGAGGCCGAGGCCGGCGCGCCGGCACGCGGGTGCAGACGGCCGAGGCCAAGGTCGTCCGTCCCCGGCATGCGGGCGTGCTGGCCTCTGCCTCCGTCCCCGGCACGCCGAGGTGGAACGGCCTCGGCCGTGGCCGTCCTCGCCCGCGCCCACGGGCGGGTGCGCCGGCTTCGGCCTCCGTCCCCGGCACGCGGGGGCGGAACGGCCTCAGCCGTGGCCGTCCGCGCCTGCGTTTCGGCTTGCCGGCGCCCCGGCCTCCGCCTCTGCTCCAGCCGCCGGCCTCCGCCTCCGCTCCCGCCAGGCCGGCCGACCGGCCTCCTCCTCCGCTCCCGCCCGCGCGACGGGGTGTTATTTGCAAAAATCCAAATTTCGGGGACTTTTCTGTATATCGGAATAATTTCCGGGGGTTTATTTGCAAAAATTCAAATTTGGAGGACGTTTTTGTAAATCTGAGTTCTTTCGGGGTGTTATTTGTAAAATTCCGAAATCCGGGGGGTTAACTATAAAAAAATAAGTTTTTAGGGGTGTATGTGTAAAAATAACGGGGGTAAAATCGGAATTTTTTGGTAAAATTTTGATTAAATAACAATCAGGGGGCTGTGGGTAAATATGAGCGAATTTGAGGGGGGTGGGGGTAATTACGGAAATTACGGGGGGTTAACCGTAATTAAGGCTAATTACGGGGGGTCACCCGTAATTATCCCATTCTAATACTGCATGTCACCTTCATGATTTCATCTCTTACTAAATTATTACATTCTTTTGAGTTCAGTACACCAAGTGAAATTAGATTTCTTCATATCTTGGGGACATGCCTCACCCCAGTAAGAGTATGAATTGCTCCATCAAATATTGAGATTTTGACTATTACCACACCGATGATTTCACCGGCTGAATTATCGTCCAACCAAATAGTACCTTTCTTTTTATTCTCCTTATAAAGAGTAAACTAATTATTCCTGGAGCAAATATGGTAAGAACTATCAAAATCTAAAATCTACTTACCAGAAGTACCGATTTTTGCGAATACTACAAGAACATCTCCATCCGCACTATTCTTAGAAATATTATCCACTATTGCCATCGTCATATTGGAGAACTCTATCTTCCCAAGTTTAGGACAATATCTTCTAAAGTGGTTATATTTCTTATTTGAATAATATTGTAATTTCGCCTTCAATTTTGATTTGAACCGTTGCTTGTCTTCTCCACGTTCTCTTAATCTTCTTCTTTTGTGAGCCACTAATCCTTCACCAAACTTCATATTAATATTGGAGTTTCTCCTTTTTTCATTAGAAAGAATACTAGCTGTCACATCTTCCATCTTGACCGTTTCTTTACCATAAAGAATTGTGGTCCCAATATGATCATACGAACCAGGAAGAGACATCAAGAGAATCAACGCCTTATCGTCCTCGTCAAACTTCACATCAACTTTTAGCAAATCATTGATAATCTTATTGAAGACATTCAGGTGATGTAATATAGTTGTACCTTTGCTTATACACAGTCTGTATAACTATTATTTCAGGTAGAACTTGTTCGTGAGGTTTTTTGACATATACAACTTTTCGAGTTTTGTCTAGATATCCATCGTCATCTCTTCATCAATGACATTATATAAAGCCTCATCAGTCAGACTTAAAATAATTAAAGTCAATGCCTTCTAATCTATCTCCTCCCAGTTTTCATCGCTTATCTTGATCGGCCTTTTTCTTTACTGTCTAACATCTTTTGTAGGCCTTGACAAGTAAGAACCGCTTTCATCTTCTTCTGTCATAAGGCAAAATTTATCTTGTCATCAAACTTCTCCATCGCGAGTAAGGACTTTGCCATCTTGATTGTTTACTCCTAAACTCTGATACCAATTATTGAGATTCATAGTGAAAGATTAATGAATTACCTTATTCTCAAACAACGGAAGAAATGAGAAGTAATATAAGATAAAAGAAAATAATAAGAGAAGATAGCGAGAGATCCACTATCAAAAGACTTTTACAAGAGTTTACAAGAAGGACTGTACTCTATCTTAGTCAACTAAATTCTTTACCAAGTCTCAATAATGCCTCCACCTTCAGAGAGAATTTTCAAGAGAATACAATAATGAACCACCAAGAGAGACCACCGAGAAGTATTAGAAAGACTCACACACGAGAGCTAATACTCTCTCTCTCTCTCTTCTCTTTATTCTCTCTATTTCTCTCTAGTTCAACCTCAATACTACATCACCACTAAGCCCTATGTATTATAGTATATTTATAGATCCTTATTGAATTAGAGTTTTACTCTAATTATAACTTCTAATATTATAAATAAATCATAAGTCTAAATCTAACTTAGGATTCCTATTTTAATTCAAACTCTAATCCGAGTTTGAGACACCCAAAACTCAATAAATACTATCCCATGTGTTCATAATTGATGCATTTTGTGATGATGAACCCTCATACTCTATGATAACTCCTTCATATACAAAATTTTCAACATATTTATTATTTTATTTATATTTAAATAATAAATGGATGCTCAGTTTGTGACCAAAAATTAATATTTTTAACTCAATATAAATATATCTATAATCATTTCAATACAAGTATAAACATTTGAACTCTTATATAAATACTTTACTTATATATAATTATTTCAATACATACATAATTACTTTAACTCTTATGTAACTATTTCAACCTATATATAAATATTTTTTTCTCATATATAGCTATCTCAAATACGATATTAATACCTCACTTAGCGTATAACCATGTAGAAATATTTTAAATAATATGCACCACTCATTCTGCAGAAATTTATATTTAGATGACATATGTAACATATTATAAAATAATGAAAGATCATGTAGTGCACACATGAAGTAAAAATTTCAAAAACTATCAAACAAGGTGCACACAAAATGGACAGCATAGAAATTTTTACAAAAGAAACAAACATAAAAGGAAATAGAGCATATGATCAGCCAGAACTTCATTTCATCCATCATGTTTAACAGGTGTCAACATACTTCAAGTTGCATGTGTTGTCATTTGATATGGTTTCAAATCTTCGATGACCATCTCGATCATAATTCTTTTGATGTGGTTTCAGATCTTCGATGACCATCTTTGATGACCATCGTTGTGGATCGTTCATGAATATCTTCTGCTCACATGAGATGATATGTTTTACAATCTCTAATGACTGATTCAAGCCCCCACTTTAAACAAATCTCATCCAAGATAAGATTCCAAGATAAAAATGCTAATAAATTCAAAACACGAGCATTATTTTTGAAGTGCATAATAGTAAACATGCTCTCCATATTCATAATAATACGATGGCGAACAATCCAACTTTTAAGAAGATGATAAATAGTTGGACGAGATAAACTCTTCAGCAATCCTGCTAAAATCCACTCAAAAACTCATAAAAAATCACACCAAAACTCTTTCTCTCTCCGGCTAGTAGATGAACATAAATCTTAAAACACTATGTACAATTACAACTAGGAGAACTGTATCTGAATATCCCTATAAAAATGACAAATATCAATTGTAATGAAACCAAAATCCACTTCAAATTCCATCAAAAATAGCTCCTGCGCTTTCACTCTCCGTCAAACACACTAACGAGAGGGTGACATAAGGACTAATTGATAAATTGGAAGATGAGAGGGGCCAATAAAAAAAGTCAAAACTTTTAAGAAATTTATTAGTAATTTTCCCTCGTTACTTTTGATTTTCAAAATTATTAATTGTGTCTTCTTGTGCTTTTTGCATAAAATATTTATTTAAATCTATTTATATGTGAATATAACTAATTAAACCTAGACTTTTGTTTGTATTTTTTATATCTATTACATCTTATAATTACTTTATATTATAAACTTTTTTTATTTATGTAAAAATGGGTTATTAGTAATTTTGAATGCGGAAAAGGTCGTTTGGAATTTTTTGAAATATTTCAGGGGTTATTGGTAATTGTCCCCAACGCTAATCAACCGCATATTAAGATGAAAATTCTTTTAAAGTAACCCATAGGCATAGTGCAACAAAATAATTTGATCACATAATTGTAAGTAAAATTTCAGGGACTGGTAAATAATTGTTGAAAATTCAAGGGCTAGTACGTAATAAAGACCTGATATCCATATATGCCCGTCCTCCATCACCGTCTCCTTCCCACAACAACCTTACAGGACACCGTCATCCATGGAGCCTCCCTTCGGTCATCACCGCGATCACCACCGGAGAGAAGAAGAAGAAGAACACCGCCTCCACCACCACCACCACGACCACGAGCGACTCCCACTGCAGGACCCCTACGAGCAGAACGCTCCTCGTCCTCCTCCTCCCACCTCCGTCCATCACGTCTCCCACGAGGCCCCCTCCGCCTTCGGCCACCACCCTCCCCTGGAGGAGTCACTCCACCATGTGTCCCATCCCGCGAACGCCCCCCGGAAGCGCACCGTCAGGATCGTCAACAAGGCAGGCGGCGACAGCTACTCGCTCGCCATCCGCCACGGTACCGTCGTGCTCGCGCGTGCTGATCCCAACGATCAATGGCAGGTGGGGATTAGGTCCTCTTTCATATTTGCAAAAATACCCCCAAATTAATAATAATAACGATAAATGATTTGTATAATAAATTGTATTTTTATTCATTGATCTATACTTTTTTTAAATAATTTAATTTTATGTTGTTTGATCTATGTTTTTGCTATACGATCCAAGTTTTCTTTTTCTGTCACAAGAATTATATGCCTTGGGATCTGAATTTCGAACGCTTTGTGTAGCATTGGATTAAGTATGAGAAGCTTGCCACCAAAGTGAAGGATGAAGAGGGTCTTCCGAGCTTTGCTCTTGTCAATGCAGTCTCTGTTGAGGCTATCAAGCACTCTCTTGGAGCAGAGAAACCTGTATGCATTTTTACTTTTTTTTCTTCTTCTTAAAATTTTGAGTTTTTAATAAATAATTATTTCTTTTATTATGAATTTATATAAAATTATTTATTTTATTATTATTAAAAAAGTCACGTATTTTATATTATAAATTTATAAAAAAATCAGCTTGATTAAATATTTAAAAAACAGTTTATTTTAATTTGAAAGACTAAATTATTTTTATTTAATTTTATTTTAAATGACCGGTTCATAATTATCAGATAACTATTTTTCGAACAGTCGATTTGACAAAATTAGATTTAAAATTTTTAATTTTATAGAATTGATTAATTGATCTTTCACAAAAACTAATATAAGTTCAAATTTTTTATATTTATTTAACATTTATTTATATTAAAATCAAAAAATAATTTATATTTTATATTAATTATCTAATAAAGTCGAGTTAGAAAAGAATATTTTTTAAATATTTTAATCGATTTTTTTTTGTAAATTTATAATATAAAATAAGTATTTTTTATTAATAAAAATAAGATAGATGGTTTTTTAAAAATGAAATAATTACCTATGAGTCCCTGTAATTAGCCTTAATTACGTACAACCCCCCTAAATTTTCGGAATTATCCACACTCCCCATTTTTGAAAATATTTACCCACACCCTTCTGATTGTTATTTAATCAAAATTTTCCCAAAAAATTCCGATTTTACCCTCGGTTATTTTTACAATTAAACCCCTAAAAATTTATTTTTTATATTTTAACACCCCGAAATTCGATTTTTTACAAATAACACCCCGAAATTACTCCGATTTACATAAAAGTCCTCGAAATTCGGATTTTTGCAAATAACCCCTCGGAAATTATTTCGATTTACAGAAAAGTCCCTAAAATTCGGATTTTTACAAATAACACCCCGAAATTATTCAGATTTATAGAAAATCCCTGAAATTCGGATTTTTGTAAATAACACTCCGAAATTATTCTGAATTACAAAAAAGTCCCGAAATTTTCTTATAAAACCCTCTCCTTCCTACTGTAGCCCTAAACTACTGACGTGTCGCCGTTGCCGCCGCTCTGCCGCTCCTTGCGCAGCTGCTACCGTCGCTGTCCCGCCGGTGAGGAGATCGCCGTCCGGTCGCTGCCCTGCACCCCCTACGCCGTCGCTGCTCTGCGTCGCGCCCCCCACGCCGTCGCCGTCGGTGCTCTGTCATTCATCGTCAGCCCCCTGCTCTGCCCTCGCGCTGTCGTTGCCCCGCCGGCGAGAACACCGCCATTCCGTTGTTGCCGTCGCTGCCACCCTCCTTCGTCCTCGGTAAGCCACCACCTCCTTCTGAACCCCACCTTTCCTTCGCGACCGAGGCTAGCGAGGACGCCCGACGGAAGAAGGCCGGGTGGCGGACGTCTGCGCGTGATGGTGCCCTGGCGAGAATGCCGGAGGCCGGGTGATCTCAGCCGTCCGCGCCGCATGCCCTCGAGCCAACGTCTGCCAGCCGCTCGCCGCTGGATGGCCTCGGACCCCCTCCCCGCTGGACGGCCTCGGACCCGCTCCTTGCCGACGGCCTCGGACCCGCTCCCCGCTCGACAGCCTCGGACCCGCTCCCCGCCCGACGGCCTCGGACCCACCCATCGCTCCCGCCCTCGCCCCCAGACGGCCTCCGACAACCCCCACCCCTGTCCCTGCCCGATGGCCTCAGACCCCCTCCCCGTTCGACGACCTCAGACCCCTTCCTCGCTCGACGGCCTCGGACCCACCCCGGCCCCCATACAGCCCCAGACACCAGCCCATCGCCCACGCCCCACTCCCCCGTCCCCCCGCCCCCGCCCCCGCCTCACTCGTTCTCAGTGCCTCGAACCCACCCCCCTCACCCTCCCCCCCCCCCCCCCCCCCGCCCCTACCCCCCCCCCCCCCCGCCCCCACGCCCCCCCACCCCCTCCCTCTTCCCCTCTCCTCCTCCTCCTCCTCCTCCTCTTTTCCGTTGCCCCTCAAGCCACCAGCCACAATTCTTCAATCTGTTTTTTATATCTAATTTTTGATATTGCGTATTTACAGATGACTGATTTGGAGAATCTGGTACAATTAGTGCTCCGTTATGGAGGATATTGGAAGGAAGTGGAACATACTCAAAGAAGAAAATATGTATTTGGTAGACAGAAGTCTTTACTGGTTGATACAAAAAAAATACACATTTGCATAATTATGGATTGACGTCTGTAAATTGGTCGAAACAAGGACAAATGAGTTATTTGTGATCAAGTATTTATATCCAAACAACAGTCCTCCGATTTATATGTCAAGCAGCAGTGAAATTTAGTTGGAAGCAATGTGGACAGTAATTCAAGACTTGAAGCATAGCAATATCTATATATCAGTGGAGGATATTGGCGATCCTTTATCAGCGGTGTCTGCACCAAGGCTGACTCCTTTGATAGGAGAATCTTCTATGTATCACAGTGTGCAAAGAGATGAATATATTGATTCAAATTTAGATGATTGTCTTTCTGATTCTAGTTTTCATAGTTTGATGTATTCTTCTGATGATGATAAAGATGATGAGGAGGAGAATGATAATGACGAGTTAGTTGCTGAGCAGGAGTAAGAAAATATAAGACAAGGCGAAGAAAAAAGAGTAGAAGACAGAGCGAAAAGTGATTTGCTACCTTTACTTGAAGATAATTTGAATGACAATATTCTGAAAATAGGAGACATATTTGAAGATGTACATGCATTCAGATTGGCTCTTAGACAGTACTGTATTGTGCATAGATTTCAGCTTTTGTTTGTGAAGAATGATCGTAATAGAGTAACAGTCAGATGTGCTTCTGCGAATTGCCGATGGAGGCTTCATGCTTCAGAGAGATCTGATGGTTCAGGTTTTCAGATAAGGAAAATGGAATCAGTTTATACTTGTATTGCTATTGATACTTCTGAAAATAAAATAGCAAATGCTGAATGGGTAGGTAACCAAGTTTTGCATTGGATGTATGTTGACAAGCAAATCACAGTCAAGCAAATACAGAATATGATGAATGAGAAATACAGTCTCAGACTGACTTATATGCAGACATGGAGGGGAAAAGTCTATGTTTACAGGATTATTCATGGCAATGAAGAAGAATCTTTTAATTTGTTTTATTCGCTGAAGGCAGAGTTGGAGAGGAGGCATCCTGGTAATATTGTGCACATTACTCAGTGTCCAGATATGTCTTTTCAAAGATGTTTTATGTCACTACATGCTTGTAAGAGAGCTTTTCTTACTGGATGCAGATCTATACTGGGAGTTGATGGATGTTTCTTGAAAGGGAAATATAAAGGCACATTACTTTCAGCTTGTGGAATTGATGGGGAGAATAACCTAGTTCCAGTTGCATTTGTAATTGCAGAAGCAGAAACATACCAATCTTGGTTATGGTTTCTACATAATTTGCAACGGGTTATTGGAAATTTGAATAGCTTGGCTATTATTTCAGATGGGCAGAAGGGTCTTTCTGATGCTGTGAAGAATATTTTCCCATATGTTGAGCATAGAGTTTGTATAAGACATGTGATTGCAAACTTCAAAAGATTCTACCATGAGAAAAAGGTTAGAAAATTTGGTTTTTAATGCTTCAAATACATTTTTGCCTACTAAATTCGTGAAGTACATAGAAAGGATTGAACAACTATTCATACCAGCTTGGCAGTACATGAAAGAAATAAATGATTTTGCATGGAGTAGAAGTCACTTTGATCATTCAGTGAAATGTCATTATGTGACTAACAATATTTCTAATTCATTTAACAATTTTATTCAGGATGACAGGGAGCTTCCCTTTTTTGAATTACTTGATTTCATCAAGTAGAAGATAATGATAAAATTTGCCACAAGAAAAAATGAAGGATTTCACTGGTCTGGAAAGCTAGTGCTAAGAATAGAAGCTTTTATTAGGAAAGTTTCAAAGGCACGTGGCGGATACCGTATTTGGAGGTCTTCTGATGATATTTCAGAGTTTAGTGATTCTGCAGGCCGATGGATTGTGGGTATAAGGCAGAGGATTTGTGACTGTAGGAAGTGACAGCTGACAGGAGTGCCTTGCGTTCACGGTATTATTGCTCTCCTTGATGTTCGACTTAATCCTATTGATTTTGTTGATGACTACTATACTCTGGAGACATACAAAAGAGTATATGATGTTCCTGTTACTCCATTGTCAAACAAGCAATTTTGGTGTTTGTACCAAATGCTCTGCAAGTACTTCCTCCACGTTCAAGGGGACAACCTAGTAGACGTAATAAGAAAAGGATTAAGGATCCAATGGAAATATCAAGTAGAGTAATATATACTTGCAGTAGATGTGGTCAGATGGGACACAACAAGAGAGCGTGTGAAGAGTCTCTTGGACTACAACAACAAATTGAAGTTTCTGGATCTAGCAATAAGCAACAATTAGTGGGAAACCAATATATTGGAGGACGTGGCAGGGGAAGAGGAAGAGGAAGGTCTACCGTAATGACTTCAAATTTTAGTATGCATTTACCATGTGAGTTTTTCTTTTAAAAAATTGATAATTTTTTTCTTATTTTATTTGATTTTGAAATAATACATTAATAAATGTCACTGTGTTTTTTTGCAGGAAGTTCGTCAGATCCCTAGGATCAATTTTGATTGGGTAAACTGTCTTATCAAAAATGATGATGATGTCATGTTGCTTGGTTACCATAATTATGGGTGTATTCTGTTTGCAGGTATATATTTCTGCTAGATAGACTGAGGAGAGTTAGATGACAAGGTTTTGGATTGGCGACTCAGGAGGAATATCTTTTATCATCCACCTCTCTTTTGTTGAATGAGAAATGAGGGGTGTTATTTTAGACACTTGTTTTATTAATGTTCTTCAAATTCTGATTTATAAGGAATAATGGAAGGTTTCCTTTTTTGGTTGAATAATGGAAGGTTTCCTTTTGTTGGACAACAGCAAAACATGTTATATTGCTTTGTGTCTTGAACTTTCTAGCTACTATTGCTATCTGATTACTGATTAGGCTATATTGTTTTAGCAAGCTGCAAGCTTCTATTATTGTTCTGGTAGGCTATATCGAAAGTAGAATATGTTATAAAATCTCAGGAATGATTGTCATTCACTAGGAAGTGACTTTCTTTATCATATCCAGTTTTACATAAATAGAGTTTATCCTTTTAGTGGGAGATCTGGATTTGGTGTGATTTTTCTCCGTACTCTTTCTTTAGTTGTTTTAAAACTTAAAATTTAAAATTATAAGTTTCATATTGTACATTTAAAAATAGATCCCTTGATTATTTTTTTAATAAATAAGTCAATATTTTAATCATTTTTAATATTAAATTTCACAGTAAAGACAGTGAAGGTTTAAAATTTAAAATTTAAAATTACATGTTTACTATTTTACATTTAAAAACAGACCACCTTTAATATTTTTATTTATCAATAAGTCCAAATTTTATTTATTTTATAAGTAAATTTTACAAATAAATCATCGAAGGTTTCCAAACTTAAAATTTAAAATTACAAGTTTCATATTATACATGTACAAATAGATCTCTTGATTCTTTTAAAATAAGTTAATATTTTAATCATTTTTAATATTAAATTTCACAGAAAAGACAGTGAATGTTTTAAAATTTAAAATTTTAAATTACAAGTTTACTATTTTTATATTTAAAAATAGACCACGTTTAATATTTTCATTTATAAATAAGTCCAAATTTTATTTATTTTATAAGTAAATTTTACAAATAAGTCATTGAAGGTTTCAAAACTTAAAATTTAAAATTACAACTTTCATATTGTACATTTACAAATAGATCCCTTGATTTTTTTATAATAAATCAATATTTTAATTATTTTTAATATTAAATTTCACAGAAAAGACAGTGAAAGTTTTAAAATTTCAAATTTCAAATTACAAGTTTACTATTTTTACATTTAAAAATAGACCACGTTTAATATTTTTATTTATAAATAAGTCCAAATTTTATTTATTTTATAAGTAAATTTTACAAATAAATCATCGAAGGTTTCAAAACTTAAAATTTAAAATTACAAGTTTCATATTGTACATTTACAAATAGAACCCTTGATTTTTTTAAAATAAGTCAATATTTTAATCATTTTTAATATTAAATTTCACAGAAAAGACAGTGAAAGTTTTAAATTTTAAAATTTTAAATTACAAGTTTACTATTTTTACATTTAAAAATAGACCACGTTTAATATTCTTATTTATAAATAAATCCAAATTTTATTTATTTTATAAGTAAATTTTACAAATAAATCATTGAAGGTTTCAAAACTTAAAATTTAAAATTACAACTTTCATATTGTACATTTACAAATAGATCCCTTGATTTTTTAAAAAAATAAGTCAATATTTTAATCATTTTTAATATTAATTTTCACAAAAAGACAGTGAAATTGTTAAAATTTGAAATTTAAAATTATAAGTTTACCCTTTTTTATATTTAAAAATAGACCACGTTTAATATTTTTATTTATAAATAAGTCCAAATTTTTTTTATTTTATAAGTAAATTTTACAAATAAGTCATTGAACGTTTCAAAACTTAAAATTTAAAATTTCAACTTTCATGTTGTACATTTATAAATAGACACCTTCAATATTTTTATTTATAAATAAATCTATATTTTTTATCATATTTTAAGTAAAATTTTACAAAAAAGACATTAATAATTTTTAAATTTATAAAACAAAATTAATATTTATACATTAAAAAATAAACCCTTAAATATTTTTTTAAAAAATAAGTCTAAATTTTACTTATTTTAAAGCTAATTTTTATAAATAGACCCATCGCCGGCCGGCTCCGTGCTCGCGCGCCGGGGACGGAGGCTGAGGCCGAACGGGGAGTGAACGGCCCGCTGGCATGCGGGCGCGGACGACCTCCGCATGCGGGACGGAGGTCGGGGCAGGCGCGCCGGCACGCGAGTGCGGATTGCCAAGGCCGAGGCCGTTCCGCCCCTGCATGTCGGGGACGAAGGCGAAGGTCGGCGCGCCGGCGTGCTGGCCTCTGCCGTCGGCTGCGGTGTCACCGCCCGCGCGCCGCCACTCTTGGCGCCGTCGAATGTCGGGGACTTTTCTGTAAATCGGAATAATTTCCGGGGGATTATTTGCAAAAATCCGAATTTCGACGACTTTTCTGTAAATCGGAGTAATTTCGGGGTGTTATTTGTAAAAAATCAAATTTCGGAGCATTAAATATAAAAAATAAGTTTTTAGGGGTTTAATTGTAAGGGCGTGGGTAAATATTTTCGAAAATAAGGGCGTGGGTAATTCCGAAAATTATGGGGGTTGTACATAATTAAGGCTAATTACAAAAATTTATAAGTAATTATTCTTTTAAAAAATCACAATAGAGGGGTGATTGCTGGCTTAAAAACTCTCAATTTTTTAATAATTTTCGCAAATTATCCCTTATATTTGCCGATTTGAAGATTACCCCCTGTATTATAGGTACTTAAGAAAGGAACTCTATTTTATATCGCTATTTCCAAAAACCCCCTCCCTTACTGACTAAGCATACGTTTACTTTGTTATACTACCCAAGCCATTTATTGCCCATTTCATCATTTGTTTGTTGTTCTCTGAATATATATTTCTACCAACTCTTTTCCAGGTTCGTCTGGTTCCTACGTCCCCGACTATCTCGACGAGTCGGTCCTGTGGACGGAGAGCCACGACTGCGGAGATGGCTTCAGATGCATCAGAATGGTTAACAACATCGGTCTCAACTTCGACGCTTTTCATGGAGACGAGGACCACGGAGGAGTGCACGATGGGACCACGGTCGTGCTCTGGGAGTGGCTCAAAGGCGACAACCAGAAGTGGAAGATCATCCCCTACGTGAGTTCCCGATGAACTCGATTCTTCGCAAATCTTGGAAACAACTGAAAACATCTGTTTTACGAGAACATGAGTTTTCGCCTTCGTTGATCGTTTTCGTTTCCCAATGTGTTGCAGGAAGAATGAGAAGAATGGCTTGCTTGCTATAAGAGCTTCAGATTGTCGGAGTTGTGTGTTCAGTTGTGTGTTTGAACTATGATTTGCACTGTAATGTGTCGTTGTACCTTTACTTTGAAGTCTGTGCTTGATGTTTCATATGTTTGTTGCTTACGTGTTACATTTATATAATATAAAGATATGGGTATTGTTTATTAGATTGTTAACTTTGTCATTAACACATAATATTAGGCTAATATAAAGTTAATCACATATTAATAGGCGACATAAGCAGACTGACATGTTGGGCTTTTAGCTTCGGCATATTTTGCGATCTCCTTCAGAATTCGGTTAAGTTAGTAGAATATAAATTTTTTTTAGATTAATTTATCACACCTGATATTATAATAATCTTTCTATGCAGATGTAATTTGAGTACATCAATTTTAATATTAATTTCGATTTTTAAGAGTTTGTACAGTTTTAAATCTGAAGCTCTCATACCACTTATTGGGGGAGTAGAAGGAGTGTCAAACCATATTAATGTAATGTACCGGACACCAAACCATCCCAAAATTTAAATTTATGGGTTATGAGTCTTTTTCATTATGTATATTATACTTTATCTATCCAATATCCGATGTGAGGTTGATTTATTACACTTGACACTATAATAATTCTCGTCTCATATCTCGTAGGCTTGATTTGATTGATGAGAAAATAAAATAATTATAAAAATATTATTCCTATTAATGTGAATATGTAGAATTTAAATTTGTACAAAATTTGAAATTTTGTTTGATAATTTTTTACTTTTTTTTTCAACATTTTGACATATATTAATAAAATAAGAAATAAAATAATAATTTAACAAAAATAAATAAATAAATTTCTTTTTGATGTAATGGTAAAATATTGAATTATTATAATATCTAAATTTCCTTTTGCAATCCGTTCTAATCAAATGAAGTTTTAAATCGATTAGACTACTTATTAAAATCGAGATGACTAGTGTTATAAAAGGACTCGACCAATTATCTCAGTTGGATAGTCTTTTTCTAGATTTTATTCTAAATACAGAAAAACTTAATTCATATTGATTTGAAGTGCTTTGAATCTACATGATACCGAGGTCTTTTATTTCTGTGCGACTCATTCCGAACCAGGTTTCGGATCGGTTTCGACCAAATCTCTCTGTGAATCCCTTTGAGAGATTCGGTGCACCGACAACCCTTTTTAGGATGGATTGACTCTCTGAGTTTCTGACTTAGAAATTGACGAAGTCATTGAGAAAGAGTCTCTTCAGGGAGAACAAATGGATGGGGAATCAGTGGATCAACTCGCCTAAATGCTTCAGGGTAAACCCTCATGGACCTCCTTCAGATGCGTTGACGACAAAAGAATGGGATCTTGGAGATAAACACCGGAGATCCACCTCAGTCATTTGTCAACCAGACCGAACAAGTTCGAAGCCAAACCCATATCTTTCAAACTGAGTCTGTTTTTATCGAAATTCAGTTGAACAATAACTTAATGTTTGGCTTTGGGGTCTTTCATCGGAGAAAAGCTTTCTTATTGACGCATAATACTAGACAAGTCAAGGTTGATTTGGATCCGTGAATCCTAATGACTAACGCAAATTAAATCACCGGCCAATTTTAATAGAGAATTTCAACATTTTTGTATCAAAACTCGTCCTTTTCTTTAGCATAAAAAAAAAAAAAACTTTTTCCAACATATTAAGCAAATAATTATTTATTTATATTTAATCCACGTAATTAGGATATTGATTCTTTCGTTTATTATTTGAACAAAAATCGATGGGCTGATCGTCAAAATGCGTAGATAGGATTAAGAGACAACTACACGCTTTCAAAATAAATTTAATTATGTATGGAATTATCTATTTTATCAAAATTGGACAATAATGTGTTACTAGAAATAAAAAATTTTTCTTTTTTGAGCAAATGGTGCGGAATATACGACTTTAGGTAAAAAAAGAAATGTTTCGATCCTTGAGTCAATCACAATCCTCGAAGCATGCGTGGCATAAAACTTGGAATCAAAATAGCTGCATTTGTTGAAATAGAAAGACAGAAACAGCAAATCTTGATTCTCTCCTCTCCTTTTTTTTTTTTTCTCAATTTTGATTTGTTTTTCAACAGATATATCTTGATTAATCTAGAATACCCACATAATTTTAACTTGAGTTTTGCAAGGTTAATGGGATTATTGTAGAATATTGTATTCTATCGAACGGGAAAGCGGATTGTTGTAGACTATATTGATTTTAAGACTCAATCACCGAGTCTTGTACTTGCAAATTCACAGTTACATATCAAACATCGTTGGGTGCATCAATCCCTCGAGACCAAGACTTTGCGAGTCTGTAATCACCAGTCCAAATAGACATCAGCTCTGCTTGGAAAATGGAAAGGCTTGAAACCCTAACCTAGAAAAGCCCTTCTCCTTTTCGAGTCTTCTGTCAATTCTCTGAGCCAACAGCCAAGAAACTGCACCACAATACACACAGCACAAAAAAAAAAAAAAAAGAAAAATTACGAAAGGAGTGCTTAGAAAGAGATAGACTAAGACAAACCTTCTTGTTTATTACTAACTGTTCTGGCTCACTCTTCTTAAACTTCCATTAATTAACCTAATTAAAACTGTTGATGACATTGAAAAAAAGGGTCCCAGTGGGAGGCTTCCACGAGAAGTTCCTTGGTAGGTTTCTTGGTAGGCAAGTACCTCAAGCAAGAACTCTATTTAAGTTGCCTTCCTTGCCTTCGCTTTCTTCTTTTCATATCTTCTTCTCCGTTGATTTGTTCTAATCATTTGGTTTACGGTAAGCTTGAGGTGCAGCCATGGCAGCAGAAGTCACAGTGTTGAAGCCTAAGGATGACAGCATCATCTTGCCTCCGGGCTTCAGATTCCACCCTACAGATGAGGAGATCATCGTCTACTACCTCACGGAGAAGGTCCTCAACCCCGGGTTCATCTCGCTAGTCATGGCGGATGTCGACTTGAACAAGAATGAGCCATGGCACCTCCCAGGTAAGTTTCTTTTTTCTTTTTTTTTTTTTTCTTCTTTTAATTCGAAATTGAATACGAAGTTTTTATTGAATCTTGGAGTTTTATCAGGTAAGGCAAAGATGGGGGAGAAGGAGTGGTACTTCTTTTGCCAGAAGGACAGGAAGTACCCTACTGGCATGAGGACTAATAGGGCAACTGAGTCTGGATACTGGAAGGCTACAGGGAAGGATAAGGAGATCTATTGTAAAGGAAGAAGAGTCCTGGTTGGCATGAAGAAGACCCTTGTCTTCTACTTGGGTAGGGCTCCCAAGGGAGAAAAGACCAATTGGGTAATGCATGAGTACAGGCTTGAAGGCCAACCTCCTTTCCATCAAATCAGCACATCCAAAAAGGTACTTTACTAATTTAATTCTCCTTTTTCTTTCTTTTTCCTTTGGTCTAATATAGTGGTTTAATTCTTTCTCTTGTTCATTTTCGATGCATTGATTTTTGGTTGTAGGATTCATGGGTTGTTTGTAGGGTGTTTCATAAGAATCAAAGCATGAAGAAAAGCTCAGTGCTTGACTTGGCAAGGATGAATTCTGATGGCAATGACTTGGTGGATGGCCCTACTTTGCCTCCCCCCAGCGATACTCCTCACTTCAATTATAATCTCACCGAGGAATACAAAGACAGTTTCCTTAATCACGACAACTATCTAAACTTCCACAATCAAATCACTACTCCAAACCAGAACAATTACTTAAGGAGAACTTGTTTGGCAAATTCGGGATACTGGCACCACGATGAAGCTAATTTAAGAGCTCTAGCTGCACCAAGCGGCGGGCCGCCTTCTATTGGAATGCATTGCAAGGGGGAGCAGTTCTCAAGCCCTTCAATGGCCACTGCCTCTCAAGGAGCAGTGCTGAGTCCTGAGACGAACACGGAGATTTCATCAGTAATACCGAAGAATGAGAATGACGGAATTCAGCCTTTCGACTATTTTGGAGATCCTTACAATGATCTGACCAACCTGTGGAGCTATTAATTAAGCAACATCATGGTAGTTTATTCCAATGTATATTCTCCAGAATCATTGTATCACATTATATTTTTTATAGAGGACAGAGAAGACTTGGATTCTATTGTGTGTAATTCTATTTCATACAAATGTAGTAAGACAGATTGAAAATGTTGCTCTATCAGTTTTGTTTGGGATTATTCATCGAATTTCCATATCATTAAGTGAGCCATGATTTCTGATTCAGTACATTGTAGTTTGCTAATTGGAATTCTTGTTGCACCTGTATTGAACAAGTACGTTGCAGTCTTCATCGTGCTCATAATTATGTTGTTGAGATTAGGTTCTCCATAAAACTCAGAAAAAAGTACAAGCTTTCACAAACTCCTAATGGCCAGCATTTATTATTTTAAATTTCCAAGTTGTGTTTTTCTTTTAGTTAAATTAAATTCCAACTTGTGTTTGATGAGCAAGTTCTTCCTTCAAACCTTGGTGATACCAACGTTGATTTAGGAGCAAACCAAGCAACCTTGCAGGCCACAAAACACAAGCTTCGAGCTTTCGAACAGTATTCATCATCTTCGTCATCATCCCAAAAGAATAGTATGGAAATAGTTTGGCAAAATGGAGGAGAAGGTGACGTTGCTTCTCTCTTGGATTGCTTTCCATTGAAAGCAAGGCCGTTGCCCATCTTTCATGCATTAAAACATGGGATAGAGAATATTCCCTGCTGTCCTTTCCCCCCTCACATGCTAGTTATGAGTTCACCTTCTTCATCTTGAAGCAGCTATGCAGTTTGGACTTCAAGCTTGTTTTCAAGATTTTAACCTGACACAAAAATCTCAGGTTTCCGCAAGCCGTATCTGTGGTCCATTGCATCAATCTTTCCTTTGCCAATGATGTCAAACATGTCATTCAGAAATTTTGTATTTGGTTGGATGTAAGTAGAGTGAAAGAAGTTAGTAATTTGATCGATCGAAGCATTCAGAATCTCTTTTCAACTAAACCCTGGTCATTCATTAATCAAAGAATGGGTTACCACTCTTGGCATTGATGACCTCTTTGACACTCGTCTCCCTGAAAACAAACAATGGTAGTAGATCACCTCCTGCAAGCACACTTATCTGGAACTCCACTTACTTTTTTAGGCGATAAGAGCAGACTTCCTTCGCTTAACTCTGCTTCTGTTCTAGGACTCTCATTAAATATTTTTGCACTTATTAGACGATTAATCCCTATTCTAAGTCAAATTATATTAGATAATCATCTTATTATAACAAATACTTCCACATTGTGCTTATATAGAGACATTCAAATAGTCAATAAAAATGTCAAATTTTCAGGTAACAATAGCATCAATTTGCGCAATTAAAATTTCCAGGCTTATCTTCAAAGGGAGAAGTGAAATCATCCACGCTTGAACTTTCTCCCAGGACCTCACTGTTCATTCCAGAGCTTGGCTGATGTCATCAAATCCTAATCTGCTGAGTCAGCACCACGTCAGCAGCATTGCATCATCCGCATGAGATTCTTGCATGCATGCATGGAAAACAAACTCCAGAAATTTCACAAGACTTCACTCTTGTCTTGTTAATAGTTGGAGGAAGAGAGAGAGTCGAGGTCATTCTTTATATCACGCAGTTCTTGGTAACTTCTAAGGTTTCCGTTTCTGGAAAGCCCTCCTAATAGAGAAAAGTCAGGCATTTTATCCAAAACCTGCAGCGAAGAGTAAAGTATACAACGTCATGTGCAATTTCAGTTAAAAATGATTATCTATGATTTTGTTGACTCTATGAAGCTATTCTGTAATTGATTTTGTATTATCAGTGAGAAACTATCATGGATATGATATGCTCGGCCATTAGGGTTTACTATGGTCATTAAGGGACATCCTTCCGTTCTTGCATTAGAATCTTTCGATTGACGGTGAAAAATATTTTTCTATTTTTATTTATGAATGTATTAATTTAGTTGTGTCTTAAATTCAAATTTTTCGAATAGTCATAATTAAATTAAAATTTATATTAGAAAGTAATTTAGTGATCTTAATTCTTCTTTGAATTTGTCTTCTATTAAAATATTTAACTTAGTGAAATTCTTATTTGAATTAGTATCCTATATTGACTCAAACTCATTTAAGCTACATTTATAAATACTTTATTCATCTAATAGTTTTAGTACAGTAAAATAAAGAGACATAAATCAAAATTCTCAAAATGTCTTATGACGACTATCTTATTTAGTTTTTTTATGAAAATTAGTGATATTGGAGTTTCACTTCCATCATTATAATCCCCTCTTTCTTCTCATCAATACAATATTCTTTGCATCACATTCGCTCGTGGAGTAGGTCGTAAACCGAATCATGTAAATCTCTTATGTGTTTTTTTATTTCTTTTCTTCTTTTACATTTCTTAATGAAACATTACCTTCAAAGGTATGAAAAAAGTTGAAAAAATAATATATGAGTAAGTTATTTTTAATCGATTTTGCTTAAAGGAGAAGTTTTTTAATTTTTGAATGAGAAAAGGTATGAATATAGTTGATCACCTTAATACTTTTAATAAATTAGTCTTTCAATTATTAAGCATTGATGTTAACCTCCTCTTGAGAATCTGAAAACTACTCTCATGTATGGTAAGGATTTGATATTTGACGATATTTCTACTGCCCTTCTATCTGATGAAAATTTTAAAAAGATTGAAGGAGATGTGTCATACTCAGAAGAATTTATTATCAGATGTCGTACTAAAGAAAGATCAAAGAAAAGTTATTCTATATCCAAATCCAAAGAAAAAGATTATAGGTATTGTAAGAAAATAAGATATGTAATTGAAGAGTGTTGAAAACTCAAACTAAAAAAAGAGAAAGAATCTCAATCTAAAGAGCAAGTCAAAGAACAAGTGTCAGTTATTGAAAGGAATTCTAATGATGATTATGTAATGTTTTCTTTTTTAGTTCTGATTTTAATTATTACCATGATACTTGAATTCTTGATTCTAATTATTCTTACTATATGTGTTTCAATAAGAATTGGTTTGAAGACTATAAGTCTTATGATGGTGGTTAAGTTTTGATAGGTAATAACAATTCATACAAAACTGTTAAAATTAAAATAATTAAAATTAAAATGTTTGATAATATTATTAGGATTCTTATTGATGTTAGATATATTCCGGATTTGAAAAATATTTTGATCCCTTTGGATGCTTTGGATTCTGCTGGTTATAAGTATTCTGTTGAAGGTGAAGTTCTTAAGGTTACTAAAAGCTCATTAATAATGATGAAGGTCCTAAAATATGAAAATTTATATGAGTTAGTAAGAAATATCGTTGAAGATAGAGCAGTAATTTTTTAGGTTTTTTCTGACCCACTTATAACATATGTGTTTCGGTCATATGAATGAGAAATGTTTAACTGAGCACAACAAAAAAAAATTACTAAAAAGTTTCAACTCATGCAAATTAGATTTCTATGAGTATTGTCTTTATAGTAAATAGTCCAAGTTAAAGTTTAACACCAGTACTCATTGTATTAAAGGCTTAATTGATTATATTTACTCTGATTTGTGGTGTTATCTTATTTTATCAAAATCTGGTGCTCGTTATTTTATTAATGTTATTGATGATTTTTTTAAAAAAATATGGATTTATTTTTTATATCACAAAGTTGAAGTGTTTTTTATTTTCAAACGGTGAAAAACTTTAATTAAAAAAAAGACTGATAGAAAAATTAAATATATTAGAAGTGATAATAACGGAAAACACAAATCAATAGAGTTTCTTAAATTTTGTGAAGATAAAGGCATCGAAGCTACTTTACCATCTCACAAAAATCTCAATAAAATATTGTGACTAAAAGGGTGAATAAAATTCTGTTAGAGAAAGTATATAGTATATTTAGTACAACTAATTTTGATAAGGATTTTTGAATAGAAGTAGTCAATACAGCATATTTTATTGTGAATCACTCCCCTTAGACAGCCATTGATTAAAAATCTCCTGAAAAGGTATAAACTGGTGAACCTGCAAATTATTCTTCTTTAAAGATTTTTTGTTGTCCTGCTTATATACATATCATCAAGGATAAGTTAGATGTATATTCCAAAAAATATATTTTTCTCGGTTATGCCAAAGGTGTTAAGGATTATCATTTATGGGACCTTATTATTTCTAATATGATTATTGAGAGAGATGTAGTGTTTAATGAAAGTGCTATATTAAAACCTCTTAAAAAAGATCCCAGTGATATAATGCAAGCAGAGGTGGAGCATATAGTTCCTTCAAAAGAAAATATTTAGGGTGTGCTAAATTCTCAAAAAAATTCTAAAGATCAAATTAAAATTTATGAGAAGATTCCATTTCGAAAATATCAGAGAAATATAGAATCACCAGAAAGGTATGATTTTGAAGATATGATAGCTTTTGTTTTATTTACTATCAATGGTGATCTTTCTTCCTATAAAAAAGCAGTGTAGGATAATAATTCTTTTCAGTGGTAAGTTATTATGAATGAAAAGATGAATTTCCTTCAAAAGAACTATACTTGGAACTAGGGGTGAGCAAAAAAATCGAAAAATCGGTTAACCGAACCGTACCGGTTGAGAACCGAACCGGAAAACCGGTTCTCAGGCAAACCGGTACGGTTCCGGTTCTGAAATTTCATAAAATCGGAAAACCGGTTCCGGTTCCGGTTTCACGTTTTCTGAAAAATCGGTTAACCGGAACCGTACCGGTTTTCCCTCTATATATAAAACTCTAACCCTAACTCTAACCCTAATTGCGCCGCCTCGGCCTCGCCTCGCCTCGCCCCCGAGCTCGTAGCAACGTGTCGACGCCGCCTCGGCCTCGCCCTCGCCTCGCCCCCGAGCTCGCAGCAACGCGCCGACGCCGCCTCGGCCTCGCCCTCGCCTCGCCCCCGAGCTTGTAGCAACGCGCCGACGCCGCCTCGGCCTCGCCCTCGCCCTCGCCTCGCCCTCGAGCTCGCAGCAATGTGCCGACGCCGCCTCGGCCTCGGCCTCGCCTCGCCCCCGAGCTCGCAGCAACGTGCCGACGCCGCCTCGGCCTCGCCCCCGAGCTCGCAGCGACGCCGCCTCGCCCTCACTGGTCGTCGTGACGCCGGAGCTCCGGTATACCGGTTTTAGAACCGTCTCGCCCTCGCCGACGCCGGCGGTCGCTGGTGGTTAATTTGCAGGAAATTTATAATATAAAACCGGTTAACCGGTTTTAGAACCGGTTTAAACCGGTTTAGAACCGGAACCGGAAAACCGGTTCTTCATCCAAACCGGTACGGTTTCGGTTCTCAATTTTTTGAGAACCGGAATCCGGTTCCGGTTCTCAAATGAGCAAAACCGGTTTGGTTAACCGGTTTTGCTCACCCCTACTTGGAACTTGGTGAAATTACTAAAAGATGAGACTATTCACGTGTACGAGTTTTTTGTGTATAGTACTATTCACTATTTCAGAAAATTTTAAACATGTTATAATATTTTTAATTTGAAGTTAAAAAATAATTAAAATAAAGTTAAATTTTGATCAAAATATAATTAATAAATAAAAATTATTTTGATCGAAACTGAAATGGAAATGAGTTTGACCGAAACGTGTTGATTTCTCTGTTCACATGCATGTGTGCATGACCATTCCACTGAAAACAAAAGTCAAAAAAAATTTATGTCTGTCCCACCCCCATATGAACCGCTGCCACAAGATTGTGCAGAGCTAGTTGTTCTATCTCATATATCTACAAATGCTCATCTGGATTGTCCAGATACTGAATTTATAATTTCACACCCAGATGTTCCTAATTCAACTAATGATGATGATGATGATTAATTGTATTATGTTATAATTAATAAATTATGTATGTGTCAAGTACATTTTAATGATAAGTTAAATTTACTTATGTTAATTTTTGACTTTTAATCATATTTATATTATTTCTCGTATATTCTTTTATATAGTAATATATAAAAAATAGACTATATCAGTGGTTAACTATTAAAATTAATTTTAATTAATTAAAATAATATTTAATATTATGGTAAAATTAATTATAAATTTTTTCATAATTTTTAAATTTTTATAAAAAAATTTCAAAAATTTATCGTATTTTTAATTTGAAGTAAAAGTACAGTAAAAATATAGTCAAACTCTGATCAATACATAATTAATAAATAAACAAATTCTTTCGGCCGAAACCAAAACAGCCGAAACTAAAACCGAAATGACCAAAATGGCCGAAACGTATCGATTTTGCTGGGTGCCGAAAATGAAACCGAAACCTAGATTTAAAACCTTGGTTCTATTAGTTGAAGATGTACCTTACAGTCAACTGTGACATTATTTATAACAGATCCCGAGTATATGACAGTTATAAAAGCAGTCAAAGAAGTTCTATAGCTAAAAAGATTGGTAAGTGAAGTTGATTTTTTCTCAATGTGTTCTTCCTATTTTTTGCGACAGTCAGAGTGTTATACATATTACAAAAAACCAAATGTACAACGCTAGATCAAAGCACATCGATATTCGATTTCACTGTATTTGGGACTTTATTGAAGACGACAAGATTTTTTTACAAAAAATTCATACTTCAAAAAATCCTATGAATATGTAGACGAAACTGATTCCGATTGACAAGTTCAATCTCTGTTTGGACTTAATTAATATTTAAAGTCGTTGATCTTGCCCTATGAGGCAATGATGAAAACATCTATTGAAGATTCAAATTCAAAGAAGAAAAGAATTCAAGATAAGATGTAAATTGTTGACTTAGTTATGTCTCAAATCTAGATTTTTCGGAGAATCCTAATTAGATTAGAATTCATATTAGGAAGTAATCTAATGAACCTAATTCTTTTCTAAATTTGTCTCTTATTAAAAGACTTGGATTAGTGAAATTCTTATTTGAGTCAGTCTTTTACTTGGACTCAAATTCAGTTAAGCATATCTATATATATCCTATTTATTTAAGTGTTTTAGCTCAGTAAAATAGAGAGACATAAATCAAAACTCTCAAAACGTCTTATGACGGCTAGCCTACTTAGTTTTTTATGAGAGTTAGTGATATTGGAATTTCGCCTTTATCATTGTAATTTTTTTTCCTTCTCATCACTATAATATCTTTCGGATCAATTTCGTCCATGAAGTAACCATAGATCGAATTATGTAAATATCTTGTGTATTATTTTTTATTCTTTCACATCATAAATTATGATGAATATCAATATTTACCGCAACATGAACGCAAGTCATTAACCAAAAAGTTTTTTATGCCTTTTTCATCTCAATTTTCTACTTTTTAAAGTCATTCTTTTGATCCAAGCTAAAATTTGTTCACAATATATTTTATTCGATATGACGCCATCAGTGCGTCGCCTCCACGCCATCACCATTACCTTAACATCATACCCGTGAGAAAGAGATCTGATTGATGAAGAACTGTGACTTCTCATTAAACTAACAAAAAAATCAGCAAATTTCTCTCAGTTTTTCTCTGGATTTCTCCGCCAAATCTCGAGAGCACGTGGCGATCTTTGTGCCATGTGTGAGCTCACGTTGGCAAAAAAGAAACAGCAATGCTTCGCTGTCGGATGCAGTGCAACACCGGATTTACTTGTCGTATTTTGGTTTGCTTCTGCTTTCAATCAGTGAAAGCGTCATGAATTGACATCAAATTAGCATCTGATTTAGATGGAAATTATGGCAAGTTAATTGTGTTTAAGCGATTGAGATGATGTCGTGGATATTCACTTCATTTTCAATGATTGATTTTGAGTGCGTAGTTTGGGATGTCGATACTTTCAGGTAAAAAAGCGTGGTCTTATAGATTGCATATGAAGATTGAGTTCGCCACGCTTGGAAACAATAAGTTATTTGATCCCTCAAAGTCAATTAATTTCCTAAATTCTTAGTCAAATCAAAAGCTTGATGATGCTGATTAGAGATAAGATTAGGTTGATCATTGAATGTTTCTAATGTTTTGTGAAGTCAAACAAGCTTATACGATGCTCTTGATGAACTTATAAGATATGTTCCCTGAAAATATTCGACCACGTGTGTCAATTCCTAAGTCGTGCTGTTGGAATTGGAGAGGCATCATTTTTTTTTTTGGAAAGATTTTTTTTATATTCATCCAAAGTAGTGATGTTTTTCTTGTGTCATATAAAAATTAGAACATCCTATATAATCCTCAAAAAAAAAAAATATTCAATTACTCTTCGATGTTAATTTTGATTATTAAAAGGAATGGAAGGAGTGTACAATTATATTTTAAAATTAATTTTTACAAAAAATCCTCTTAGAGTATCAAAAAAATGCGAAACATTAAGTAAAAGTTCAGAAAACACACAAAATCTCTTTAAAATACAAAAAATAATGGAAAACTTTCTAAAGGTTTAAAAAATTATAAACAAATCAGTAAAAATTCGCAAAATCACAAAAAAAAAAGAAAAGCTCTGGAGTGTTGTTCACTGTTAGTTGTTCATGTATTTTCAAGAAGAAATTTTGTTGTAGATTGCATTGTCACCTACGTCAAGCAATTGACTTGGTGCTATGTTTGTGGATTCCAAACCTAGTTCTAACCTTCTCTACGTTTAGCATACCAAATATGGAAAGAAGGGTCTATTTTCCACACCAATCAATACATGTCATGTCATCTAGAGACTCGAACTGTGCAGGGGAGTTTGATTGCAATTGTGGTCATCGTCATACTTGTCTTGTCCTGGGCCATCAATCGTTGGGTGAATCCAGTGGGCCTTGGGTTCACTGATTCCTCTTAGTCATAAACATTTGGATCTACGGCTTAAATTAACCGTAGTGATCGTTACGCTTAATTTAAGCCGTAGATCCAAATATTCATGACATCAACATAGTCAAAGAATCTAGGTGATATGTTCTAATTAACATCAAGATAGTCAAACACCTTGGTGTTTGTCTGACAACAAGTATCAAAAATTTCTAGACATCAAGATAGGAACTGGGTAATTTTGTTTTAAAGATTATTTAATGTCACAAATTATAATTTTAGTTATCAAATATTTATTCATCCATCTAGATGATTTTTTAAAAGAAAAACAACAAGTAAGTGATCAAGTGACTACGTAGATATCAACTAAGCGATTCGGTGATCACTTAATAATCAATATTACTAATCACAACGAAACATTTGAATTCTCTGATTGATATGTACTCTAAATGCTGTTATGTCATTCAAGCATTCAAAGTGTTCAATGAGATAACGGAGAAAAGATATTGTGTCATGAAATTCAACCATATTAGGTTTAGCAACTAAGGGATATGCCAAGAGTGCATTGGAGGTGTTTGACAAGATGCTGACAGAGGGTATTCAGCCCAATGACATGACCTTCCTTGGCATCTTGGTTGCTTGTGTTCATGGTGGATTGGTCAACAAGGGAATCGAGTATTTCCATACTATGGAAGAAGTGCATGGAATTCAACCACAAATGAATCATTATTGTTGCGTAGTAGCTCTCCTCGGACGATCAGGCGAGCTTGAGAAGGCATATGACATGCCCGCAAGTCCAGATTCAATTGTTTGGAGAACATTTCTTGCAGCATGTAAGGTACACAGAAATATAAATCTGGCAAACATCGCGACGAAGAAGCTTATTGAATTGGATCCTGGCAACAGTGGAAACTGTGTGCTGTTGTCGAAACACGTGCAAGCGTAAATAGATGAAGTGATGCCATGGAGACGAGAGAAATGATGTTGGAAACTGGTATCCTTAAAACACCTGGCTGTAGCTCCGTTGAGCTCTGGCCAACGGTGCTCAAGCTGAAGAGGTCGCTCTTGTCATGGTGTATCATGAAGCCTTGTTTTCATGTGATGTAGATGGCTTAGAATACAACTCAAATGCACATCTTTGAGATCCATGTTGAGCATGAGGATTGATTCTGCAGGGACACAAAAAATGACTGTGGATGCATTTCTTCTGATGTCCCAGTGCACTGCATGAATGGAAGAAGAAAAGAAAGAAAGCAAAAATGGAAGAGAAGAAGTGTGAAAATCCAAAAAAAACCTAATTATTAATTTCTTTAATTTGGGGTTTTTTCTATATATAGTCGTTAAAATAACTCGTTAAATCCAGGAGATACTTCTCTATGAATTGTTTTCATGGAATAGAGGCAGCAGTTCCTCGAGAAAAAAAAACGAAGACAAAAATAGCAGCGGATCTAGAGCTTCGGAAATAAAATTGGATGGTTACTATTTTGACAATGTGAGAGCAGGCAAGATCATGAATTCTTTATATCGGTGAACCTCAGGTCTTTCTAACTAAGTATTATTTTTATATTTGTTCTCGATCATGTCTTAGTTTATATTCCCCATTTCTTAAATTTAAGACTTAAATTTTGGTTTCATTCTTCTATCAATTTTTGTCCTATTTTTGAGAATTCTTATAGACTAACATGTCTAATCCTAGATTATAGATTTTTTTTATCCGGTCTTATTATAATTATTTTTATCTTGAAAATTAAATAAAATTTTACTAGTGAATATTTAGAGTCTATCTTGATACAAAAATTTAGCACGATTATTGTGATCATCTCGAAAATAATATTTATAAATATAATTTGAAATATTATTAATAAAGTCAAGAGACTGTTGTATCATATTTCTATCTAAGCTAATATTTTATTTTAAAATTATAGAATCTCATGTACATTATTTAAAGATCAATTATACATGTTAAAGATTTCAATCTTGAGATTATTGTGACATTAAATGTGAAACCAAATTAAACCCATTATGATATGTGTCCATTAATCTTAGTATCAAGGTATAATATATAAATATTACAAGTCTTGATTTTGAAATTATTATAATTGGTTTGCATACTAGATGTGAATTTAAAATAAAATTATTATGGTATACACTCTTAATCAAATTTTGGGTAGTACTTTTAGTATGTGTTAAGACCAAAGAGATTTGCTAAAGTTGTATTTGAATTAATGTATTAAGAATCGTATTGTTTAATATTAATAGTCATAGTTATATTCAGTTTATATTTTAGATTTCGACAAAAATACTTAAGCTTGCTTATTTATATTTGTCGTGATTCTCTTTGAGATAAGAGAATGAGTAACTCGATTATGTTAAGTTACCGACCTATTTTGGTAAATTTATATCTTTTAATAAATATGAATTATGATTATATGCTATAGTTACTTTTAAATACTTCTTGATAACTTAAACGTATTTCGAGAGAATTATATTTTTGTCTTGTATTTATTTTATATTTACTTGTTTTGAAAATATAAAAAATATGCATGTGAATTTATGGAAATGTTATTTATCTTTTGATATTTATTTAAATTTTTGTATTGAACTTAAAACCATGTGAGTGTTCATGTATAAGAACTTTCTAATTTATAAATATTATTGAATCAAGGTATTATGTTTTTATATTTTACTGTGTTGTGTATCACTTGATTTCTATCTTGCCTCGACATTGAAGTTAAATGGTCATGTAAATATATACTTATATTTCTATTAGAAATTGATTTCGCTATCACTCGCAGGCATTAGAATAGCGGTGTCTTTATGATAAGATTCCTTTCATGGAGTAATCCTAATAATATTTCTTTTATGAAGTATTCCTAATAAGACCCATATTATGAAAAATTTATGATTCCTATTACAACCATTAATTTTAAGTGTACCCGCTTGTGTATGATCTAGATTATCCATTATGTGTATGTACCCATTACTTATTTTAGAGCTATCAATCATTACTTGTTTAACTTGATTTATGATTTTTTGAATAAGTTCTTGTTGATGAATTTGAAAAAATTATTATTAATAATTTTAGGTATTTTATCTTTGTAATATTTGTTTAAATTTTGAAAGGGATTTAACTTGAATTAAATTTTGCAACTATATATCTATGTATATCAAAAAGTTGCCTTGAATACTAGCAACTTCATTTTTAGTATTGACTTATAATTATCTAAAAGATTTTTTATGAGTTTTAGCTCTTTGTTCTTGTTAAGTTTTAATAGAATTATATTTTTGATTTTTTTTTGAAACTTGAATAAATTTGATTATGCTTAAAACTGATTCTTGAAATTTTACATAGTACATATATATATAATATTGTCTTAATATGAGATTACTCATTCTCTTATAGATATAACCTCTATATGAGAGTTCTTGAGTATTAGTTAAACTATAAAATGATGTGAACATTCAAAATAAATTTATTCATTTTAGTTCTTGGAAAATGTGCAAGAATATGGTAAGATAATTTGAAATTTTCATAATGATATTATCCATGTTTAATTTTGAGAGTTATAATCATAATTCTTGTGGATTGTTATATATACAAACTTAATGATTCGGCCTTGCATGCTTATGGGGTTTCAGTCTCATAAGTGTGTGATTTTGTTATATTCTCGAGACTAAAAATTTTAACTTTAGGGCATAACAATTTATGGTATAAAAGTTCTAGGTTTGAATTTACATTAAGTTAAATATGCTACAAGAAATATAAATTGATAATAGGTCCAGAAAATAGTTTTATGTTACATATTTAGAAATTCTAATAAGTTTTAAGAATCTGAATTTTTATGTCAGAGAAATTGAGGACCAATAAATTTTCAATCATTTTGGTGGATCATATGAAATTGTAATAAGTGTATATGAGATTATTTTATTAGATTTTAAATCTTGGTCAAATATATATTAGAACATGTGATTTAATTTTATCCCCAAATAGAAAATATTTTGAAATTAAGTTGAATCTTTGAATGAGATCGAATTGTACGTTATTTTTGGATTAGTCTAGTATGGGGATTATTTAATGTGGATAAGATCTTTAAATCTGTGAAGTATAAATTTTTTGGTGGTTTTGGGATCAAAAGGTACACAGAATCATAGGCATTTCAAGATCTAATCTTGTTTTAGTCATGCGCGAGAAAATCATATCAAGATTTTGGAGTAATTATTATGAGATGTTTAGTATATATTATGAGAAAATACTTAAGTGTTATGTTATTATATTTGTAAGATTCATATAATCATTTAGATTATAACTTTGAATTTATATGCCTAAATATATATATATATCTATAGATTTGAATTTTGATATGATAGTTCCTAATTATAAGTTTGTTTTAATTAGAAATGGCTCTTAAATTGACTTAATCATCTTTTCGCTTTCATTATTTGGCTATGAACTTAGTATTTTATGTTAATCTTAGACGATTAAATCATGATTGGTCATTGAATTTTAGATGAAATATCTTTCTCTATTATTGTGATCTCGAGTCCCTATAATTTTAGATTATATTTAATGCATATCACATAAGTTTTGACTTTTTAGTTTTTAATATGTAATAAAAGAAAAGTCTTATTATTTTTAAGCTTGATCGTATAAGTTGGTAATTTAAACTTGAACAAATCTTATTATAATTAAATTTTATTTAGAAGGTTCACATAATTTATTTCTATTAAGGATCTAAATTTTGAATTTAAGATTTTAATTCACGATAACTTATAAAAGAATATTTTGAGGAAATAATAAGTTATTTTGATAGTTTTATTGATTGAGGATATACCATTGTGATCACTTTGTGTGTTATTTTATTTGAGATGAAATCAAATTATCTCATATTAAATTATCGAGTTATCTTAACAATTGATATATATGAATATTAGAGTTCAGGTTTGTAATTTCTCATACAAAAGGATTATTTGATGTGTATCTATAAAATTAGATATTGAGATTTATATTTGTGATTTCTCATCAAATATGATGATTTTGTAATTCTTAAAATTATGATGTATAAAATAAGTTCATATATTTTGATTTTAGACTTAGTGTGTTTGTAAAAGAAGAGACATATATTGTAAGATGGACATATGCTAATACCATATTTTTGTGTGTCAATATTAGACTATATATAAAATTTCAAAGATCTTAATTCAATTAGTGAAATTTGCCAAAATAGCAAATCTTTGATATCATATCTTTTACTATTATAAGAGTCAAAATTCCTCTCAATTTTAAATTCATTAGAATGTGTCATATCAATTGTAGTTTCTTAGTATGACAAGTCATTTGAGAAAAGCTTTAGTATTTTAAGTTTGATTTCTTAAATTTCTAAATATAGTATGGTGATTTAATTGAATGAATAAAGAGAATTTATACAAAATATTTGGAGAAATTATTATTTTTTATTGCAATATCTATTTGGTATTTTTAAAATGGAAGAAGAACATATATTGAATATTCTTCAGTATTTTTAATTTTAGCATGATATTTCAATTACTTTGATTTAATTCAAAAATTATAGATAACATGTGATGATTGAGTATTTAAGATTTGAGTATAGATTTTATCATTAATTTTCATGTTAGAATATATTATGAAAAGAATGATTATTTTTCTTTCAATATTCACTTTTAGTCTAGCATAAAAAAAGTGTCTATAGAATTTACTTATTTCGTATAATATGAACAAATATCGTTGGATAAGATATTAGTTATTTTTATATAAATTATGAGTTTATCTTGTATTGAAAATATTAAAGGCTTTATGAGTTTAAATCAAAGTGCACAACAGAGATATACTATATAGTATAAGATCCTAGAATTTTCTGATGATTTTCAAGAATTGAAAATTTGATTCTATTGATTCATATTATAAACTATGAACTTTTGAGACCAAGTTAAATTAGATTGAGAGTTATGCCACTAATCATTTTAAAGAGTTAGAGTTATAATTTGGTGATCATCTATTTTTTAAGATTTTACCTTCCAAGAGTATAATATGTTTTGGTATTTATGGTGAATATGGTTATTGTTTTATTGAATTTTTTAAGATCGTATTAATATTGAAGTGTCAGATCCCATCAGAAGTCTATAGTTAAGTGTGTTTGGACGAGAGTATTAGTAGGATTAGTGATCATCTATGAAGTTCTTGTGATGTAATATTTTTAATTGAAATTCTTGAGTAAGTTAGTAATGTGATATTGGAGTAAACAACTAGTCATTACCTTAGTCCCTTACTATTAAAATCCTTGATTCAAACCTCAATTAAGCTCATATGTTAGATTTTGTATTTTTATAGTCTATTAAAGATCTCTCTAATGAGGAGTATCTCATTGTTTTGTGAGTAGAAAAAAAAAGTATTCAAATATCAAACTATATCATATGTTAGAATCCAATAGAGCAAGCATTCCAAAAGAGAAACTACCTAAAAATAGAGAAAGATATATTGGCGAAATGCTCCCGATTATTTCAGTATTTTGGTATGAGATAATTTGAATTTAAGTTTAGAGAACTAAATTTATTTAAGAGACGTCGAATTTGAAAACCAAAAAAAGGGTCTAATCATAAATTTTGCTAGTTTGGGGGATTTTTTACAAATAGCTATTAAAAAACTATTAAAACTAGGAGATACTTCTCCTATGAATTATCTTCATGGAATAAAGGTGGTGGATGCTTGAGGTAAAAAAAAAACGAAGAGAAAAATAGTGGCAAATCTAAATTTTTGGTGATAAAGTTCAATGGCTACTATCCCGATAACATGAGAGAAAGCAAGATCTTGGGTTTTCCGTATTGGTGAAGCTCAGGACTCTCTAATAAGGTATTATTTTTATATTTATCATCGACCCTAGTTTATATTCTTCATATTTTTAGATTTGAAACTTTAATTTTGGTTCCATTCTTCTATCAATTTTTATCCTATTTTTAGAAATCCTTATAGGCTAACATATCTAATCCTAGGATATAGATTTTCTTTACCTGATTGTAGTCTTATTATTGTTATTTTTATCTTAAAAATTAAATCAAATTTTGCTAGTGAATATTTGAAATCTATCTTGATACTTAAAATTTAACACGATTAATGTGATCATCTCGAAGATAATATTTACAAGTATAATTTGGAATATCATTAATAAAGTCAAAATGCTATTGTGTCATATTTCTATCTAAGCTAATATTTCATTATGAAATTATAGAATCTCATGTAAATAATTTAAAAATCAATTATACATGTTAAAAATTTTAATTTTTAGATTATTGTGACATTGGAGATAGAACTAAATTAGGCTTATTGTGACATGTGTCCATTGAAAAATATAATATATATATATATATATTATAAGTCTTGATATTAGAATTATTATAATTGGTTCGTTACAAGTTTTGATTTTAAAATTATTATAATTGATTCAATTGTTGAATTAAGATAAAACTATTATGGTATGCATTTTTGATTAAATTTTGGGTAATTTTTTTAGTATTTGTTAAGGTTAAAGAGGCTAACTAAACTTATATTTGAATTAATCTGTTAGGAATCGTGTTATTTTATACTTTTAGGCTAGTGTTTTTGTATTTGTCATAATTCTCTTTCAGGTAAAAAAATAAATGAGTCGATAATATTAAGTTAGTGACCTATTTTAGTGAATTTATATCTTTTGATAAGTATAAATTATGATTATATGGTATAATTACTTTTAAATAGTTCTTGATAACTTGAACGTATTTCAAGAGAATTATATTTTTGTCTTATATTTATGTTATATTAACTTATTTTGAAAAATATAAAAATCATTTATGTGAATTTATGAAAAGGTTATTTATCTTTGATATTTATTTGAATTTTTGTGATAAACTTAAAAATTATGTAAGTGTTCATATGTAAGAACTTTCTAATTTATAAATATTATTGGATTATGATATTATGTTTTTGTATTTTACTATATTGAATCCCACTTGATTTCTATCTTACCCGGATATTAAAGTTAAATGACCACATCGATATGTGCCTGTATTCCTATTAAAAATTAGTTTTACTACCGCCCATGAATATCAGAGTAACAATATATTTCTAATAAGATCTCTTTTATGATGTAATCCTAATAAGATCTCTTTTATGAAGTAATCCTAATAAAATCTTTTTTATTAAGTATTCCTGATAAGATACGTTTTATGAAAAATTTCTAATTTCTATTACGACTATTAATTTTAAGTGTGCTCACTTGTACATAGTTTGGGTCACTCATTGTGTGTATGTACCTATTAGTTATTTTGTAAACACCAATTCTTACTTGTTTGACTTGATTTATGATTTTCTAAATGAATTATTGTTGATAAATTTGAAAAATATTATTATTGTTAATTTTGGATATTTTATCTTATAGTATTTGCTTAAATTTTAAAAGGGACTTAACTTACTTAAATTAAATCTTAAAATTATATAATTATGTATATAAAAAAAATTATCTTGAACACCAACTACTTCATTTTTGGTATTAATTTGTAATTATCTGAATGATTTCTTATTTCATGAGTGTTAATTTTTTATTCTTATTAAGTTTTGACAGAATTATATTTGTGATATTTGTTTGAAACTTGAATAAATTTGATTTTATTTAAAACTGATTCCTGAAATTTTACGTAGTATGTATATGAAAATATTGTTTAACATGAGATTTTTTATTCTCTTGCAGATTTAATCCCTATATAAAAGTTCTTGAGTATTGGTTAAGCTATAAAGTAATGTAAACATTCAAAATAAATTTATTTATTTTAGTACTTGAGAAATATGTAAGGATATAGAAAGATAATTTGAGAATTTTATGTTAATATTATCGATATTTAATTTGAAAGTTATAATTATAATTTTTATGGATTGTTATATGTACAGGTTTAATAATTTGGCCTTACATGCTTATTAGATTTCAGTCTCATAAGTCTACAACGTTGTTACATTCTCACGGTTATAAATTTCAGGTGCAGGACATGATAAGAAGCTAGCATCTGCTTTGTTTTGGCTCACAAAAGATTGTAGATGAACAGGATCAAAAATCTTGGACAGGTGCAATGTGAAGCACCAAAGTTTTGTGGGTTGGGTAAGACAAACGAGTTTTGAAGTTCTGAACTAAACAGGAAGTTGTCTACCTTGCTATGTACTATTTATTGTAAGGTGATTAACTTCAACTAGAAAGTTATGCATTTCTTAGACTCTCAAATCAATTGATATCTTGCAAGTAGCATAATGAATTGCAATAGTAGCAATTGTAAATTATCCTTGTTGTGAGGATCATATTGAATTAAATCTTGAACCTTTTATATCCATTTTCTCTTTTGATAACACCTTCTCAATGGCACCTATTCTTTTTCCCTCCTTGTTAGCAGCTTTTGTAATAATCATCAGTAAAATATCATAGTTCAGACAAAAAAAAATTGCACACATATACCCTGGAGAATCACTTTTCGGCAGAATTACATTTTTGATTTTATAATTATTCACACAAAGACCAGAAAATAAGTACATGTAGTCATTTCAACCTGGTTCAAACATCATTATTTCATTCTTAAAGAGAACATTCAAAAATGAATACAACAGCTAGGGTTTCTATCCTATACTGGATACAATTCCACAGTCCCAAGATCTCATTTAAGGGCTCCAATTGATATGCTTTTCCTTCAATTTGAACTTAAGATCCAAGCCTTGGCAGAAGATCAGTGTGATGAGATGCATAAATAGTGATCCACCTACAATGTGGGAAAAGACCTAGAATCACCATTCCACCAGGCCTCAAAATCATCTCAACAATTTGTACCATGATCTGCATCAGTGTCTGAGTTCTCTCCTGAAAGATCATAAAGCAGTTGGCAAGTAGGCAATCTTCTTGAATCTGGTTGTGAACAAATATCAACAAATTAACCAGAAGCAAGAAACAACAAAGAAACCTATAGTACAGTACTCCCCTGCTGCTAACACAGGCAAGTTTTAGCCAGGCTGATCAGCCGGGAAAAATTGAGAACTCCATTAACAATCAAAACATAATTTTCTTGCAACTCCTGGCTTCAGGACAATGGCAAAGGCAATTAAATTGGACAGTCTCTTCGAATCTTGACAGATACGTGGAATCTTCAATGAAAGCCTAATTTGCACGGACTTCATTTATAGTTGTTGATTATTGTTCCAATTCTGCAAAAATTTCACTCTCAGATTAACTTCAGTAGACATTCATCTATCAATTAACCTACTATTATGAGTTTGCTACAGTCCAGTACTCAGGCTGGATGAAAAACCCTGAAAGATAGCAACTGTTGTTAACATAAGAATCTAAACATGCACTAAATTCCCAAGGAAACATCACCAAATTGAATGGTGATGAGAGAACAAAAGTACAATTTGAAATTCCGAGGTTACCTGCACAGAGGTTTGGCACATAGCAATTGTACCATTAACATCTTATTCTAGAGAAGACTGTATTACCAAGCTGATAGTATGAAATCATGCCAAAAAAAGTAATTTAATCAAGAAGTAAGAAGAATACTTCATTATCCAACAGTTTGCTGCTTACCCTTTTTAATGGCAGACACCTAATATGACAGCAATCCCAAATAGTATCACAAGAACTCCTTTTCCACCAGGCAAGAGATTTTCTTTGGAGTCGGGTGATCTGCATATATGTGAAAATAGAAGTGAGAGTTACTGTAAGCATAGAAGGCAAAGAAAGCTAATGCAGTAGATTCCGATAATCCAAGCAAGGAATAACATGGATATAGGACTGATTCCACAATTGGCAGAGGTGGGAACAATATTAAGCTAGACGTAGGAGAACAAGGGATGCTTTATTTGTTGAACTATTGTAGTTGTATTCTATCTATATTGTTCCCTCTGCATCCTGTTTGGCTGCAACTGGGAGTGAAGTGTTACTTCCTTCAAACTTGGCAATTCCATCATTAGCCGTATCTTATTTTAACTTTTAGCTTCTGTAGAACACTTGATGCTTTGTCATCTTTCTTCTCCCAAATGCTGAGTTATAATTGAACATTCAAAGAAAGAGGAAGCAAGGTAGCTGGTAATATGAATATGAGAGTACTGAGATAATTAGACAGCACATAATATTGCATCAATGCAAACATAGCATGCATTTTGTAGGTCCAAAAACTAGGTTAGCCTAGAAACCATCTTTCTTGTTTTTCCAGAGTTTTCTTTTCATTTAATTGTAATCATTAATGAGAATACCCTGGAACTCTTTGTAAACTCTCTGATAAATCTTTCTAATACATGATATAGAGGAATAAAAAAAAAACTTATGTTCCCTGGCATTTTCCTTGAACACACTGCATTTTCCTGGAAGAATCCTCTTCTTTTGTATTTACATTTTGTAAGAAAGAACAAAGAAGTATCTTTCTAGCAAAACCATTGTATCCTAAGCAAAATTTTTTAGCCTATCATTTCCAGAGTAGCCAAATGAACCCTTGAAATTTGCATTTGAACTATATAACACTTAACATTTGACATGCTGACAAGGTTGTCCCAAAATTTGAACTTAAAGCAACTCCAAAAGCCCAAAATTAAATAATGAGCATTCCTCAGTTTGAAGCAGGTCCAAACATTCATCTAGTCTCAGCTAAATCAAAGGAATGAAACTGATATAACTGTCATGTTTGAATTCAATTCTAGATCTATTATCAGCAGGTTTGTTATTCTGCAAAACACCTGGGAGTTTTGATCTCCAAACGCTATTTGAAATGTGATAATTGGCTAGTTCCTAAAGCTTATAAATCTTCAACACACACACATTCAGATGCTAGCACAGAATAAGAGTGTTCCTCCAATATTCATATAATGAATGGCATAGGTGATAACAGAAACAATACCTGCTTGTCTTCCTTGACCTATGAATGCACGCCATTGCTGGTGGCAGCACCCCAAACAGAAAACAATTTGCATAAACTCCAGCAAAATCCAAGGCTCTGGAGAACACTGCAGGGAAGAAAGACGCAATGAAGACAGGAACGACAATCACACTCCACATCACTAGCCCACTACTCCAACTATTCTCTTCTACATGTTCTTCACCAAAACCACCAATTTTCGCCTCCTGAAACCTTTCTGCAATCAACTTCACAGTATCCGCGAGCTGTTTTGGAAAGCTCACAGCGTAGCCTATCAAGCTAGTGGCCAAAGCAGCAAATGCGAAACCCTGAACTGCAGGCAAAGCAGAGGAATTCACCGATAGCAAGAGCTTAATAGGATCTCCAAAAGCATTGCCTTTAGTTCCTGCCATCCCCAAAACAACAAAATTCCATGCCAAAACCATTGCCAATGGCACAGAACCACCTAAAAGAATCGCCTTTCGAGCATCACTTGGCGAATCCCCAACCAATTTGCACACAAACGGAGTTATAACATGGAATCCCAATGTCAGCACAGTCACCGGGATCGCCGGCAATATCGTCTCCGGCCGCCAAGAAGCATAGCCGAGAGAACCCAACAAGCTACTCCTCCCAATAGACAAACCAACCGCCACTAAAGCTGTGATGGAAACAAGCATCAGAGAGCAAAGCAGCCGGTTCACAGAATCAATGGCCGCAAAAGGAAAGAAGCCGATAACAACGCCGGCGAAGCAAGGGAACAAAGCGTGAGCTATCACCACATTCATGGCCGGAAACTGCTGCAGAACAAGAGAACCGATGCCCGAAACGCAGGCTACGAGGAGGGAGAAGCTGAGGCAGGCGTAGACGACAGCGACAAGGGCGCCGAAGCTGGGACCAAAAGCGTCCGCGGCGAGAGAGGTGAAGCTGACTTCCTGGAGGCCTTGGTCGCGCATGGCGGCGAGGCTGAGCTCGGCGACGAGGAGGATGGAGGAGACGACGTAGATCCAGGAGAGGAGGATGGCAGCGGAGGAGGGAAGGGGCCCAGAGCGGAGAGTGGCGGAGGGGAGGCCGAGCATGCCCGGTCCAACCGCCGTGCCGACAATGAGATTGATAGCAGCCCAGAAGCTCTCGGTGTGCTTGTGCTTGCTTGGCTCAACATGTTGGAGTTGTTGGTGGGGGTGGTCGTGAATGGAGGCTTTTGTGGGGAGGAGGAGGGGGAAGGGTCTACAAGATAGGGGACAGGAGCGGAGGGGAAATGGGGATCGAGGAAGAAGAAGGTGATGATGGGGTTTGAAGGGTTTGGGGAGGTGAGGAATGGAGGAGGAAGAAGAAGAAGAAAAAGGAGAGATTTGGGAGTGGAGAGAGAAGAGCATGGTGATTGGTGAGAGGAAGGAGATGGGAAGGAGGGATTTTGAATTGCTGTTTTGTGAGTTTCGGAGAAGTATTTCGGGGGGGGTGGAGAATCTTGAACTAGAGATTCAAGGAATCTGTTTTGGCACTGCAGGTGGGGCCCGTAACCAGTGCGCTGCGATATCACCGTCAGCATTCAGTTAAAACCGAACCGAACCGGCTGAACCGAATTTTTCGAAATTTTCGAAAACCAAAATCAAACCGAACCGAACAGTAATAGAATCGAACCGAAATATTTCGGTTCGGTTCGGTTATAACCGAATTGCAAAACCGAAATTGACAGGGTTTGAATCTGGTCATTTGCATAAAGGATTAAGGGGGAAAAAAAATTTAGTACAAGATATACAACAACAACACAGCAGGAGCAACACAGCAACAGCAGGAGCAACACAGCAGGAGGTTAGGAGCAGCAGCAGCAGCAGCACTTGAAGTATAATGTACATAATTGTCATATTTGCAAGAGCAGGCAGCAGCAGGAGCAACACAGCAGGAGCAGCAGGAGGCTAGGAGCAGCACAGCAGGAGCAAGTGAGCAACACAGCAGGATCAACACATGTCACACATCAGGGTCTAGGATGAACGCAGCATTAGCAACACAGCATGATCAGAATAAACCAAAGGCAGGAGAGCAGTAGCGAACACAGCATGAGCAGCAGGGATGATAGAGCAGCATCAGCAGCATCCATCAGGATTCAATACAGCAGGAGAAAGTGAGGCAACACATCAGGAGCACATCACAGCAGCAACAACAACACAGCAGGAGGCTAGGAGCAGCAGCAGCAGCCAGCAGGAGCAATACAGCAGGAGGAAGTGAGCAACTCAGTAGGAGCAGCAGCAGCAACAACAACACAGCAGGAGCAACATAGTAGGAGGCTAGGAGCAGCAGCAGGAGCAGCAGGAGGCTAGGAGCAGCACCCCTAGGAGCAACACAGCAGGAGCAGCAGGAGGCTAGGAGCAGCAGCAATAACAACAACACAGCAGGAGCAACACAGCAGGAGGCTAGGAGCATGAGCAGGAGCAGCAAGAGCAGGAGCAATACAGCAGGAAACTAGGAGCAGCAGCAGCAGGAGCAACATAGCAGGAGCAAATGAGCAACACAGCAGGAGCAGCAGCAACAACAACAACACAGCAGGAGCAACACAGCTGGAGGCTAGGAGCAGCAGCAGCAGGAGCAGGAGCAACACAGCAGAAGCAGCAGGAGGCTAGGAGCAGCACCCCTAGGAGCAACACAGCAGGAGCAAGTGAGCAACATAGCAGGAGAAGCAGGAGGCTAGGAGCAGCAGCAACAACAACAACACAGCAGGAGCAACACAGCAGGAGCCAGGAGCAGCACAGCAGGAGGCTAGGAGAAGGCTGAGCAGCAACAGCAGGACAATGTATAGTTGCAGACTAGTAGTCTAGCAGAAGCGGGCAAGCTGCAAAACTTTTCAACAGCTCAAATTCATGTAACAAGACAGTTCAAAACTTCAAGTCGCAGGAGCAGCAGTCAGCAGAGCAGCAGGAGCAGCATAGGAGCAGGAGCAGCACAGCAGCAGGAGCATGTATATTGTATAGTATCAGAAGCTGGCAAGCTGCACTGCTGCAGAACACTTCAACAATTATGTGGTTTAGAATAAATATGATCAACTGTAATTATGTGGTTCAGAATAAATAACAGTAATTATGTGGTTCAGAATAAATATGATCAATTCAGTAATCAGTTAGCATTTTAACTTTTAAGGATTATATCATGCCAAATGATCCATTAAGAAAAAAGCTTGAGAAATCTCCTGTAGTCCTGTGTACAGAAGTAACAAAACAGAAGCCAGAACTCAGAAGGCCCAGAACCAGAAGTTCCAACTTCCAAGCAGCATAACATTACTAGGGTGAAGCCAAAGAATGAGACAATCGCCCAATCAGTCACTTGCCCATATGCGAGCATAGCATATGGCAATGAGCCAATGATTCAACATCTTCATCGCCTCAAACAGCTTATGAAAAATTCAACAAATATCATTAAAAAAATCATAAAATAATTCCAAGAGGGTCATACTGTCATATTCCCTCTCTGGCTGTCCCCGTGAGCGAATGGTAGGTAGTGGTTGCCTTCACAGGCCATCCAAACAACCATGCCATTGCTACAAGTAGGGGTGTGCATTCGGTTAAAACTGAACCGAACCGAACCAGAATAGGGGACCATTGGAACACCTCCGCATCAAAACACCAAAGACAAAAAAAAACCTCAAATAAAAGCAAAAATTCAAGAGGCTCAAATGGCTTTAATGCATCATCAAAAACGAAGATGTCTCCCCTCAGGCATCAACCTGTTTGGCTGCTCCTACAAAATAATAGTTGGATACATACCTGTCCCTCGATAGTTGTATACTTGGATCATACTGTTGAATCTAAAAAATATAGTAAAATATCATCACAGTAAAAGCAATTAAGAAAATATCAGGTGAGTAGGTAACTGGGTAAGGAACTGAGGACAGTAAGATTATAACTTCACACATGCACTGATGCTGCGATGCACATGAATGATAAGGATATATAAGAATGAATCTGCAAGAGATGACCATAGAAAGTTAGGAACATGAACAGAAATGCATAAAAAATATGTAAACATATTCAAACCTTAAGATGACTTTTCAAAATTCAACGGTTGCGACATCCAATTTCATTTTTATCAACTATGAAATAAAAAAATCAATCAATGATTATCTGATCATAATAAAGAAATATACAATACAATAATAAAAATATTAGCAATGCAAATCTCACCCTCTTGAATCTTTTCAAGTTCTTCCAAACTTTCCTCAACATTGATTTCTATTTTTGAATTTTTAATCCAATCTTGAGTGCAAATGAGAGCTTGTACTAGTGTAGGAGTCAAAGAGCTACGAAAACGATCAAGTACGCGCCCTCCTGTACTAAAAGTTGATTCAGAGGTCACTGTAGAGATAGGGATAGCTAACATATCACAAGCCATGTGTGACAAAATAGGAAATCTGCAGCTATTCACTTTCCAGAAGCCCAGAACATCAAAGTTTGGCTCATTTTTTTCAAGATCCTCTGATAAATACTTGTCTATCTCAGACTTCATTTCATCACCCATGAAACTTTTCCTATGCTCAGCAAATAGACTGCGTAAGATGTACTTACCTGATTGCTTTCGCATATTTGATCCTTCACCAGATGGCATTCCTCCCCGGCTGTAGTCGCATTCTGTACTCTCTTAACAAATCATATACAACTTCACGCAACCTTCTCCTCATCATAACACCTCTTTCACCTTCATACATTTTTCAACTCCAAACTCAACATATTCTAACTTGCGTCTTGGATCAAAGACAACAGGAACAAAGAGAAGCATATTAATCTTCTCTGGCTCACCCCAATACTTGTCATATTTGTCTTTCATCACAGCAGCCATTTCTTGGATTTTTGTATCACCGCTGACCTTCCACAGATTCAAAAGAAGGTTAACTTGACAAATTTCATCAAAAAATAAATTACTTGTAACATACATAGAGCCAGAAACTCTAAGAGTCAACTCATAGAAATGCTCTAAGAATGTAATAAGTCGCCTAACATTCTGCCAGTCAAAAGACAGAGGAGTTCCATCTTCATCATTAAGCTCATGACAGAAATTGCTATCTTCCTCTTCAAATTTTTCAAAAGCCCTCTCAAAAGTTTGAGCTGCTTCAAGCATCATATAGGTGGAATTCCACCTTGTGGATACATCCAAACAAAGACATTTTCTGCTTTCAATTTTTTCAATTTCCACAATTCTTTGAACCTCTGCCATCTTGCTGGAGAATATCTCACATATTTAACAGCAGATCTAACCCGAGCAATGGAATCTGTCATCTCTTTCAAACCATCTTTCACCACAAGATTAATGATATGTGCTATGCAACGCATATGAATATATTTTCCTTGTGCCAAACAAGTGCCCCAATTCAAAAATTTTTTCTTCAAATAGGAAATAGCAGTATCATTTGAAGAGGCATTATCAACAGTAACAGTCAAAACACTATCAATTCCCCATTCAGAGAGGCATTTTTCAATTAGTTTTCCTATAACTTCACCCTTATGACTTGTAATCTTGCAAAAATTCAAAAGCTTTTTCTTCAAGTTCCAATCAATATCAATATAATGTGCTGTGATACACATATAGTTTATGTTTTGAATTGAGGTCCAAGTATCAGTGGTCAAACAAACTCTCTGTTTGGACTCTCTGAAATACTGTTCAACTTTACCTTTTCATCATGGTAGAGTTGAAAACAGTCTCTAGTCATAGTCCAACGTGAAGGCATTCGAAATCTAGGACAAGCTTGAGACATAAAGTATTGAAAGCCTTCATGTTGCACAAAGTTAAAAGGCAGTTCATCTACAACAATCATGTGTGCCAGTGCTTTTCTAATTTTTTCTTGATCAAACTTCCAGCTTATTAGCACAGGCTCATTTGCTACTTCTTTCTGAATAGGTTGCATAGCAATTTGTGTTTGATGTGTATCAACATTATATGGATATCGCTTGCACTGATTCATGTGATGTCTAAGAGAAGAAGTACCATTTTTCTTTGAATCACACAAGAATTCATTACCACAGTAGTTGCATTTGGCTTTGGTTGACTTGCCCGGGTCTGTGAACTTTGTGTAATACTCCTATACAGCTGATCGTGCTGCCATTCTTTTCCTCGGCATTGGAGGCTTTGTACTACACGTAGACGTAGATACATTGCCCTCATTTGCAACTTCGATAGCCATAGGCGCAGAACTTTCCTGCGAGGCAGAAATTGACATTGGACTTGGAATAACTGGATTTGTGCTTGAAAGCTGCTGACTGTCATCCTGGTTCAACATCTGTCAATAGAAAAATACAGAATTACATATTAAATTGTATGAAATCAAAAACCCTAATTTAATTTCACAAAATTCAACCCTAACCTTGCAATTTGATCCCGATGATGCCGTTGTAGAACCCTAATTTCACAAAACCCTAATTTAATTTCACAAAAAATCAACCCTAAATTTCATAATTTCCGAAATACTCTCAACTTGCAGCTTAATCCGTTGTAGAAAAATGAGAGATTGAAGCTCAGAGCGCGACCAGAGAGATATTGAGGCGTCGGGACTGAGAGTCAGAGCCTCAGAGGAGAGGAGGAGGGGGGTGGTCCAGGGGTGGACCGTGGACGAAAGGATTAACAATAAAATCGTATGAAATCAAAAAACCCTAATTTAATTTCACAAAAAATCAACCCTAAATACCCTCACCTTGCAGCTTAATCCGTCGTAGACTCGTAGAAAAATGAGAGATTGAAACTCAGAGCGTCGACCAAAGAGAGAGGCGTCGCCGCGTCCGGACTCAGAGCCTCAGTCCTCAGAGGAGGAGGGCCAGGGGCGTCCGGGGGTGGACGAAAGCTGGAGGGATGAAGGCGCAGCACCGCAGGTCCGCAGCAGCGAGAGCGAGAGAGGCGAGAGCGAGAGCGGCGAGAGCCAGAGCGAGAGCGGCGAGAGCGAGAGCGGCGAGAGCGAGAGCGGCGAGAGCCAGAGCGAGAGCGGCGAGAGCGAGAGCGGCGAGAGCCAGAGCGGCGAGAGCGGCGACGCCGGTGAGAGCAAGAGCGAGAGCGCCGAGAGGGTTAGGGTTAGGGTTAGCAGAACAGCAGGCGTCCGAAGTCCGAACCGCTCTGCTGAAAACAAAGATTATATAGGCGGTCCGGTCTGTTCGAGCCGATTAGACCAAAACCAAAACCAAAACCGCAGTATATAGATATATATATATAATTCGGTTCGGTTCGGTTTTTACGGTTTTCGAAAATCAGAAATCGAAACCGAACCGAAATTTTAAATTTTTTTTTTTACAAAACCGAAACCGAACCGAGAACCGAATAAACCGAACCGAATGGGTTATTCGGTTTCGGTCGGTCGGTTCGGTTCGGTTAAAACCGAATAGTGCACACCCCTAGCTGGAAATAGAATGTGAGGCTCGCGCTGTTCCTGCCTGTTGTTTATTAGATCCATAAATAATTCTATGTAGAAAAATAATAAAGCAAGCTAGTGTTGCAGTAAGTCCGTATCAAGTAGATAACTGGATTAAAGTATGTGAAAGTTAATGACAGTTATGGGTAGCTTCTCCGAAGCTCATTGTGGTGACTTGGGCTGATCCCAATGCAGAACAGCTCGGGCCTGTTTGGAACGAGATTAAGGTCAATGTTAAAGAAAAGGATAAAATGTAAAACGTTAATATGGTCAAGTAAATCTTATTTGATTATTGATCTGGTTAGCAGATGGTTAAAATTTTTTGTGGACAAAAATGTCCTCCGGTGAGTATTGTTCATGTACTACTGTTTATTTTCTTCACGAGACCCACATGAGACCCACGACGTCGCTGCCCGAGCTCGAGCGCGGAGCTCACCTACGCGGGCTGTGATGGCGGAGATTGGGACGGTGATGGCCGATGGCATCGGGGAGGGAAGAGGAGGAGAAGATTATATAGTTAGGGTTTCGACTGAGGCGATCTGAGTCGTTGGATCGAAATCTGACGATTCAGATGAACCGATGACATTTTAGTCAAATCCTTATTATAATTTAAATAAATTAAATAATATTAGTACGGTCAAATTTTTAGTGTTTTAAAGATATTATGATCAGGACGAAGTGATCCTAGTCTTGACCCCGAAACGACCTCCTCTGCTTCATATGCTCTTTTAGGTGCAAACCCATGCAAATAACAAATTTGCACATGTGCCCTTTGTAAAGAGTATATTTGTACACTGAGCATGCACTTTTTTTATTCCCAAGCTAGACGGTCTCATCGCTTGAGCGCTCGTCATCGCAGCTTCTAATGTGGAATTACTTATTATTGACTCACTCGACAAGGACTTATACATCAACAATATTTAATTAGTTAATGACATCACTATAATTTTAATTGACTATTAAATCATTAATATTTACAATTGTGGATTCGGTATCATTGTTCCCAAAACTAGCACTAAAAAATTGCAAGGAGATGTGGATTGAGCTCCAAATCCACTACAAGCCAATGATCCTTTGCAAAACACAAGGGCCAACAGATGCAATAACTTGGTGGGTGCTTACTTATTTGTGATTTATAATGCTTGGTGCTTATAATTACTTTTATAAGTAGCATTGTGTTCTTATCTCCGTCGTGCATTGTCTTATAAGTTTCTGTTTATCTAATAATTACTGTTTAAACAAATTCTAATTATCAAAGATGCCCTTATCACTTTTTGCACTCTGATCCTCTCTGCGTTTCCTATGGTTTTCATTTTTGTGCCAGGATAAATTTTTAGGTTTACATAAATTTGAAATAATATTTAGCATTTATTTCACCTCCGTTAAAAAAGTTTGATCTAATAGTCTTTAGCATTTTTGTGTCGGAAGAGTTTGATGCCTCTGTTCAGCAGTTCAAATCCATTAAAAATGTCTCGTGATGGGGTGATATTGTCAACCGAAATAAAAGAAAAATAGAGGTTTCTGCAATATTCTAGTTTCTGACTTCTATAAAAAAAAATGGCATATAAAACTGAAAAAAAAATATTTTATGAAAACTAAAAGTCTGACTATTGCAGTGCTATTCACGCAGTTACAGATTTGGACGAACACACGTCACGTGTATGTTTGATGATATTCCACGGCAACAGATGCAATAAGGCATAACTATAGGGGTACATGTGCAAATTTTGATTTTGGATTTCATGAATTTTTTTTTTTCACGGAGTAATCACACAATTTCGTAACTTTATAGGGGTGTAAATGCAAAAATCCTTTTTTTGGTTACTTGGAAATGGACACTAGGTTCAATATTTCCTGAAAGTGGTGGGGCAGGCCACGTAGAGTTTGAGTCAGCATAATCCATTTTCTGTTCCTATTAGATCATCAACCAAAAAATGGACCCATAACCAATATTATTTGTTAGTAAATCCCATGTGAAAAATAGTTTAATCATGCAAATATGAACTACATCTACATCGTTTTTTACTCGTCGAGTACTTATTTTTTCGTCCATTAACTACTAAATATGGTACCTTACAAACAAAGATTTTAAAACTAAGTTTGTTTAATATTGTGGTAGACAATATTTATTTAAGGGTTTGTAGACCACAGCTGCTCCTTGTATTTTTTTTTTTCAGTCATATACGATATCAAATCCAATCCCTCGATAAAAACTTAATTATAGATAATTTCATTTTTAAGCATTATAATTTGTGAACGCTGCATCAAAATTTTCTCATAAATAATTGAAAATTTTTTCTACTTGCACGTTAACAAAAAAAATGATCTGGAGAAATTTTTCGAACTAAAATTAATAGAGAATTGAACTCACACAGCAAGTGATATAGGATGAAAGGTCAAATATTGGGGTGGGTGAGATGATGTGCTCAATGGCTCAAGTTGGTCTTCGCGAACATCAACATCATCTAATGAATTATCAAATTGAGAATGAGGAGACCAAAATCAAAGAGGAGGATGTATAAAAATTCCACGAGGGAAAGGGGACAAGAGACAGGGAACTAAAAGCCATGGCCCAACATCAATGCCTTGCAAATTGCATCCCTTTCAGTTGTTCTGAGCCCCCGCTCTGGACTTTTTGAGCCATTTTTGTCCTTGTGAATATGATCACATCAGGAAAAGCAAGAACGGAGAGAACAGGGTGAAGATATGTACCACCTCAGCAGGGGAAAAAGGCATGCAGCCTCGAAATTTATGGGATTTTTTGAACTTCATTTTTAGTCTCACAAAGAGGGAGAAACAGAACACTTCCGTATTTTCAATTTTTTTCAATCCCCCGAATGAAAAACAAGGGAGGAAAAAATCAAATTCAAAGCCATTCAAAAATACAATAGAAATAGGGGTTATTTGCAAAATTTTGAAAATAAGAGATGTTTTGCATAATTTTGTCAGATATTGAATGCAAAACATCACTTTTCTTCCTGTGTATAAATATTTAAATTATGAAAAATCATTGGTCAACTCAGTATATATTATATTCGTTTGTAGATCTCAATTATCTATTTGGTAAAAAATAATTCAATAGCAATATTATTGACTTAAAATATAAATACTTTTATAACTTCTTAGAATCTCTCAGTCAAGAATATTAAAATTTTATTTTTTCCATTTTTTCGAAAAACAACGTAGAGGTTTCTATAAATAAGAGAAAATAGATGCTTTTTTTTTTTTCCAAATACCCCGAAGCTAATGTAATTTCCTTTTCTACGGGAGTACATATATAATGTTAAGCTTGGGCAGAATAAAATGCAATAAAAATACTTTGTAAGAGTATTAATGCAAAAACTTCTAAAATCCCGGCCGGATATCAATTCCTCTCGCCGCTTGTCTCCTCGCAGGGATTCTCTCAATTCCCATCTTTGCATTTCTTCCTCGCTCTTCTCCCTCCGACTCCTCCATCCAAATCCCGAAACCTTTGAAAGAAAATGGTCGACTTCATAAGAACGAAGATGAAAAATCTCTCCTTTTGAGCTCCTCCTCTCGCGACCAACCCTCTCTTCGCCTCCCGCGTGATGGAAGCCATCGATTTCACCAGAGAAACGACGACAAGAAGAAGAAGAAGCACCACGAACGCCGTCCAGGACAAGCTGCGCCGCCGCCACCCCAGCCTTTCCTTCTGGTCCTTCCCCACCAACCGCCCTCCCGGCGCCTAGTTTCCCTATATCTGTTTCCCACTTTCTCGTTCTTTTTTGTCCTATTTTGTTCTGTTGCGCGAATGGACTCGTTTCCGATCGGAGATTTTGGGGCTTTGGACCGGTTGTGGGATGGGCTTGGGTCTGCAGAATCGTCGTCGTTGGTGCTGAATGGGGAAAGAGGGGATCTTGTTAGCGCTCCGGCGAGAACGAGGAGGAAAGGGGGAGGTGGCGGAGGTTTGGATGCGAGGGCGGCGATGGCGCTGAAGAGTCACAGCGAGGCGGAGAGACGGCGGAGGGAGCGGATTAACGCGCATCTATCCACTCTCCGCGGACTCATCCCCAACTCTCAGAAGGTTAAGGCTCCTTCTTCGTTTCTAATTTCTGTTTTCTCTTCATCTTTGTTTCTTCTCGAGATGGCTTGTAATTCTTTTTTTTTTTTTTTTAACTTCTTCATATGCTCGTGAGTTTGTCTTCTTAATGATTTTTTACTTTTGATTTGAAACATTTGGTTGATGAATCCAATGCTTCTGCTGCTATATGTTTGAGTTTGTCTTTTCAGACTTTTATGGCTCCTGAGTTGCTCATGTGCCTAGAAAAGAACAGGATACGGGAAAGCAAGCCATGAAGTAAAAAAAACAAAAGAAACATACGTACAGATTATTAAGTGATTGTAGAACTGTCGCGCTAGTGGTGGAGCTACGGATTGGATGGTAGTTGGTGGTTTCCTCTGGAAACGGAGACTTATCCTATTTTGACACAGTTGACTGGTATTTCTACTTGTGTTTTATGTTTTATTTTGAAATTTCCTGTGGGTCATGTTTTCCAGGCTAGCCTTTTGGGTTTCTTTTGGTTGTTTTGTTGCAGATAGATTGTTCTTCAGATCATGTCAAATTTGTTCTTCTTTCTGCTTTAACCGTACGCACGTCCTGAAGTTAATTGTTGTTGTAATTTGGAACCTTTTTGTTGGTATAACTAGTTTAGTCTTGTTGAGTGATACCCCCAACCACCCAAAATAGATAAGGAATCACCCCCTCCCCAAAATCAGAACTGGAAGACAACTTGATTCTGTCAACGTCTCAGTCTGTTTTAGTCTATTAGTTTGGTAATCACATCCAAACTATTAATTGCTCTGGCTTGTTCTATCATTTTACTTTAGCCACAAGATTCACCATCTATTACCTTGTGTTTTCTCTTGAATATCAAGATTACAAGGAAATTTCCTACCAAAAATGTTGTAACACAACAGAATATCTGTATCATAACTGGTTGCTTTCAAAAACTGGATCATTAACCTGTTCTCTGCATTGTAAAAATAATTTTCATTGATCAGCTAATCCCCAAGAACTGCATATCCTCAATGGGAAATTGGTCCATTTCCTGTCCAGGGGTTTTTTAAGGTGGTCATCACCATATGCATACTCAACTAATCTCGTTGTGACAGTAATCAGATTCCTTGGCTTTGAAGTTTTTAAGGATGAGAAGGCAAAATGAAACAAGAACACCAGTTAAATGTCTGGCCATTCTTGGCCCTCCAAGCCTTTTTTGAAATGATGAGATCTAGTGAAAGTAATATAATGAAGCTCTAGTAGAGGTAGCAGAAACCTAAGAAAGCTGTGAAATTCTTCTGCAAATGGTCAAAAAAGGAGGAACTTTGGACAACCTAATGAAATCTTTGAGCAAGATTTTAGATGGTTTTGCATTTGGGGACATAATTTAGACTTGGATATGTAGCAGCAAAGAATGATCTAGAAAACGGGCCAGGAATTGTTGGGTATGTCTAGTAAGTCATCTGTTCACATTGTTCAGTTGCAGTTTTTTCAAACTTGCTTGTTGAGTCCTCAATGTTAACAGTGACTGAAGCACAATGACATGATGTTTTTTCTTCTGATTTTTTTTTTTTGTTTTTGGTCAATCTCTACCTGATCTTATGCTGTTGATGTTCCAAGTTGATGGTTCCCTTATTTCTAACGGCTGTCAACAGCCCAGGCCTGAAAAATGCATATTTGGGCAAGGATTTAGGACACTACAGTTCTCAAAAATTCTGCATTTCAAGGAATGGTCTACTACATAACATGTTCAAATCTAAGGCCCAATTTGAGGTTGGGCAGATGAAAATGTTGCATCTTGTGGGTTGGGGAATGCAGGTTGAACTTGAACCTAGTTGGCCTGTATGTCTTATTTGTAAGCTCTGAACAGTGACCATTTTCTTGAGCATTCACTTGCTGATTTCTCTCAAGAAATCAATGATATGGAATGAGTTATGATGTAGTACTATTTGTGTGAGTGAAGATTCACCATTTGCATATTTCATTCCCTAATGCATGTATTATTATTTCAGAATTCTAGTTTGAAGTAGGCAATCTTTCTTTTGGAAAAGTGCTTGTTCAATATCATTGGTACTTTCTCAATGGATGAGATTGATGATTGCCATGTTTTTCCCTGCACTGAGAATCCTTACTGCTTGTAAGGAAATCTGACATGATTGCATAAATTAATGCAGTTGGACAAGGCTGCACTCCTTGCTGAAGTAATCAGCCATGTGAAGAAACTGAAAAGCTGTGCTACAGAAATCAGCGAAGGTTGCACGGTTCCATCTGACTTTGATGAAGTCCAAGTTGAAACTCAGCTGTTTGGAATGAACAATGGGACTATCTCAATTAAGGCATCACTTTCCTGTGAAGACCAGCCGGAGGTCATTGCAGATATAAGAGAAACCCTCCAGAACTTTCAGCTGAAAACCCTTGGTGCTGAGATCTCCACCCTGAGTGGCAGAATGAAGGTGGTTTTTGTTTTAGCATGTGAGGGCAACACCACCGAGATGGAAAGGCACCTCCTTGCAACCTCCATTCAGCAGGCCCTGAAATCTGTTTTGGATAGGTCTGCTTTGGCACAGGACCTGCTAAGGAACTCGTATCCAAGCAAGAGGAGAAGGATGCCACTGTTTGAATCCTCATGTTCTTCTTCTTGAAGTTTCCTTGGTCTGTCAATACTTATCTGCCTTTCTGATGAGGCTACAGCTTTGGGTTAGTTAAGTTCAAAGTAATGTGTGGTATTATGTATAGATAGTCAATCTATTCGCTCTCGAAGACAACTGTTTTGGGATCGTCTTCTAGAGAAGGTCGAGTAATTTGGGAATTGTTCCAGCTAAGGTTTTGAGCGGGATTTGCAGCTGGAGCACATTATTTCATGTACTTTGATTGACGGAGACTTGTTCCCTTCCAAACTTTTGAAGGAAGGTGAATGTTGTTATTGTGCCTATGTTTTTGCAAGTAAATGAATGTGTTGTAATCAATCTCTACCTATGACACAAAAAGTGCACTAATTTTCACATGTTCATTAGAGAACACAGTATCTATACCATGTTAACTGTCTGTTTTTGGGGGGAAGACAGTCATAGTAAATGTCCTGGTACTTAAAGAAGACATTCTCATTCAATGGTGATTTCTAGTTTAAATAGTTTTTGGTGCAGTATTGGTGATCAATTGGATGGGAAACATGAAGGTAAACATGGAATCCTTAAAAAAACAAAAACAACAGTAGAGCACAATGATCATTACCTATTCTTTTTCATAGTATGCGGCTAGTTGCATGCTATTTGATAAAAAGTATAGGATAAATTTTATCATATTATGTTCGATTACATGGCACGGTGACAAGATCTGTGTTTTTATTTAAAATTTAAAATTTATTTTTCATTGCACATAATGTAACTCAATCTTTGAATGTACCATAAATATTGAATTTTTACCAGGAAAATCCTATATTTGAACTTATTTGCGTAAACAAATCAATATTTTTCAAAGCACTCTTATTTTGCTTAATCTGTACAAAGAAAACCACGGGTTAAGTATCCTTGTAAACAGAAGTTCAAAAAATAAGTGAAACTGCAGGGTTTGTTTTGCAAAACGCCTCACAAATAACATTTGTCCCCCGGTCTTAAATTTTTGTGCTCCCCTCGGACCAGTCGATCCTCTTCGCGTTCCACTACTATTTTCCGCGGGGCTAGGGTTAGGGTTCGGGTTGTTCTCTCCGTTGTTCGCCGGCGTCCATGGATCCCATCTCGAAGAAGCGCAAAAGCGATGAGAATGGTGCCCTCGGCCCCAACCTCACTCCAGAGGAAGTTCGCCATCTCATCGAGCCCTTCTCCCGCGATCAGCTCCTCCAAATCGTCTCTGACGCTCTCTGCTCGGGCTCCGCCCCCGTCCTCGACGCCGTCCGCGCCTTCGCTGACGCAGACCCCGCACACCGGAAGCTATTCGTCCGCGGCCTCGGCTGGGAGACCACCTCCGATGCCCTCCGCTCCCTCTTCTCCGCCTATGGCGACGTCGAGGAGGCCGCTGTCATCTCTGACCGAGCCACCGGGCGTAGCAAAGGTTACGCCTTCGTCACCTTCCGCCACGCTGACGCCGCTCTCGTGGCCCTTCGCCAGCCCAGCAAGCAGATCGGTGGCCGCATGACCGTCACTCAGTTCGCCTCCGCTGCAGCGGCGCCGGCCCCTGCGCCGTCGGAGGACGTGGCTGCGAGGAAGATTTATGTTGGGGGAGTGCCCGCGGAGATGCCGGCTGATCGGTTGCTGCCGCACTTCTCGATGTACGGGGCGGTGGAGGAGGGGCCTCTGGGGTTCGATAAGCAGACGGGAAAGTTCCGGGGATTTGCAATGTTTGTCTACAAGACGGCTGAGGGAGCCCAAGCTGCGCTTTTGGAGCCGAACAAGAACATTGATGGGCACCAGTTGCTGTGCAAGCTTGCGAACGATGGGAAGAAGGGGAAGCCTGGGGTGGCGCCCGGGACTGGTGCTGCCATGCCGCTTGGTGGACCTCAGGGCCAGGCGATCGGAACTGGAATAGATGGACCTGGGCTCGGTGCACAGCCAGGATCAATATCCGGCCAGTTTGGTGGGCCAGGAGCCGGCCTTTCTTCATACCAGCTCTCATCGCTGCAGCCATCAATGGGTGCCGCGGGGCTGTCTTCAGTTGGGAATATGGCGGGTGGTTATCGTGCTGGAGGTACTGGCGGTGCTTATGGTTCAGGGCAGTATGGCGGGCTGGGGTTTGTTGGTGGATATGATGGATTGAGCGTGGGTTCTTCGCAATATAGGGTTCCAAGTTCGGGTGGCCTGCCTTCTGGAGCCTACCCGGAAAGTGGGAAATATGGTTTGTCGGCTGGGTATCAGAACCAGCATCTCCAAGGGACAGGGTCTTCCCCGGGATCCAGGATGCCAATGGGAGCAGGGTATCCAAACATGCCACCTTACTACTGAGGTATTTCCGTTTATGCCTTTGAAATTTTTGTTTTTGATTGAATTTTTTTAATATTATTTGATAGCTTCCTCGAGTAGCATTTTCTGATAGATAAAGCGTGACGTGATTTTTGCTTCTGATACATCTGATTGTTTTCAATTGCTATGGGCTTGTTTAGCCTCTTTGTTGCATTCATGGTCTTGTTGCATGTTGTTTGCTGAACTAGTTACACATTTTCCTGTGGTCGGCTAATTTGCAGTTGTGTCCATTGCATTTCTATGTTTGCTGTTGCTAAACCATGATTTGTTGTTCTGGTTTTGGTCATGTTTGAGCATGCTGATTGTTTGTTGATGTTTTGGGGTTGGCATTGTTAAGTTGATTATAAAAATAACGATTGCTTCCAATCAAAATCTTGGCTGTCCTGATTTGAAAATGGAATGATTTTGATATCTTCTGTTGTATTATGCATTTGTTGGTAGGTGGAGCTATCGTGTGTTCCTTATGCAGGCCTTATCTACATTAAGAGTTTGTGAATACTTTCTTGATGGATATTTACTCCCTAGTCATATTCCTACTCCTTGTTTGTTCCATTCTTGAATGGACTTGTATGTATAAAATAGCTTGTTAATGTATTTTGTAATTTGAGGCTTTCATGCTCCTCTTGTTTTTGGCGTTCATTTTACTATGAAGAGATGGGAAGCTTCATGTCCATAAAAGTCCAGGCAAATCAAATAAAAATTAGGAGAACGGAGGGAGCTTAGTGGGGTGATGTGGTTTGAGTTCTGTTTGTAATAGTGGTATTGCTAGTTCAATTGCTTTTTGGAAAAAAAAATTTTAATTGCTTTTTAGTTATGAAAGCATACATCCTGCATTGAAGTTTACTATATACATGTGATCAGCAAATTTGATAATTTTTTAATAGCTTTTCACAAGTCATATGATAGGTAATTGTTTATTTATATGCATTTCTTTTGTTGCTGTTGGTGGCTAGTGCAAGTAGCTGGTATCATATCTGTCAATTTTGGTTAGTCTTGTTTTGGCAACATCTGTTTCAGTTCTGCTTGCCAATGACTTTCTTTGTCTAATCTTCAACGAATGGTCCATGACACGTGATGTGAAATGGCACCCTGTCCAAATAACTGCCTTGTCAAATTTATTAGTTGCTATCATAAAACTTTTGGCAACTCGGTACTCAACACTCATTGACTTGTTTGATTGACACACGGCTTCTTCTGTACAATCTGATCATTAAAAGAAATAAAAAATGTCACAACTGAGATTTCATGTTGGAGGATTTTGGTTTATTGTACCGGTTGTAAATAATCTAACTTATTTATGAGATTAATATCAAATAAAATATGAAGTTCAGATAACAAGGGTTTTAAGTTATTCAAAATTAATATCACAAGTAATATCTATTTGGTTTGATTAAAATTTAATTGTTGGATGGAATGCTATTTAACTCTATGGTTTGGGTGATATTGTAGAGAGCTATGGTTAGTAAAAATCCTACCCAAGATTATATAATTACTTGTGAGACCTTTAGGCTTGCACTGTCATCCTATGTCTTGCACTTAAGAGGCTCTTTAACCATTTAGTTTGTTGTCATATATATGCATCGGATATCATATGCTGCATTAAATATTCGTCATATATGTCGTTTATTTTATGCTTTATTAAACATCTACTGTTTGTTGGTTTGCTGATAGTGGTAGACTCAATTGGTATGTTCAATTTTAACCCCTGATTGTCTTGCAAATTTATTTTTTGTGTTAATTGTATATAGCTCCTTGAGAACCACCATAATTGAAAAAAAAACCTCCTTGACTTTGTTTTTATTGCATAATCTGCTATATTTCTACACTATTACTGCAAAACCCCCCTTACTGTTGTCCTCTCCTATCCAAAATGCCAAGCCAAGCTTGGTTAAGGTTTACCCTGTGGTCAAAAAGTTAACAAAAAACTCCCTTTAAAATCAATTTATTGTAACTGCCGTACATTTTATTTACTATAACAGAGAACTCCTTGAATCGAGGTTTTCCAGTTTCCACAAAATCTTTGAAGAGGCCTAGGCCTTGCACTTAGAATGCTGACCTAAGGCTACAATATTATCAGAACTAGGCTACAACCTGGAAGGGTAAAAATGGTGGATTTACATACAGCAGCTTTAATGTTGTGCAAATAGATGGACAGGCAAAATGTCAATTCACGTAAGGCTTAACACTGTTAAACAGAACATTCCCAGATCATATGCTTGGTTCATGGTTGATTCTAACTTGGACAAGGTTTTTGTGCTAATGGTGTAAAAGTGAAGGAGTTTTATGCAATTAGAAAGAAGTCAAGAAGTTTTTTTGCAATTATGGGTAGTTTTGAGCAACTTATATGCAATTAACCTTTATTTTTTGAGATGATAAATGGAAACCTTTATTTTAGGAAATGTCTTTTGCCTGGATTGATTGAGACATAATTATGTGCCTGATATTATCTTTGCTACAATTTTAGAAGATACAGAATTAATGACAGGTAAATTATCATTGAGCGTAAAATTATCATTTTTCCCTTCTATTTTTATGTATATATATCAATCTTAATATTCTGTTTTGGATATATTAAAATAAGTTTCTATACAACTAAAGTTTATCTTGTAAATCAGCCATAATTTTGGTTCTCATGTTCACTTATTAGCTTCTCTAACTTGGTCACTCATAGGTTCTACAATTCAGAACAAGATTCCTGCTCACTGTCATGAAGTTACCAAGTGCAACAATACTGCATGCATATTTGTTTGGTCCTAGGATGGAGATGCTAGCCCCTGATGCTATACTGTTCTCTTTCCTTTGTGTTTGCTTAGGGAGAGTTTTCACTTCCTTGTCTTGATGGCTTTAGCATTATTGAGACAATTTTGAAAGGCTGTTGTGAAGATCATCATAAACCATGCCTTGATGAAGTTCTCTTGTATCAAGACATCTTTCTATTTTGCACTATATGTATGGCTAGAAATAGAAATGGGAAAATTTCTCTATGACGTGATACAACACAGTTTATTCTGTCCTATTTTCATGGTGTGGCTATATGAGTTATAGAAATGTGCGAGTTTCTGTACTAAAAACTTTTTTCTAGGGATTTTTGACACAGGATATTATTTTAGTGATTCAGGTTGTGATCATTCGGATGATCCATTTTTTTTGTTGAGAAAAGTAGGGTTCATACAAAAATTATAAAAATTTTGGGAGGGACTTGAGGAAGTTTAAATTTTTAATTATGGCATCTTTTTATGCCAAAAAGCTCGTCGTGTCTTTATTTGCTCTATGTAAGTTCAGCTATGGTTACCTTGAACCCCAAAGTTTGAGTTTTGACTGATGGAAAGGGGTTGACAGTAATAAGAGGATTATAGATAATTAGGTACTTTCCAAGTTATGGGAATTTAAAAAGGTCATTTGTAGAAAAACATTTCTATTATCTTATATACCTTTGTTTGCGGTTATAACATGAAGATTTAATGTGTCCTCCTTTCAAAGTACCTTGTGTTTTTTCCTTGTTTTGAACTAGTGGTTTGTCATGGTGCAGTCATATGGCTAAAAGTAGAATCATGATTTCTGTATCTGTGGGAGTTCTTTTTTTTTTTGGGTTGCATATTGTATTCTTGTTCCAATGTGTGTAAGCTTTCTGTCAGTGTTGTCTGTTGTTGGTCTAGACTCTGTGTGATTTTATTCTTTACGATGATTGAGTTGTAATGCGTGGTTGATTCAGGTATTATGGTCAGTAGTGGGAGCAAATGCTTCAGATGGTTGTGCTGAATGGCAACAAATTATCCTCTGATGAATGGTTGGAAAGCATTTATGGCTGCTAGACTGCTTGGATGCTATGCAATGTATCTTGTTTCTTGTTTGTAATAGCTGGTGTTGATGAACCTAGTCTAGAAGTTTAGTATTTTTTATCTTTGTTTGGAATCATAAACTTGAATTGATCAATCATTTTTACCATATAAGTTGTATGTTGTGTGGTTCTCATTGTTGTCTTCTCTTGGAGTGTCTTGAACTGATTGGTTTTCCTTGTTTATGTGTTTTGCTCTTGGCCTCGCATGCTGTATGTTAATATAATTGTCTGTCCTCTGAAAAATTTAATTGGACCTTTTTTTATGCTTGCGCTTGTGGTTGCTCATTGATGAGCTGGTTGGATGTGGTGCTTTGGTGAGTTCTGTATTGTTTTCAATTATTTTTCTTTAATGCACATTTTCCTTTGGTGTTCTTTGTTCTGTTATTTAGTAAAATGCATGTTATTTTCCCCTCTCCATGATGGTATATCCTTTTGGTAATATGATGAGTTTGAATTTTTTAGTTAATGCTTTGCTGGCTTATGTGATATGTAGAGTTGTCTAGAGGATCTGCTCATGGTCTTTGATTGCTTTGATTGGATTGTCTTTGTCTACATGTTACTTAACCTTTGATGTGGTTATCTACTGATTGCTGCTGTTGTGTTTGAGTATAAACTTGCAGTTGATCTGTTCTCCATTCTTGAGTGTTACTTGATGATTGCATCAGTCTGATGCTGGAGAATAAACCTTTTGCCTAGAATAGCCTTTTAAGTTGCTAAAGAGTGGATTGCTTGATATAGTCATGATGCTGGTCAGATCTGGTTTCAATTTGATCTTATTCCCACCAAATACAGTAGGTTGAGAATGACACTAGGCTGGCAATAACTTTTAGCTTAAACTGTGGTACTGTGAATTCCCCTCTAGTTATTGGACTTTCAAACTAGGTTCAAGGTGAAATCGAATTTTAAACTTGCTCCACATGCATGACAGGAAATTGATGGTACTGATATTGAGCAACTATTGGAGCAGAAAGGGACCCTCCCATTTGGGACATCCCCTCTATGTCTCTGATTGATGAAGCAATGGTAATCTATGCAGCTTTAAGCTTAGATGTATCTCTCCTCTATTTTTTTGGCTTTCGCCTTTTAACAGAAGCAAAAGACCAAAACAGACCCGAGCTGCTGCTGGGTTGGCCTTGTCAAACAAGGGAAAAGGGATGGTGACAATGTCAGGTCTGTGTTGGGCTGCTGAATACAGAGTTTCTTTTGCTTTTGCAAAATTGCATCTTTGGAGTAATTCATTGTTATTAGAATGAGGTTGAGGACCTGATGCGATTGGTATGGTTGTGGATGCTACGACAATTCTTAAAATTCTGGGAATTCAAGCATGAGGTTGAGGACCTGATGCTCAAAACTGATGTTTTGTTGATGTAGACCTCAAACTAGTTCGCGTACCATCATTTTTTAGGTTTTTTAGTGGCACCTACAACAGAGTTCGGATGGGACACCAAGAAATCAAAATTTTGATCTTGGAGATTTGGCTGTTTTATTGGAGGTCTAACAAATAGTTCGTGATGTATTTTGATTTGTAGTGAATAAAGTTGACATTATGATTTCTATGATAGTTTGTAATAGGTAATTTTCTTCTTTTTTGGTTAAAGAAGTTCATCAGAGGATTCATCAGGCAGAGTTTCAGCATGAGGCCAAAGAGTCCATGAACTTGCAAAAGAGGAAAAAGACAAGCAAGTGCATCATTTTAGCGCTTGGAATCATTGCTAAAAAGGACTTCAAGTATTACGGTCCTTGAAAGTGCTCCATTTGCACCAAGCTCAGCTGAACACTAGGCAAACCATGTCCTCTGATGGAACTCTGGGAAAAGGACCTTCTCTGTTGCACTTGTGGCTATCACACACCAAAAGCTGTCTACCAGGAAAAAAGGGCTTCCAGCCTTTACCACCGGAGATGCGATCGCTTTTGAGGTGGCAGATAGCAGCGACTTCCCTGCGCTAACAACGATGAGAGGGTAGCCGGAGGAAAAGATTCTCCCTATCTTGACTTCTCTTGGGGATTCACTGGGCGGGAGAGCCTTTCTTGTAAAAATGAGTCCGTGAATTTTTTATTTCTTTTTTTATTTTTAATACAATAAAAAAAATGGGAGGCTGATTATTCATCCAGCATGCTAACGTTTCAAGTGGGTGATTCATCAATTCGCCGATGTTTATTAGTTTCTTAACTTTTGTAACTCGTTGATATTTTTTCTTTTTGGTTTTCACACGTCTAATCTAAGATTTCGTTGGGCTCGTTGTATCTTTTTTTTTGGTTGAAAATTTCTAATTCCAGATATTCTTTTGATTGGATGATATATATATATATATATATATATTTGATTTGTGTTAATATTTTTACATTGACTAATATTTTCATTGTTATGAAAATGAAAAAAAAAGTAATTGAATTGGTATTGAAAAAGTTTTCTTTGGTAAAACAATAGTTCTCATTTTTTTTATACATGAGAGGTGTGGAAGACGAGTATAATCATCGGAAAGTTGATTATTTATAAAATATCCGATGATTATTTACAAAATTTATGAAACAAGTTTGCAAATTTTGTAATCGCGTGTATATATCTCAATAAATATCTCAAATTTGAACGATCAACTATGAATAATATTAATAATAAAATATAGATTATTAATACCTAAATTCAAAACATCTGTGGGATTTCACTCAGAAGAACCATTTGGAACTTCATTTTGGCAATAATAGAAAAATGAATTTAGCATTACATATTTAAAAATTTTCAAGTTTATATGACAAATTATAAAAAAAAGTCACAATATACACACTACATATTAGCATGATTATTACATTTCCTTTTGCAAAAGAATACGGGTTCAACACCAATTATAGCTAAACACGATTTGTTCGCACACAGCGACTTTGTGGTATATATATTATTTCCAATTATATATAATATATATTATATATATATATATATAATTTTAGGTCACACAAATGAGTAGTCCAAACCCTAAACCCTTTCTATAATTAATACTAAATATCATTATCCCAATATTTTGTTATCTGAAAAAGTAGTAAATAAAAATAGAAATAGAGTTTGATCGTAGTTTGTACTCATAGAGAGGAGTCGGCATTGTGCTGGAGCCCACGGTCCACTTCCGCTCTCAAAAGGATTCTATTTTAGAGACCTTGGTCCCTGTCTCTCTTGTTCTCTTTTGCTTCTCTCCATTAAAATTCTCTGCTATTGAGGATTTCTTCGCTGAATCCTTGCAATTTCTTCGCTTTTCCTACCCTCCGGTTTCATCCTTCGGAGTCCTGGTACTTTGACCTCCGTCTTCTCGCTTTCTGGTTGTCTTTTAGTATCATTCCGAGCGCAGAGCTGCTGAAAGTTGCGGCCTTTGTCCTGCTTTCTGTTTGCTTTTTGGACGAAAATTTTCGAGTTTCTGTTTTTTTTGGATGTTCTGAATTTACTCCTTCTGTACTCAGACTGCTGTATTATGTTGTTTGCTATTTCTATCAGAATCTATAGATTTTTTACGGAGAAAGGGACTCCTTCTTAATCAAGAGTAATTTATGGAGATTGTGCAAATTATGTTTTTTCTTTTGGTTCCTTAAGCTATAGGCTTGCTGATCACACGCGGATGGTCTCTATGAAATATTCTTCAGATAGGACTTGTTATAGACTCTGTTATGAATTAATCATAGTGTTGCCTCCGGAAAATCTGGAGGAATTGTTTTTCTTACGATCAGTTTCTCGGTTCTGACTGCTATAAGCGAAGTATTCTTGTTGCTTAACTGTTTTTGAGTGATTAAAGGTCTGGTGAAAATATTGACGTAATTAAAATTTACTCTGTAAATTAATTCCTTGAAAGTCTTGCAAGTTTTGCTTGTGCTTCTATTCATATTGAATAGAACTCTGATTACTCAACTGTATCTACTTTCGAGCAACTCGATCTTTTATGACTTTTGGTTTCGGTTTTTTTTCCAGCTTAGAATCAATTAGCCAGAGTGAGTTTTGTATAGAGTATGATTTGTTTGGTTTGTAGACCACGTTTAAATTTTTGAAAACCAGTTTTTGATTGCAGTCTACAGTTATGATAGTTGCTAAGGACACCCTTGTTTTCTGTTCCCTTAGGTGCTCATTCATGGAGATACCTTTCGCTCTAGAGTTGAGGTCATGAATCATACCCTACTTTCTGTTGCTTCACCAATCCTATATGCTCACATGGGCATTGCTTCTGAAGCAATAGTGACAACTAATAAATTTAGGAGCTATAGAGGCACATCCCCAATTAAGGCCAATGGATAATCCGAAATGGGTCATATCCAGATGGTTGGCTGAACCAAAACTCACCACATTCCTGGCAGATACAGAAGTTTGTTTTACCATGATTTAACCAGCTGATGTATCTATATGTGTCTGTTGTAAAATCTGTTTGTTATTTGGCCTATAAATCTACTTGCTAACATCATAAAATGGAAGGATGAGATATGAATGGCATAGAAAAAATTGTTTAATTTGGCAATTAGATGATTTAGACCTTGATAGATCTAAGCTGGTCTGTGTTATGATCAAATACTACATAGGCCTAAAAGTAGAAATATCAGATAAGCACCTAAATATGCAAAGTTGAGTAGAGTTTGGGCAATGACAATGAGGAATCACAATTACTATCCAACTGAACTTATGAACTTAGACTTTTGCATCATTCTATGATCATAAGGTTTCTCTTTTGATTTTACTGATGAAATTGCATTGTTGGATAGTAGTTTTTACTAATAATGCATGGCGAAAAAGAAAATATTGTCATCTGGGCTGACAATAATCAGGTGCTGGATAGGTGTTTTGACTATTTTTCATATGTAATCTTTAGCTTGGATTTAGTGTGAGACTGCACAGGACAATGCTTGCCTACACAAGCATAGTAAACAAATGAAATGAATTGCTATGCTCGTGAAGCTACCTGTAAAACTGTAGTGGAATATCTGATCTTCTTGATACATGTCTGTTTGGTTGTAATAATTCATCTAGATTTTAAATTTTATTGTCCATATTGTAAAGGAAATTCATACAAACATGAGGTAGATGCTTGCCTTCTCACTCATAATGCTCAGAAAAATGCAGGTTTATACTTTCTTGTCATTTGCAGTCTGATGCATCATTTTTATCTTTTATTGTTTTGTTTTGAATGGCTGTGAAGATCATGAAGACTGATCCACATACTTTACATTGTCTAGAGAGTCAACGTGAAACAAACAATTCCTTTCCTGGTGGCGTATCTTTGTTCAAAATGGACTTTAAGTTATGGGCTGCAGACATACGTCAGAGGTTGGAAAATATATACAAGGATGTTAATGTCGTTGAGGTTGTTTTTCTTGATCTATCTTTGAAATATTCATTCATATCACATTGAATTGTAAAACTATGAATGGTTACATTTTCTGTGATGACATGATTTTTTTAGTTCTCGACTTCAAAGGGTAGCATTTTCATTCTTATAAGCTTTGGTAATTATGATGATTTTCCTCAAGTACCTTAAAATATTTTGCATTCTGATTTCTTTGACTTTATTGCAAATAAATTGTTTATGGCAGAATACCAACAAATACTTTGATCTAGTTGGTGAGCATGTTAGAAAGGCGCTTGATGATGTTTCTGGCAATTGGATATACCCATTAGATACTGATTCTGAAGCTTCAGTTTCTGGATTTTCTTCGGAGCACAACATTGTCCCTACTGTGCATGAGCAATCGAGCACTGAACTTCATAGTCATTCAGATGAATATTCAACTTATGATCATATTGCACAATGCCTACAATCAACTAATGATCAGCCTGAATCTTGTAGAAATGGAGAGTTGGAATGTGAATCAGTGTTGTTGCCTGATCAAACTTCATCAAGCAAAAAAGATGGTATTATTTTCTGTCCAAGTCTAGCAATTTTCTTTCTTGTTTTTCATTTGTGTTAGTTTTGAAATATAATTTTGCAACTTCTGTCACTTATTTACACTTAAGAGTTCTTCTTCAATATTCGGAAAATGGGCATGATAAACATATATGTGAAATCATATAGGCTTCTTTGCAGCTCTCAGAAATTGGTCTGACCTGGCCCAAAACCCTGAAAAAAGGTCCTGCCCAGGTTTTAGTCTCCAGGGCTTGGCCCAAGAACTATAAACCTGATATTTGGTCTGGTGCCATGGGTGATTTAAACCTGAGCCTTGCTGGACTGTTTGCAGCACTATTTGTGTTGCCACTTCTTCCTTTCTATTTCTTGCTTTCTACCATGAATTTATCAAATTTTCCTTAGATGTTAAATGGCTTTCCTTCTTTTAGTCTTCCATTCTTCTGCATGCATCTAGTAATCTACATATAGAAGCTTTTTCTTACCAAGCATTTTGGTGAAAATTTTTGTTGCAATAAATAATGTAACACTGAGATAAGATGAAGATTGCCGTTTTGTTCAATTTCTTTGGCATTATTTTGTCCTGTCTCTTATGACCTTGTTTGGGTGTTTTACCACATGCATCAGCCAACTCACTTATGACATGACTAGTGATTTTTTATTATTGTCACTACAGTTCATGGGCAATCGAGCATTGACCTCGACGGTCATTCACATGAAAGTTCAACTTCTGGTGATCTTACACAAAGCCTCCAATCCACTAATGACCAACCTGCATCTGCTAGAAATAAAGAGATGGAATGTGAGTCGGTTCTTCCTGATCATACTTCATTGACAAAAACAGATGGTATTACTAGCTTGTACAACTCTAGTGTCATTTCAGTGTGTGTGCCTAATTGCTTTTGAACTTTATTTTTGTGACTTCTTGAATTATTTTACACTTTGGGTTATTTCAATATCCTGAAAGTAGACATGATCAACAAATTAAATTCAGAATATTAGAGGCTGCTTTTCAGCTTTCTGAAATTGGATTCCAACCTGCTCTGTAATCTTATACTTAGGCCCAACTGGTCCATATTTATGGGCAAAATCTGAGCTAGTAACCCAGGAAACATAAATGGATAATTGGCCTGGATTATTTGAACCAGAGCCTTACCTGGGTTGTTTGCAGCACTATTTGTGTTTCTACTTCCTATTTCTTGCTTCCAACCATGAATTTGTCTCATTTCTTCTGGGTGATAAATAGCTCGTGTTCTTTTAGTTTCCCATTGCTCATCATGCATCTCTCTATAGAAGTTTTCTCCAGCAATTCGTTTGGTGAATATGGTTTCGTCCATTGAATAATGTAACTGTTTGGTAAGATTAAAAAGTTAGTTTCAAAGTTGTTCAATTTCTGCAGCATTATTTTGTCCTGTCTCTTATGACCTTGCGTGGTTGTTCTTCCTCATGTGCATCACCCAGCTCATTGATGGACATAACTTGTAATTTTTTAATTGATCTTTTTCCTTGCAAAGCACCTACCATTGTCCCTATGTTGCAATTTTTTCTATTTTCAGCATAGCTTTAAATGTATCTTATATGTTTAATACATTTCTGTTCAACATGTATCTAGGTTTAGATAAACTTTAATGGCTCATTCTAGAGTGCCGTACAAGTACTGTAGTTACTAAAGAGAAGTACTCACCTTGGTCTCAATTAATCCTTTTTTTTGACCCAGTTTTTTTTTTAAGTTTAATGAATTCCTGTAGCTATGCTTGTGTGGTTGGTTCTACTTATTTCATTTGCTCTGTCTCATCTTCTATGTTTCACACATCTATTATTGCTTATTCAGAAATAAACTGTTGCACTGTTTAGTTCCTCTTGCTTCTGCTTGCTATAAAGGCAGAATATGCTTCTAATGATGCATGTTCTTCTCATGCCTGAGTTTCACATTTTTTGGGATGCAGTTGCAGAAAGCATAGGCATCACCTTCACAGAAGAGGCAAGCAATAGCTCTAATGACATGGTCCCAACCTTTTACATTGAAGAGTGTTCTAAGGATGAAAATCTCAAGGATTGGGTTGTCCGTATGGAGATCAATGATTTTGGTAATTTCAGATTTATTCTGCGGTATTATTTGTCTCATCTCTTATGACATTTTGTGGATGTTCTACCACTTAAATCATTTAACTTATTTATGGACTTAACTGCTTTTAATTATTGTTTTTTCCTAGAAACACACCAAACCTTGTGCCTGTCTGCAATTTTTTTAATTTGTAGGTTTTACCAACTCTTGGTGTTCAAGAGGTTGTGCCTAGGCTTAGATAAACTATAAATTTTCATTCTGGAGCATGAAGTTAGTGGAAAGAAGTGTTTGGCTCAGTCTCAATTCACTTGGATTGGTTTATCCTTTGACAATTATGCTTTTACCCTCTTTTGCCTTAGTTTTTTCCAGGTCAAATGAAATATTGTGGTTGTTATTTTGTGATTGGTTTCTGTGCAAAGCTACTTATTGATATGTTCAATAGAAAGTTGTGTGTCTTATCTGCACTTCACATATCTACTTTGTTCCTAGTTAAACCATTTTACTGTTCAGTAACTTAAATTCCTCTTGCTTCTGCTTGCTAGAAGATGCACATTTGTGATTAGTATTCTTCTAATGATGCACATTCTTCTTCATGTTTTGAATGTCAAATTTTCTGCTTGCAGTTGCAGCAGGTGTTGACAGATCATCTGAGGAAGAAGTGTGCAAGAGCACCAATATCGTGGACCCGATCGTTTTCATTACAGAATATTTTGAGAATGTAAATCTCAAGGATTGCATTGATGATGTGGACAACAATGATTTTGCTCTGACCTCACACAGTACATGCAAGAAGTCCTACAAGGTAATTGCAGAGACATGACTGTCAACATAAAACATTGTCCTATTTGATACTCATTTTTTTATGATCTTGTTTTTGACATGGTTGGACTGCTTTAACGTGCTAGGGGAATGACTCATGTGCCTTGAACCTTTGTATCCTGTTAGTTCCCACTAGCTACTGCATCTGCTCCACGTGGCGCCTCATAATTGATATAGTAACAGCAACTTTTATCCACCCTCCCTTTTATTTATTCATTACAATAACACCAGAAGTGTTGCCAGTCGGAATCTTTTGGTGATAAGGTGTCTCTATTGAGCTGTAGCTGAGTTTTTGGGTTGTAATTAACATTTTTCTTGTGTATCGGAATCAGCACTCGAATAATTTGAGGACAAACCCTTCGCTAAATAGACAGAGCAGACTGCAAAGGTGTCACACAACACCATTTATGATCAACAGAGAGAGAGAAGAAAATATTCTAACCATGTATGCATCTTTACATTCAGGGCAAGAACATCTTTAAGCTATCAACAGACTTTAGGCCCATGGTATAAGGCTGAATTTTTGGTTCATGACTTCAACCTTTATTGACCAAGTGTTATCATCTAAATACATGACAAAACAACTTTACATCCCTGCTCAAACCAAAGAAGACTTTCTGTGGCTTCAAGACACTTCTTTTCTTAGAAACCTTCAAAACCATTGCACCTCATAATCACATCCAATATCTACACGTGGATGCATTTTGAAATTTCCTCCTTAGTTGTTGGTTGTTGAAGGAAAAATATATGTATATCTATATATACTTGTTTGTCTAATATCAAGGTAATGGATGACAAATATAGTTTTGTCAAAAATATAGCAACTAAAATCTCCTGGTGATCTACTGGTTGGTTGGTTAACGCTGACCATTCTTTGGCACTTTTGTGATTACTTTTTTCCTCTGCTGGTCTCTTGTTGGAAACCATCTGGGGTGCAGATGGAATGTGGATTATTGTGTAGTGAAGCCATCTGGTGTTCTGGTCGATTTACATAAAAAACTGCAGGTGAATTATGCTTGTTCATTCAAGCTAGCATGTTTAGGTTTTGACTAGGGGTCTGCATTTCCTAGCTTCCTTTGATATATTTAGACAAGCAAGTTCGTCATATTCTGATGTTGCAATATATTTTTTGAGTTCCATATGTGACTCTTGCTCTTGTGATTAACTCTCTGTTGAGAATTCATTAGCACTTTGTTTTCTCTTCAGAAAAAACTCAAGGATGCATTTAGTCTGAAAATCCGATCAAAAAGTCAACACAATAAAGAAAAGGATTGCTGCCTGGGCACCAACAAAGGAATGCAAACTAAAACGAGAACTGTTTGTTCAGCTGTTTCTACTGCAATTTCGAACCCAGAGAGCCCATTGATGCACGATTTCTGTGATGATGACTGGGAGCTACTGTAGTTGACTCCTGCTGGAGAGCCCTGGAGACCAGTAAATATGTTGCACTAAGCTTGTCAAGAAGGCCGACCCTGTCAACATTGATAATGAACTCCAGGATTAAGGTTTCCTCGTTCGGAAAGAATAATACTTAAGCTTAGCAATTTTAATTTTTTATCGATAGTATTATTTTAGGCATACAATTTCAATTATGAACATTTTTATTTGCAATCAAGGTAGTATTTTATTTGCAATAAAGGTAGTATTATTTTAAGTATACAATTTCAATTATGAACATTTTTATTTGCAATCAAGGTCCGCGCTGCCTGGCACACGAACTTCCTTTTCTCTTAATCTTTGTATAAATGCCTCAGATTCGTCAAAGAATGTATAGTTTTTCAGATCTTCAATAGCTCATAGGTCCATTCAACAGATATGCATACAGTATCTCGTTCCACGTATCGGGTAGACCAGGTAAACACCACTGGTTACAATCAGCATAAACTTGAGGCTGAGATTTTTGATCTTTGCTTAAAAGCTCGTCTCTTAGTTCAGTGTAGACTGAATTGTGCCCGTCTTTCCGGTACTCCGATAATTGAGTCACGTTGAGGAGGGTTACATTGACCCTGACCTCTCTCAGACTCTGTCAAACTGCTGCCATCATCTCCAGGCTTGAACCTGCTTCTCAGAATCGTTTTTTTATGGGAAAATTACCTACAACTCCCTATAATTAGTTCTAATTACCTACAATTTCTTTTAATTTTTGAAATTATTATCACCACTTTTTTTTCAAAATATTTATCTACACCCTCCTAAATGTTATTTAATCAAAATTTTTTCAAAAAATTTCGATTTTACCCTCGATTATATTTACCATTAAACCCCTAAAAACTTATTTTTTTATTATTTAATATCCCGAAATTTGAATTTTTGTAAATAACACCCCGAAATTATTCCGATTTACAGAAAAGTCCCCGAAATTCGGATTTTTGCAAATAACACTCTGAAATTATTCCGATTTACAGAAAAGTCCTCGAAATTATTGCACGGCGGCGAGGGTGGCGGCGCGCGGGCGGCGATGCCGGAGGCCGGCGGCGGGAGTGGAGGCCCGAGGCCGGCGCGCGGGAGCGGACGACAAAGGCCAGCGAGCGGGCGTGGAAGCCAGAGGTCGAGGTTGGTGCGGACGGCCTTGGGCGTCCACGCCCGTGTGCCGGGGACGGAGGCCAAGGCCTCGGCACGCGGGCGCAGACTGTCTTGGCCTTGGGCGTTCACGCCTGCATGCCGGCGGGCCGGCCTCGGCCTCCGTCCCATGTGCCGAGGCCAAGGCCGAGGCCGTCTTCGGCCTCCAGCTTCTGCGCCCACTCATTGGCCTCCGCCGTCTGCTCCAGCGTGCCGGCCTCCGCTCCCGCCGTTGGCCTCTGGCGTCGCTGTCCACGTGTTGCCACTCGCAACCGTTGCAACAATTTCGAAAATTTTTCTGTAAATTGAAATAATTTCAGAGTATTATTTGCAAAAATTCAAATTTTGGAGTATTAAATAATAAAAAAAAAAGTTTTTAGGGGTTTAATTGTAAAAATAACCGAGGGTAAAATCGAAATTTTTTGAAAAATTTTTGATTAAATAACAATCAAGGGTGTAGGTAAATATTTTGAAAAAGAAAAGATATGGATAATTCCAAAAATTACGGAGATTATAGATAATTAAGACTAATTATAGGGGTTGTATATATTTTTTTTTATTGGATTTGCTTTATTGAAGCAGTTTCCATCACCTCCATGTTGCGATTCCCAGCTCCTGCAGTGATGCAAAAAAATTCATTTGAAAATAATTTGGTTCAATCCAGAAATGCTCGGAATGAGGGAAACATTCACAAGTGATTCTGTCTATGACAAATGAAAAGTTTTGATGGTTTAAACTCAATATGAATACAATGACCAAATTTATATTTAATATTTTTTTTAATTAAAAAATAAATATAATTATTAAATAGATATTTAATGTGTTTCATTAGAAGATTGATTGAGACCGAAGTTAAATCCTTTGAATGGATTATTTTTATTTTTATTTGGTTAAAAGAGGGATGTGTCTGCCAAGTGAGATCTCAGTCGGCTTTGTAGAGAGTTGTATATATATAGTTCTGTACTTTGAGATTCACTGCTTCCATAAATAAAAGAAATAAATTACACAAAAATGCACCAAATTTATGTGATTAATAAATACAACAACTTTTATTTATACACACGATTAATTTACTAATTTCCATTCCGTATTTGAGCTCTGGCGATACCTCAATTATCAACGTCACTTGAAAACGAAAATGAAACGACAGTCTCCCTAATCTCCTAGCACAAACCTTAGCCAAAAATCCAATAATTGATACCGCTGATTCCCCCAGTTAACTCTCTAATCACTTCCTCTCTCTAATCCTACATATACTACCCCCTCTCCTTCTCACTTCAACGAGGCCCTCCTCTTCCTCACACCATGACAAGCTTCAAGCTTGACCATATGCTCCTCGCATTCCTAGCTCTGTTTTCAATGTCGGCGGCGGCGAAGGAGAGCGCGACGGCGGGCTGCAACGTGTTCGACGGGAGCTGGGTCTACGACGAGTCGTACCCGCTCTACGACTCCGCCAGCTGCCCGCACCTCCGCCGCGAATTCGATTGCCAGAAGTACGGGCGGCCGGACAAGGCCTACCTCAAGCACCGCTGGCAGCCAAAAGGTTGCGACATACAGAGGTTGGTTTCTCGCTGCTGCACGCAAGCAGAGCTTTTAGATCCTTGCCTTCTTCATTGCATTGAACGTAAGATTTGGGATGCCATGAAGGTTCGACGGGGAGCGGTTTCTCCGAATGTGGGCTGGCAAGAAGATGATGTTCGTCGGCGATTCGCTGAGCCTGAACCAGTGGCAGTCCCTGGTCTGCATGCTGCACGCCGCTGTGCCGAACACGGTGACGGCCGCTGCGTCGTCGGACGTCAGCGACATCTCCTCCCTCACGTTCCAGGTAAGAACATACGAGATTCATACTTTATTATTATTATTATTTTTGCATTGAGATCTTGCATGTTTATATATGCAATGTTTTTTTTCATCATATGGTTGTGGGTGTTTATAGGGATATCGACTAACAAAAAAAACAAATTTATTTTAAAACAATATTTTCAAATTTAATTTTAATTTAAATCAAAATTATTTAATTTAATTAAAATATAAAATCATCCGAAATTAAACGGTCGTTTTACACGATCGTCCCACATGCGCAATCAGCCTAATAATGTAAATGAAAATTGAGGGAAATGTCTGGCCGGTTTGGCGTCGCTTTTGGTGAGATGGAAAGCGAGAGCAGAATTAACTGAGAACCCGGGCCACAAAAGAGTTCTAGTGATGATGGCGTGTGGGTGACCTTCTACTTGAAAGGGTCGGGCCAAACCGGGTTGTTCATTCAAATCGGTGTATACTTCGCCCTCTCTTTGGACGAGATTGAAGCTGTAGTGCAAGGAGGAGACTGAACTAGTGTGCTGCCTAGGTTTGCTTGGACATTGATCTACCAGTTGCAGTCTACTAACCAGCTAATTCAAAGAAAATTGATGGCTAGAGCAGCCTGTCTGATTCCTTCGTCTGGTTCTCGCTTGGTTCTTCTGCTTCCTTCGAGAGCTATATGTAAAGTACGGTGAATAATTCCTTCAATGATTGGAGTGATGAGCTTCGTAGCTGTTGCACTGTATTATGTGATTAGAGACGCATATTCTGCGACAAAAGATGTCATGCTATCAAGCAAAGAAGTGAATGCACGCAAGCAAGTCCATAAGAAAATAACAATTGCTGATGAATGCAACAGGACTACAACCTGACGGTGACGTACTACCGGTCGCCGTACCTGGTGGACATCACGAAGGAGAAGATCGGGCGAGTGCTGAACCTGAACTCGATGCAGGGTGGCGCCCTCTGGGATCAGGCCAACCTGCTTGTCTTCAACACTTGGCACTGGTGGCTCCGCTCCGGCCAATACCAGCCGTAAGTAGAATATTCATTACCATTGAAGTCTCTTGTTGCGGTGCCATTGAATTGAGTACTGTGGTTGAGCAGATGGGATTACATAAATGACGGGAACAAGATCGTGAAGGACATGGACCGCACGCTGGCCTTCTCCAAGGCCTTGGAGACCTGGACCAAATGGGTGGACTCCGCCGTCAACCCGGCCACCACTAAGGTCTTCTACCAGGGCGTCTCGCCGTCTCATTATCAGTAAGTTTTGTCCTGACAACGTCGACTTGTAATTCTTTATACTTTAGGTATTGACACAGCTTTGAACCAGCGGAGCGGACTGGGGCGAGTCGAGTACCAAGAGCTGCGCGGGACAGACTCGGCCGGTTAATGGGTCGAACTACCCGGGTGGACCGGTTCCGCAAGAAGCAGTGGTGAAGAGTGTGTTGAAGAACATAACGAAGCCAGTGAGGTTGTTGGATGTCACTCTGTTATCGCAGCTAAGGAAAGATGCACATCCTGCGTCCTACAACGGGATTCAACAGCGACTTGACTGCAGCCACTGGTGCATTGCTGGTGTTCCTGATACCTGGAACCAGCTCATGTATGCTGCTCTTCTTTGAACGTTCGATCCCCATTGAGATATACATTGCAGAGAAATTATAGTTGAAAGAAAAGGAATTATTACAACAATTTCGTTGATAATTCTGATTTATAATTTTTAAAAAAAACATGTCAAATTCTACGGGCCTTATCCGCAAAAAAGAAGCTTGATAGCATTAGTGTCGTGGAGTTACGGGTGAGCATAAAAATCGAAAAATTAGTATATCGAATCGTATTGATTGAGAATTATATCAAAAAATCGATTTTAAAATAAATTGAAACCAATTCTCAAAACAAATTCGTACGATTTCGATTTTTAATTTTAATAAAATCGAAAATCCGATTCTAATTCTGATATTATATTTTGTGAAATACCTATATATTGAAACCGTATCGATTATAAAAAAAAATATTTAAATATAATATAAAATTTTTTAATATAATTTTTTATGTTATATGTATATTAATATATTTAAAATTTTATTTTTATAGAATCATAATGAATAAAATAAAAATTTTGGGTAATTTATGTATTAGTGTATTTAAAATTAAATTTTTATAGGATTTTAATATAAAATAAATAATGTTTTAAAAATACGAATATCAATTTTAAAATTGATTCAAAACGGGACTGAAAAATTAATTCTTAACTTAAATCAGTATAATTTTGATTTTTGATTGTTTAAAAACTGAAATTTAATTTCGATTTTAAAATATACAAATAGGTAAAATAAACTAATTTTGCTGACCGTGCCAATCGCAAACCACCTCAGCGAGGCTAACACGTATGCAGAGTTCGAAGGACTAGCTGCATCACATGCCAAAACACTAGACGTTACAGCGTTTTGTCTTCCTATTTCTCCCCCTCTCCGAGAACCAAATCGTAAGCAAGAAAGCAGCAAAAATGGCTTCCTCGGAAGGAGAGAAGAAGGAAGAGGGTGAGATTGGAAGCCTGTCGCCGGAGGAGATCGGCAGGTAACCGCAGTGTCGTGCAGCAAGACTCCGTAGATGCCATTTGCGTCGCGGAAGAGCGGTATACCAAGGCGAAGGAGTCTGGCTCGACAGCTCTCAAGGGGACGAAGGGGGTAGTCACCGACGGAGTTGGCGCAGCCGCTGCCTATGTCGCAGGGAAGGGCATTGAAGCAAAAGACTATGCAAAGAAGGCAGCCGAGAAGACCAAGGACGTGACCCTTGGCACTGGCAAGGCCACCGCTGACTATCCAAAACAGGCGGTGGGGAAAGCCAAGGGTGTAACTGTAGGTGGTGGACAGAATGTAGAAGGCGAAGAATACGGCGGAAAGGACACTCCGGCGAAGGTAAACCCATTAGATCCAAGACGAGTATGACTTTTTTTCCTTGGGCAGTGGGAGTTGTTTGACCGTACATCTTTCAGCTCTGACATTTCTTATTCAGGAAGAGGAGCAGCAGCGAGATGCGTCGTTACGGTTTGCTTGGATTGCAGTTGACTTTCGAAGGTTCTTTTCTCACTTCGATAATTTTAAGGGATAATTACGGGTGACCCCCGTAATTAGCCTTAATTACGGTAAACCCCCCTAATTTCCGTAATTACCCCCACCCTTTAAATTCGTCTATATTTACCCACAGCCCCTGATTGTTATTTAATCAAATTTTTACCAAAAAATTCCGATTTTACCCCCGGTTATTTTACATATACCCCCTAAAAACTTACTTTTTTATATTTAACCCCCCGGATTTTGCGTTTTTACAAATAATACCCCGAAATAAATCAGATTTACAAAAAAGTCCTGAAAATTCGGATTTTTGCAAATAAACCCCCGGAAATTATTCCGATTTACAGAGAAGTCCCCGAAAATTCGGATTTTTGCAAATAACACCCCGAAAGAAATCAGATTTACAAACAAGTCCTCGAAATTAGAATTTTTGCAAATAAACCCCTGAAATTATTCTGATTTACAGAAAAGTCCCCGAAATTCGGATTTTTGCAAATAACACCCCGTCGCGCGGGCGGGGACGGGGGGAGGCCGGCTGGCGGCGGGAGCGGAGGCGGCGGGAGCGGAGCCGGAGGCCGGTGGCTGGAGCGGAGCCGGAGGCCGGGGCGCCGGCGCGCCGAAACGCGGGCGCGGACGGCGACGGCCGAGGCCGTTCCGCCCCCGCGTGCCGGGGACGGAGGCCGAGGCCGGCGCGCCCGCGTGCCGGGGACGGAGGCCGAGGCCGGCGCGCCCGCGTGCCGCGGGAACGGACGGCCTTGGCCTTGGCCCGTCGCAGCCTGCGTGCCGGCCGCCGGCCTCGGCCTCCGTCCCCGGCACGCGGGGGCGGACGGCTCGGGCCTCCGCCTCCGCTCCCTCCGCCGGCCTGCCGGCGCCGGGCCTCCGCCACATGCACCGGCGTCGCGCGCGCCCGATTTTTGCCAATAAACACCCCGATAATATCCGAATTACACAAATAAGTCCAGAAGAACTTATTATGATTACATGCTTGTAGGAGAGCTTTTCTTACTGGATGCAGATCTATACTGGGAGTTGATGGATGCTTCTTGAAAGGGAAATATAAAGGCACATTGCTTTCAGCTTATGGAATTGATGGGGAGAATAACATAATTCCAGTTGCATGGGCAGTTGTAGAAGCAGAAACATACCAATCTTGGTTATGGTTTCTACATAACTTGCAATGGGTTATTGGAAATTTGAATAGCTTGGCTATTATTTCAGATAGGCAGAAGGGTCTTTCTGATGCTGTGAAAAATATTTTCCCATATGCTGAGCATAGAGCTTGTATCAGACATGTGATTGCAAACTTGAAAAGATCGTACCCTGGGAAAAGGTTAGAAAATTTGATTTTTAATGCTTCAAATACATTTTTGCCTACTGAATTCGTGAAATACATGGAAAGGATTAAACAGCTATCCATACCAGCTTGGCAGTACATGAAAGAAATAAATGATTTTGCATGGAGTAGAAGTCACTTTAATCATTTAGTGAAATGTCATTATGTGACTAACAATATTTCTGAGTCATTTAACAGTTTTATTCAAGATGGCAGGGAGCTTCCCTTTCTTGAATTACTTGATTTCATCAGGCAGAAGATAATGGTGAAATTTGCCACAAGAAAAAATGAAGGATCCCACTGGTCTGGAAAGCTAGTACCAAGAATAGAAGCTTTTATTAGGAAAGTTTCACAGGCACAGGGCGGATACCGTATTTGGAGGTCTTCTGATGATATTTCAGAGGTTAGTGATCCTGCAGGCCGATGGATTGTGGATATAAGGCAGAGGATTTGTGATTGTAGGCAATGGCAGCTGACAGGAGTGCCTTGCGTTCACGGTATTGTTGCTCTCCTTGATATTCGGCTTGATCCTATTGATTTTGTTGATGACTACTATACTCTGGAGACATACAAAAGAGTATATGATGTTCCTGTCACTCCATTGCCAAGTAAGCAACTTTGGGTGTCTGTGCCAAATGCTTTGCAAGTACTTCCTCCACGTTCAAGAAGACAACCTGGTAGGCCTAAGAAGAAAAGGATTAAAGATCCAATGGAAACATCAAGTAGAGCAATATATGCTTGCAGTAGATGTGGTCAGCTAGGACACAACAAGAGAGCGTGTAAAGAGCCTCTTGGACTGCAACAACAAATTGATGTTTCTGGATCTAGCAGTACTCAACAATCAGTGAGAAACCAATATGTTGGAGAACGTGGCAGGGGAAGAGGAAGAGGAAGGTCTACCGTAATGACTTCAAATTTTAGTATGCATTTACCATGTGAGTTTTTCTTTTAAAAACTTGACAATTGTTTTTCTTATTTTATGTGATTTTGAAACAATACAATAATAAATGTGACTGTATTTTTTTGCAGGAAGTTCGTCAAATCTCTAGGATCAATTTTCATTGGGTAAACAGTCTTCTCGAAAATGATGATGATGTCATGTTGCTTGGTTATCATAACTATTGGTGCATTTTGTTTGCAGGTACATATTTCTGCTAAATAGACTGGGGAGAGTTAGATGGCAAGGTTTTGGATTAGCGATTCAGGAGGAACTGTCATATCTTTTATTATCCACCTCTCTTTTGTTGAATGAGAAATGAGGAGTGTTATTTATGACACTTGTTTCATTAATGTATTTAAAAATTTTGATTTATAAGGAATAATCGAATGTTTCCTTTTTTTTGTTGAATATTAAAGGTTTGCTTTTGTTGGACAACAGCAGAACTTGTTATATTGTCTTGTGTCTTGAACTTTCTAGCTGCTATTACTATCTGATTACTGATTAGGCTATATTGTTCTAGCAAACTGCAAGTTTCTATTATTGTTCAGACAGGCTATATGTTATAAAATCTCATGAATGATTGTCATTAATTAGGAAGTGGCTTTATTTATAAATAACTTCAAATTTTATTTATTTTATAAGTAAATTTTATAAATAAATCATTGAAGGTTATAAAACTTAAAATTTAAAAATACAAATTTCATATTGTACATTTACAAATAGATTCCTTGATTTTTTTTAAAATAAATCAATATTTTAATCATTTTTTATATTAAATTTCACGCAAAATACAGTGAAAGTTTAAATTTTTCAAATTTCAAATTATAAGTTTACTATTTTTTACATTTAAAAATAGACGACCACCTTTAATAATTTTCTTTATAAATACGTCCAAAATTTATTTATTTTATAAATAAATTTTACAAATAAGTCATCGAAGGTTTCAAAGTTTAAAATTTAAAATTACAAGTTTCATGTTGTACATTTACAAATAGACCCCTTCAATATTTTTATTTATAAATAAGTCTATATTTTTAATCATATTTTAAATAAAGTTTTACAAAAAAGACATTAGTGTTTTGTTCTATTTATAATTACAAATTTAATATTTATAAATTAAAAAATAGACCTTTAAATTTTTTTTTAAATTACTCTAAATTTTTTTAAAACTAATTTTTACATCTTTACATTAAAAATAGACCACCTTTAATATTTTTCTTTATAAATACGTCCAAAATTATTTATTTTATAAATAAATTTTACAAATAAGTTATCGCTTAAAATTAAAATTACAAGTTTCATGTTGTACATTTACAAATAGACCCCTTCAATATTTTTATTTATAAATAAGTCTATATTTTTAATCATATTTTAAATAAAATTTTACAAAAAAGACATTAGTGTTTTTTATATTTATAATTACAAATTTAATATTTATAAATTAAAAAATAGACCCTTAAATTTTTTTTTAAAAAATAACTCTAATTTTTTTTAAAAAAACTAATTTTTACAAATACACCCCTCGCCGGAGGCCCGACGGCGCGCCGGACGGCCAGCCGGCACGCGGCCGCGAACGGCCTCCGCACGCGGGACGGAGGCCGAGGCCGGCGCGCCGGCACGCGGGCGCGGACGGCCAAGGCCGAGGCCGTTCCGCCCCCGCGTGCCGGGGACGGAGGCCGAGGCCGGCGCGCCGGCGTGCCGGGGACGGACGGCCTAGGCCTTGGCCGTCCGCGCCCGCGTGCCGGCGCGACGGCCTCGGCCTCGGCCTCCGCGTGCGGGCGCGCCGGCCTCGGCCTCCGTCCCCGGCACGCGGGGGCGGAACGGCCTCGGCCGTCGCCGTCCGCGCCCGCGTTTCGGCGCGCCGGCGCCCCGGCCTCCGGCTCCGCTCCAGCCACCGGCCTCCGGCTCCGCTCCCGCCGCCGGCCGCCGCCTCCGCTCCCGCCGCCTGACGGCCTCCCCCCGTCCCCGCCCGCGCGACGGGGTGTTATTTGCAAAAATCCGAATTTCGGGGACTTTTCTGTAAATCAGAATAATTTCAGGGGTTTATTTGCAAAAATTCTAATTTCGAGGACTTGTTTGTAAATCTGATTTCTTTCGGGGTGTTATTTGCAAAAATCCGAATTTTCGGGGACTTCTCTGTAAATCGGAATAATTTCCGGGGGTTTATTTGCAAAAATCCGAATTTTCAGGACTTTTTTGTAAATCTGATTTCTTTCGGGGTGTTATTTGTAAAAACGCAAAATCCGGGGGGTTAAATATAAAAAAGTAAGTTTTTAGGGGGGTATATGTAAAATAACCGGGGGTAAAATCGGAATTTTTTGGTAAAAATTTGATTAAATAACAATCAGGGGCTGTGGGTAAATATGGGCGAATTTGAGGGGTGGGGGTAATTACGGAAATTACGGAGGGTTTACCGTAATTAAGGCTAATTACGGGGGGTCACCCGTAATTATCCCTAAAAAAAAATGATCATAAAATGGATTTTCGTGCTAGAACCAAACAGATTTCCACTTAAACCTTCAAAACAGAATCTTTTTTTATATACATAAATATTTATTTTTAATACATATGTAATTTTTTTTTACTCACAAATATTTATTTTTTTTACAAATATATTTATTTTGTTATATATTTATTTTTGTATCGGAGTGTCGGAGTCCCATGAGGTGAGAGAGAGAGTGTGAGACATCAATCTCTCCAAGAAAAGTGGCAAGTTTGATATCACATAGAAGAAGGAAAATACGAAAGTGTTGGGCTCTAGAGCTGTTTCCAAAATATTTTTTTTGTTGATATAATAATATCATATTAATTATTTTTAATGAGTTTGAAAATTATACATAGCTTCAAAGGATTTTTAGAAGAAAAAAATATATAAGGAGTAAATGAAATTTTTCCTAATAATTGTCTATAATTTCTTATTTTAAAAATTACGGATAATTCTAAAACCATCAAGCCATTTTGATCCTAACTTGTTTAGTGAAATATGATCAAATTAAAATATAAAAAGATTTTTATTGCATTTTTTAAACTTTTTTTATTTTTTGTACAGTTTTCAACTAATACAGCACTGAGTTGAGTTTTTCGGTTTTTCACCCACCCCATTGCTTGGCAGGATACCCAAAAAATCGTAAAAGCATGGCGTAAAAGCGAAGAGAGAAGGAAACGAATGGGAATTTAATTTGGTTTATTTTGACGTAATTACATATAACTCCCTAAATTTTACAATATTACATTGCGTGACTTTTAAATATTTACATTAATTTCCTAAAATTGCTCGATTTTTCTATATCAACATCTGATAATTTACACGTGATAAATGCCGGTGTATAACTATGGTATTTTACAAGAACATTTACACATAAACGCCAGTATGTGAGGGACTTACTTGAAATTTCATGCGACTTCAAGAATTTATATGTGATTCATAAGACTTCAAGAACTGTTATGCAATTTCACCAGATTTGAGGGAGTTGCTATATGATTTCATAAACTTTAAGGGACTTAACTGTAATAATTAATCACCAAAGGCCAATTACTCCTCTTTCTCTTCCTCTTTCTCTCGTTCCGCACGGAAAGCAAAGTAAAAGAAGAAGAAAAGGAGGGCCCTTTTAGCATCCATCGCCATTGGGAGCCATGTCGTCGCCGAGCAAGCGCCGGGAGATGGACCTGATGAAACTGTGATTCCCTTTGTTCTTGTTTCTGTGCTTTTTGGGGGATTTTTCGTGATTTTTCTGGAATATTTTGGCGTAGGATGATAAGCGATTACAAAGTGGAGATGATCAACGATGGGATGCAGGAATTTTATGTGGACTTCCACGGGCCTAGTGACAGTACGAATTCCACGCCATCTCTTGCTTTTTATTGGATTTTCCGAAGAAAATTCTCTTTTTTTGAGGATTTCTTTTCGGGCTCAGTGATTGTTGTGGATCAGCTCTCAGTGATGATTTTTTTTTTTTCCTTTATTTGGAGTGAAAAAGAAGGTTTAAGTGCTGACCTTGATGGGATTTCAGTGAATTCTGATAACCCACTTTTCGGATCATTCTGTTTTGTGATGGATTTGGGGGTTTTATTTTTTTGATGAATTTGCTTAATTTTCAGTTGGATACATCAGTTCTGTTAATTTTATTATTTTTTTTTTTTTTCGGATTTTGCAGGTCTGTACCAAGGGGGTGTGTGGAGGGTCAGAGTGGAGCTGCCTGACGCTTATCCTTACAAGTCTCCATCCATTGGCTTCGTTAATAAGATATATCATCCTAATGTTGATGAAATGTGAGGCTTTGGATGTCAAAATTTCTAGTCTTCAACTTTTGATGATAATAAGAGTTGAATTTTGCTGCTGAGATTTTCTCCAAGACTATGATTGCTCTTTCCATCTGAATTTTAGGTCTGGTTCTGTTTGTCTGGATGTCATTAATCAGACTTGGAGTCCTATGTTCGGTAAGAGAGAACTTACCAGCCTCCTTTTTTTGTTTCCTCACGGTTATAGCTGCTCTTTACTGCACCCTTCTACTCATTTTATGTCATTTGATAGTTTCCTTCCATTTCTTCAGATCTGGTGAATGTTTTTGAAGTTTTCCTGCCACAGCTGCTCCTGTACCCTAATCCTTCAGATCCATTGAATGGTGAGGCTGCAGCTTTGATGATGCGTGATCGGCCTGCTTATGAACAAAGAGTGAAAGGTGAGAATTAACAATATTTCTTTTCTTGGTAAATGCTGATTGCCTTGGACATTGAATGTTTGGGTGTTACTATATATGCTAAATTTGGTTTGGTACCTATTAGGTACATTAGGTAGTTTGCTAAGTAAATGTTCTGCGTATTCATGAGTTGGACACTATTGGTTTTACCTTTGTGGCTGCACAGGAGCATGAGGCATATGATTCTGTGGTCAGTTCTGTAGACGAGCTTCTATGTTTACAAACATTTGAGTGTAGATTCACCTTGATATTGCTGAAGCAAGAGATTTTATGCTTGTGCTTCTTATGTTCTCCAATCTTAAAATGATTTAGTGGTACTAAACTTGTTTTGATTAGAGTTATCCTTTAGTGCACCCTTCCATTAGTTTCTAGAGCTTGTGTCTTTGACATGATTGCCATTCTTGCTTTTCCGTTGATGATGTTAACTTTTATTCATGGACTATGTAATTGCTATTTGAAATGATGAAAAGTATGGAGTTTTTTCTGATTGTTGTTGATGAGTTTTGATTGGTTTACATTTTTTTCTAGATTTAATCCTTAATTCACTAAATATATTTCTTAAAGTTGAAGACAAACTCAAGGTAGGTTCCTGAGGATAGAAGGCATGAATCAAGGGACTAAGTGAATGATGGAGAGCAAGATGGATAGAAACTTTAGGAACAATCTACTTGTTTTTTGCCCCTTATCTCCATCTGTAAAAATGATGATGAATCTATAAATGGTGATGGATGGTTGTGTTCTAGAGGCCCTTGTATGCTATGCTTTGCTGGTGATATATTTCCCACACTAACTGAGAACATGGTCAAGCTAATGGCCTTACACAGACTTCATGAGTCGAGATTAAGTTTTCCTAATACCTGTTGTTCTATAATTCCAGTTTGTATGCAAGTCTAGGACAACATACGTATCATACACAGGATGGCATAGGATAGATACTATGGTGCCTTATTAGACCACTATTTTATGTACAGTGACTACCGCCTTGTGATGTTTCATGCCCGTTAAAAGGTTTAAGTTGCTTCCATCTTAAAATGATCATACCTGGTACTGGTATTATGATTCGTAGATATCTTAGAAATTATCAAATTGATCATATTCTGAAATTTGCTTCTTTTCTCATATTGTACAGCTTGATCGTGTTTTACAATGAATGTTTGAATCTTAAAATGATAGTTTATATTTCAGCTCAGTTGATGCTTAATTTACACTTTGCATCACTTTTTACTGTTTATGTGTTAATTGCTAGTATACAATGATTGGTCACTTTTTATCTAGCAGAAATTTAGACTGGTCATTTACTAGTCTTAAAGCTATCAACAGTCCACTCCTACAAACCAAAAACTTGTATTGCTGACAAATTAGATGATTGGGGAAAAATGTGTGTTGCCATGTCATTTTAGGAATTATATCTAGTGAGATTTTAATATTGGCAACATTAATGCTCAAAACCAGCCTCATTGATCAGTAATGAAAAAGGGAAACAAGTTCAGGAAATAGCATACTATTAGGACTTGCAAGAAATAGAAATATTTAGATATTATGTCATTTATATAAAGGAAGTATAGAAGGAAATGGCGTGACATAAGAATTGAGGATCTTTCACATCTCATTGTTATTGGAAAAAACAATTTGATGAATTTCAAAGACCCTTTCATACATGGAGTCCATATCACACTTATGGGTTAACGTTCCTGGGTAGCCTCAAAAAGGTAAAAGTTGTCTCCTGTTATGCTCCTTAGTGACTTATAGGTGAATTTTATGCTACGCTCAACGTTTTCCTGTCTTGCACGTGCTTTCTGTAGTAATTGATAACTTGACGTCTTCCTGTCTTACATGTGCTTTCTGTAGTAATTGATTTTCTTGTTGGCAGTAATGATCACTTCATTTGCTTCTTCAACACCAATCTTCACTGCTAGATTCCTCTGATTCCATTAAAACATAGGATTTTTGCCTTGCCAGATAGTTTGCTGACTCCGGTGACTACATAAATGTATTAGATGTCACCTACTTTAAGAGAATGCCTTCATGCCCTGTTGCCTCATTTCATTTTCCTAACTTTCCATTAAATATAAATTAGATTTAAGGTTGATCATCCCACTTCCACTTCCTTTCTCCCATTCCTTGTTGCATTGCACGGGCAAGAAATCTGCTCAAAGCATTGATCCTTCCAGTTGTGAGGAGATTATTCCTCCACCCTTCCATGAAAATTATCTTCTTTTTCTTTTTGCTGTCCTATTCCTTTACTCCTCTTTCACAAAAATATGGCTCACTTATTACACCTCTGCAGCATGAAGAAGAAGACACAGATGTTATTTGGTCATTATTTCTTCAACTTCAGGTTAATTGTCTTGTGGTACATGGTTGAAAACATATTTTTGAACTTTTAGCTTGTGTCAATTAAATTTCATTCACAAAGAATCTGAATGTTGGTTATAACTGATAAATATAATCAAATTGTTTAGAAATAGTTGGTGGCAAATATTTTTGAAATCCAGGACATAAGTTTCACATTGCTGCTGGAAGACCATTATGGAGCTATGATGGTTTCTAAAATTGGGGAACTATAATTCTGTTATCTGCTACTTGAAGTTGGCTCTGCAGTGATATGAAGATGTCTATAATGCATTAAAGGTGTTAAATTTGTATCTTATATGCAGTTAGGTTTGAAACATTTTTGTAAAAAAAAAAAAAAACATTTTGGCCAAGTTTTCTGCACTTTTTGCTCCAATATTTCTCACACTTCATTTTACCATTCAGAATACTGCGAGAAATATGCAAAGCCTGGGGACATTGGTGCACCCTCAGACGAAAAATCCAGTGATGAAGAAGAAGAACTGAGCGAAGATGAATACGATTCAAGTGATGAGGCTGTGGTGGGCAAACCAGATCTGTAGCGGCTGACATTCGCTGCTTGCAACTCTTCATGTAATTGTAATTCTGTTTCAAGCAAATCTGGGACAAATTTCTCATGCATCAGCTTCCTGTATCGCTGTAGATAAATTAACCCTATGCTCTTTCATGTAGCTATATAAACTTGGATTCATGTTGCATTGCAGAAACCATACAATGGAATTGTCGTGTTATATCATGCACAAAATCACAACATAGTAAAAATGTATAGACGATGCTTTGTTTAAAAGTGAAAAATTCGTATCTAGAATCAGTATTTGAATTTTAATTTAAATAATTGATGTAATGCAAGGTGGCAAACTAGTTGTGCGTATCAAATATCTAATCGGTGTAGTAAAAAAAGGTTTGCCTAGACCATCAATAGACAGAATGGCTCGGAGGGGTTTTGGCTGCTCATCTGCATATCAAAATATTTTCAAAGCACAAATCTCGAAAAGCAATATATTACAAAAAGACAAAAAAAAAAAAAAAACCCATTTAAGCATTTTAGAAGGTTATTATCTAGCATTTAAGCACTACTTATAGAATGACGCATATATAATAGCTATAACAAATTCAACTCAAGGTAGCAACACCAAAAAGCCATCGTGGTTGACAGATCCTACAGAGCGTACACAATTCCGATATTGAACTGGTCGTTAGTCTCGTCTCACCCCATTTGACACTAACCTCCCGTTTGGTTGAATTTTAAAATTATAAAATTAAGAGAATTGGAGAAATTGAAAGTTTAATACTCTAATTTCAGCATTTAATTTAATTTTAAAATTCGGAATTAAAAAAATTAGATAATTCCAACTCCTTCTGGATTCTGATTTTAAATTTCAAAAATTTTGAAAGAAATTCACCTAATTTCTAAAAATTATAACGGGGTCCATAAATTAAATAATAGAGTTATATAATGCTTAGGCTATTTTTTAAAATTTTATTTGTTTTTAAATTAATTTACCTTTTTAAATTTTTATAATTTATTATTTAACTACAAATCAATTTTTAAAAAAAAAATATAATTTTTAAGTTTATCAAATTATTTAACTTGTTAACTAAATCCTGAATTAATTATATTATATTTATATAATTCTCTATTTATGGGCCATTTTAATAATTATATTGATTTTTGAAATAATAAATCAAGTTTTTAAGAAAATATGTATCTCACATTTATCAAATTATTTAACAAAAAATAAATAAATCCTAAATTAATTATATTATAATTATAGAATCTTTTATTTTTGGATCATTTTTAAAATTTATATTAATGTTTTAATTAACTTGCCATTTTCTAGTATTAAATATATTATATTATTTTATTTACTTATAAATAAAGCATCAATTTTTAAAAATATCGTATATATTTTGTGTCTTGTAAATTATATTTATATTTTTTAATATTTTGTATTAAATTTAATATTAAATTGAATAGATTTTTTAAAATTAAGGGAATTAGTTATTTTCTAATTTCATCTTAAAAAAAACATTCATTCAAACACCACCGGAATTGGATAATTCCAATAATTTTCCCAATTTTTTGAAATTAAGAAAAAAAATTTTAAAAAAAAGAAAATTCAATTTGAATTCATCCCAATGGAACACAAGTGATCCGAACTGCAAGCCAACAAGCAGCCATACTGTACTGTCAAGGTGCATGCACAAAGAATGTGACTTTGCTTCCATGAACATATACTTTTAACTTGAGTTACAGAGAGGAAAGAAGCTTGCGTATTTTTCACAAATCCATCCATCCATCCATCCATCCAGCATTACCCTTGTACGCGGCTTATCCTTTCTTCCGAGCCACTGCCACCAGAGTTGTGGATAAGAACAGAGGGTGAGACGGCAGCAGATAGACATATTCAATGGATTGGATTCAAAACACATTACGCCATGGCATCCTCCCAATGAGATAAATCTCAGGTGCATGGCCACCTATTTTATGTATTTTTTTTCAAAAAAAAATTTGATTAAATAAAATAAATGAAGTGAAGACAAGCTTGCGCGTTAGGCGTATGTATAAATATGATATAATTTTCATTTGCTGCTGGTCTTCATGTGCGAAGCCCGAAGCTATTTTTGAACGTGATCCGCAGAATAGCCAGAAGAAGACAAGTTATAGTATTGGCAGCAACACATGGGCATATGGAGCATGGCACGATTGACTATTTTACGTATGCACCCCAGTACACAACCAAATTTGTACAAACGCACTCAAAAGAGTATTGAGATTTATTGTCAAGGTTTATTGGACTCCAACTATAAATGGTCCATTACCCACCAGCCATTATTTATCTTTCATGAACTCAACATTTTAAAATTCCAAACTTTTTTTTATAAAAAATGTTCGTTTTAAAAAAACTTTTTATAAAAAATGTCCCAAGAGAGAACCCTTTTTTATTGACTCTGCCAGCATGAAACAAAGCATCTCATCATGCTTCTTTAATCCTAATCTCAATTAACTATAAACCCTAATAACTTGGTTATTAAAGAGCCTGCCAGCTGAGCTGTATTTGTGAACCCTAGTTCAGGAAATTTCTAGTGCAGCGGCTCTCATCATGGATCAATGCCAGACTTGACCGCTTCCAGGTGATCACAGTTGTGTCAGCTCGCTTATTTTTTATTATTATTATACTATTTTTATTCTTTAAATACAATATATATATATATATATATATATATTAGGCAGATGAATTTCACGGGGCAGGCTGGGCCAGCTCGACCTTGTTGCAGCCCCACGCGACTGGTTCAAGTACCTATGAGACCGGAAAGAAGCTCCCAAAAGGGCAGCTCATTCAATTTTCTCATATTGGGCCCCTTCCAACTCATTAGATTTGATTTACACGTAACCCCCTCATATCTCATTTTTTTCGAAAACATCCCGTATTGTTGTGCTATTCCTTTTACTCGAGGTTAAAGTTAACTTTTAATCCTCTTCCAAATTTTAAAAGAACTTTTTTGGTCGATTTTTACATTTAGGTATCATTTGATTTTGGGATCAAAATCAGGATCAGTATTTTTCAATATTATTTTTTCTTACAAAATTAATATTACTTATTTTACACCATTATTAAATTAAATTATTATAAAATTTTAAGTAATTTTTTAAACTTTAAATTATTATAGAATTAATTTTGATAAAAAAATATTAGTTTATAAAAGTAATTTATTATTATTGATCTTAATCTTAATACTGATCTCGAATCAAATGGTGTCTTAATAAATATGTACTCTCATGGTATATAATTAAAAATATACATTGCCAAAAATAGACAGACTATATAATTGTTTAAAATTTGAGAACTTGTATATAACTATGACAACTCACGATGAAAAATGTGAAAAAAACAAAGTTAAAAAAATTATTTTAATTTTTTAAAAAATATCTCTACATAGATAATAAAATTAGAGATATTATTAAAAAGTAATTTTTTTAAAATTTGAAAAATTGAGAATTAGTTTTTTGTTTTCTAAAATTCTGTGAAATTTTGAAAAACACTTTAAAATTATTTCCTAACATTTTTTTATAATTTATCTTTACAAAAAACGTATATTTCCCCGTGTCTCCCATTTTTGTATCATTTGAATAACATGTTTTATATAAAAATTTTATAATTATATTATATTTAAATTAGTATACTTGTACAATATTTTTTAATTTAAGGGTTATTATTTACGTAATAAAAATAAAAATGAATAGTCTTTAAAGTAGATATAAAATTAATAAAATATAAGAATAAAATAATATTATATTTGTGTATTTTTTTCAAATAAAAAATAACATGATTTTGTACTCGCTTTCTTATTTTTAAATTAAAAAAATTAGTTTCATATTTTACTGAAATAAATTTATTTTTTTGTTTTGTACAATTTTGTTGTAATAATAAAAAAATAAAAATAAAAATTAGAGATGAAAAATAAAAAATAATTTTTATAACTAAATATACCAACAATTCTCTCTATAAAGTGCATGAATGCAGACTAGGGTTGACCCACGAGCCCCACCGAAAAGTGAAAAGCATGGGAAAGAGCGCGGCTTTTTGTTTGTTAGAGAAGAGAGAAACAATGCACTTTTGAGGAGGAACGCGTCGAGACATTGGGGAGCAGCAAAGTAACACTTTTATATATATATATGATTTTTTTTTCTCTTTTTTTTTTCTTTTGATTATTATTTTTATTATTTTATTTTTTATTTTATTTTATTTTTTATTTTATTTTTTTTTTGTGTGTGGGTTTAACGATCTAACCAACATAGCTTTGTGTTTCGCATGGTCTTTGTGTTCATTGAATCGAGTCCTTTTATAATGTACTAAAGCTGCGTATGTATGAGGCCGTCTCTCCATCATCGTGTGGGACTCGAGGTTCTCTTTCAATTTTTCTTTTTATTTCGGTTTCTGTTTTTGAAGGATAAAAATAAAAATCTTTCCGTCATTTTTCTTCTTAAAGAACGTTTGTTTCGTTATAAATTATTGTTATGAAAAATTGGATTTCTCAAAAATTAAGATCTCGTAAATTTAAAATTTTTTCTGTGTTTGATTTGAGGAATTTGAAAACTTGAAATTTTTAAAAATTTAATTTGATTTGAAAGATTTTAATTTTTAAATTTTAAATATTTGAATAAATCACCGATTGAGTGCTAAAAATTAATTTTTAATATTAATTTCATTATTTAACAATACCTTAAATATCTAAAATATTTTAATTATTAAAATTTTAAGACGAATTATAAAAAATATATTAAAAAATTATTAAAATTTTAAATTAATTATAAAATATCTTCAATATTTAAAATATATTAGTTATTAAATATTTAGAAATTTTAGAATATTCTTTAAAATATTTTTAATTATTAAAAAATTTGAAGACGATTTAAGGTTATATATGATTCCCTTGATCTTAAAAAATTTTGTTGGACATTAGTTTTTGATCAATTTGGTTAGAAATCAAAATCATTCAAATCAAGAATTTTATTTTTTTAAAAAAATTAAATTTTCTACAAAATAAACATGAAAATTTTAAATTTTTCAAAATTTCAATTTGCATTACTTAATTTGCCTTAAAACAAACGTGCCCTTGATATGGATTGATATAGTATTTTTTTAATAAAAATATTTAAGTTTCAATCATGGTTCAGCGTTTCGGCCGAAACGGTTAATATCGTTTCGGTTAGAGTTCACTGTTCATTACTGGTCATCTTCGCCAACGAACGCAGCGGGAGCGCGTGGGAACAGGAGCTCGCCGGGCTCGAGCGCGCGGGCGGGAGCTCGCCGGGCTCGCGCTCGCGGGAGGGAGCTCGCCGAGCTCGCGCGCGGGAGGGCGGGAGCTCACCGGGCTCGCGCGCGGGGGGGCGGGTGGGTGGGAGTCGCCGGGCTCTCGAGCCGGAGCGGGCGGCGGGCGGGCAGGCGGCCGAGGGGAAGCTCCGGGTGGGCAAGAGGCCGGGCGAGAGCTCGCCGAGCTCGTGCTGGCGCCGCGAGGGAGGGGGGGGGGGGGGGGGGGGGGGCGGGGGCGGCGCGTGGCTTGGCGTGCTGCTCCGGGTGGACAGGGGGGCGGGTGGGAGCTCGGCGAGCTCACACGGGTTGGGGGGTGGGGTTGTTGTGGTCGTGGGAGGACCCTCGCGCTGGCTTTGTGTTCGAACCCAAAAACCCTACGCACTTACTAGTTTACCGCCGTCCTATCTCGTGCCCTCACTAACTTGACTCGTACTCCCGTAAGATGAGGCTGGCCTTACACTGGGGCCAGTGTTGTCGTCAATTTGATTTCGACGTCCTTATCGGTTTCTATCAGATATTATTTACGTACGTAATATTATTCACGTAATTATTCATTATTTTTAAAATTTTTTAAATATATTATAATTTTTTAATTTGAAGTTAAAAAATAATTAAAATTAAATTAAATTTTAGTCAAAATATAATTTTTATTTTAGACATTCGATATATGGTTATACTTCAGAACCGCTGCCATGAGATCGCGTAGAGCTAATTGTTTTAATTCATATGCTCATAAATGCTCGTCCAGATCATCGAGATACTAAATTTGTAATTTCACAACCAGATGTTCCAAACTCAACCAATGATGACTATGATGATTAGTTGTATTATTTTAGAATTTATAAATTATGTATGTGTGAAATACATTTTAATGAAAAGTTAAATTTGCTTATGTTAATTTTTAAATTTTAATCATATTCATATCATTTCTTATATATTTTTTTAATACACTAATATATATTAAAAGCAGACAATATCAGTGACTAACTATCAAAATTAATTTTAATTAGCTTAAATAATATTTGAAATTATTGTAAAATTAAGTATAAATTCATTCATAATTTTCCAAATTTTTTCAAATTTTTTCTAATATTTTATCGTATTTTTAATTTGAAGTCAAAGCACAGTCAAAATATAGTCAAACTCTGGTCAACGCCTAATTAATAATTTAAAAAATTCTTTCGGCCGAAACTGAAATCGAAACAGCCGAAACGTATCGGTTTCGGCCGGTCCCGAAACCGAAACCGAAACCGAAATCGAAAACCTTGGTTTCAACTATCCCAATAATTCAATATTGATGTTTGCTAATTATTTCGTATTCTTCGTCTAGCTTTATTCAACTTAAATTTAGGATATCAATTTAGCTGAAAACTTTGCCACCAACTTGAACTCGATTCAAACTAGTTTTAAACTTATTAAAAATTGTGATGAGTTTGAACTTAATGAGTTGACTTATTCACGGAACGAGCCGAGCTCCAGTTTAAATTGGCTTATTATTCGATTCCAACTCGAAAACTTATTGATAATCTTTCAAATTCGATTTCAAACTTTTAGAAGGATCGGAATCCTATTCTCGCCTTTCGTGCCCCGATCTCCTTCACTGATCGCTGCTCGACACCCCAATCTCCTTCACTGATCGCTGCTCGACACCCCAATCTCTTCTGTTGACAGTGCACAAACGATCTCCTCTGCTGATTGTTGCTTCACACTCTGATCTCCTCCGCCAGCCGCATCCCATTCAGCCCCATCTGCTCCGACTCCAACTCCCTTTCCATCTTCTCGTCCTCCTCTTTTTTGTTTGAGCTTGCGAGTTCGGACTGAGCCGAGGTCAAGCTCAATTTCTCGAGCTCGACCAATTTTTTTTGGGCCGAGCCGAGCCAATACGCCCCAAAACCTAGATCATAAAATGTCAAAAGGGAATTTCTTGAAAATAATTATTCTCCAAACTTCGTGGAAATGAAAAATATGTATCGTTTCTGTTATTGAAAACGGTGGCAGAGGGGTTCTTCCCTCCATCTACGTCAAGCTTGCTTTGTCGTGGTGCAGTGAGAAACGAGAGACGCTTAAAATCTGATATAATGGATGTCCAAGTGCATGAGCGCACATGCAAAACGTAATGCATCTCGCCTTCGGCATGTATGTCTCTTTGTCTCTCAAGTCTAAAACGAAGGATCTCTGAAGTCAACTTTGTGGCCTCGGTTTGAACCTATCTCTCCGCATCATGTGCTTTCTCTGCAACACAACATAGCAAGAGCATGCTTCTCAGTATTTACTGTTTTCAATCATTTTACAAAAGAGGTAAAAACACATATATATAATAGATTTTAGGACTATTCTTTCAGATATCCAGCAAAATTAAGATTGTTTTAGTTAAAACTATTTCATTTTTATTTTAATAAAATTATTTTTACATTTTTTACTAAATTTTAACTTTAAATTAAAAAAAATATATAAAAAAGGTTAAAAAACTAAAAGGATTTCTATAAATATATATTTTAAAAAAATATTAATGCAAAAAAATTTTGGGTTAAAAACTACTTAAAATATTTGAAAAAATTGCACCAACTTTGGTTCAAATCTTGATCGCATGACTTGAGGATTAAGAGCTTACCATTAGGCTAAAGATATTTTGTGATTTAAAAATAATATACAACATTGAATACTATAAAAAGTTGGAAATTAAATTTTAATCCGAAACGTTTCTTAAAATCTTGGGTAAACCAATTTGTTATCCTAATAACACTTTATTTGTTCGTTTTTAATTAAATCATTTTTTGGTTTTTAAAGACATTAGATTATTATTATTATTATTATTATTTTGATATTTTGCATGCCCAATGGACCCAAAGAAAATGAAACATCAATGTCACATCAAAAGTACAGGCTGAAGATTATTAAGCTATAAGATGCGAAAAAGGAGATGAACCCTTGTTCTGTTGTTTTGCCCTCTTCTTCAACAACCTCTGTGTTGTCCGGATATCATCATATTATCGTTAGAATGCATGCTAACAGGCCTACAGTATTACAGCCCCAGCGCGTATATTCTCACTCTCCGATTTTTTATCTTCCACGCTCTCGTCCAGATATCTTGGGAAGCAATTTTAAGCCGAGAGCCCCGACCCTGATAAATTTATTAGATTTATCCATGCATTTTGACCGTACATTTGAGTATTTACAGTCAGATTCATCGCTGCCCCCGTGAGGATAATAATTTAAATATTTTCTGATTTCCTGCTATAAAAAAGCTTCTGTCTTATCTCACACGATATATTGCACCTGTATTAATATGTCTAAAAATATCCATATTTGACTTATAATTATTTATTTCCAAAATCTAAAGAACCTAAATTAAAAGTATGAAATTTTAAGCACAAGCTTGAAATTTTTGTGTCAATTTAGCCTGAATTTTTTTTAGTGATTAAAATATAATAATATTAATAGAGATTTTCCTAATATTAAATTAAAATTTCAAAAAATATAATACTAATTTTTTATTTATTATTGTAAGATAATAAGCCTAATTTAATCAATAAATTAGTTGTTAATCACGAATACTCCAAACTCTATTTGACGGGGGATGATTAAAAAAATTTATATTAGTTAGTGAATAATTGATCCCATAAAATTTTTAATTTGATATATATTTATTTGGATGTGAATAAATTTGATAGTAAAAATTCGAATTATTTTTCAATGAATTCCTGATTGATTAGATGTGAGAATAGAGATCGAGCTAATTTGCTTACCCGAATGGCCCGGTAAAAGTAGCAGTGTCCCGGGGTGATATAAGGAAAAACAGTGGGTGCGAATATCAAAGTCTCAAACATGGGAACAAATCCAGGCAATCATGTATTGTAAAATGATATAACCAGCGCCTCTTTCTTTTTTTTTTTTCCTTCTCCTGCAGTAGCGCTGTGTGCCCAGTGCGAGAAGAACGTATCTGGCTGTTCCCTTGGTGGGGGCGCTGCAGAAGGAAATTCAAAGATCTTTTCTTGATTTCGAACAGGAAAACCAGGGATCTTGAAGGGAAATGTAAGCGCCTTTTTTGTTTTTTCCATCCAAAATCTCTCATTATCTTGTTCTTGATTTGCTCGCAATCAATTTCTACTGCATTTCTGAGTCAATGGGTGTCTTTTTGGCTCTTAGGAGAGGTAGGGGGAGGAATCATTCCGTTTGTGGTACAATCAACCGTGTTAGAGTCTGTTGCTTTTGTTTTGAATTTTTTGGATTTTGAAACTCCTTTTTTTTCGATATGTTAATGGCCGTCTTCAGATCTGAGATGACTGGAGTGAAATTTTGGTTCAGTTTCTGTTTTCCTAGTGAAAGTTTGGGTTTTTATTTGAAAATACGAGTTTGGGGCCTTGGGGTTGATATTTGTGCGTAGAGCCACTAACGCTTCAGATCTGGACCTTGCAGTGATTCTTTCACCGGAGGCAATTCCACTGGATCTGGGATGCGTGAAGTATCTAGTTTTCCCGAGCAAGAACGAATCTTTTTGTGGAAATGTTTTTTTCTGATGGTATTATTTTTCTGTATGTAAAATATTTGAGTTTTCTTTTCTTTTTTTTTTTGTCTCGTGTTTACTAAGCAAATCTAAGAGCAATTAGTTGACTTCCACTACTAGGAGTACATAATGTTTATTCCGCTAAAAGATTTTGGATATTGCACCAAGACCCCATCAGCATAAACTTTTGAACTTGTCATTTCATTCTGGATAAGATGTTTCTTTCTATAATTATTTAATGGCGCTTACTTTTTTCATGAACATGACCATGCTGTTAGAATTTTTTGCCTTTAAATTCCATTACCATCTGTGACTTCAAGGTTTAAGTCTCTAAAATTGCATGTGCTATTAGAGCGTTGTCTTCATCCTATAAATGCAGCTTTGGATGTTTCTTGACTGAAAAATGAAGACCCACCATATATGTAGGCTTTAGTTTATCTTCAAATTTTTCATTCTATCTGTAATCTAAAGGAATCTTATACGGATGATTCTCAACCATTCCAAACATTTAGATTGGCACTTATAAATAGCAGAAACAATCTATTATCTAGTTTTGAATATGATTTTTTTGCCAATTAGTATCTGTCAACTTTGTTCTTGGAGTCTGCACCCTCTTTTTAGTTGCTAGGAGCTGCCATTTTCCCCTTTTTTAAGGTCTGTAGGTATGATACATGGTCATCTAGTTAGATCCATTTTCTGAACATTAGACCATTTGCTTGGCCTTTTAAGTGTCAGTTGATCAGAGATAGAAGCAATGCAAATGGACATGGGAAAGTTAAAGAAAACGTAACTCTGAAATCATCTAGTTTTTTAGTTGCAGCAGTTTTAGTCCCATTTGAGTATGCATACTTGTTGAAGGGGCTCATTTATATCTTTCAGAAGGGTATCCTGTTCTAGAATGCATGGAGGTCCCAATAGTGTAAGAGCTGGATATCAAGTGAAGATGGATATATGGAGCTTCAGCAAGAAAGCTCCAAGCTCACAACATTATCTGCTACAGTCACAAGGAACCTCTCATCATCTTCCTCAGCCTTCGTCTCTGCAAACCAGTCACCTTTCTTTTCTCCACGGTCCCCACAGTTCAGTGTGTCTGACACAGCCCGACCAGAAGAAGGGAACTCCTCTAACTGTATCACTATAAATTGTGCTCCTCTTGGCCCAAATGTTTTGATTACACAATTGGAATCTTCACCCATTGCCAAATTTTCAGCTTCTGATTTATCTCCAGGTCCAAGCTTTTGTGCTTCTGCTGATTTTGGAACATCCAATGCAGTTGCAGAATATCTTGATCCAGTTTCCCTCAATATTGGGATTGGCAATGGAGATTCATCAGATTATAGCCAGGAGACTACAACCTGCAATCCAAGGCGAAAAGAGAGGCAGAAGAAAATGGGGAGGAGTCCTGGGAAGTATTTGTCTGACCAGTCTTCAGCTATGGTTTCGCCAGCTAACAGGATTAGGAATTGTGATGTGTACATCGGCTTTCATGGCCGCAAACCTTTGCTCCTCAGGTTTGCCAAATGGCTTCGTGCAGAGCTGGAAATCCAAGGGATATGCTGTTTTGCTTCTGACAGGGCTCGGTGCAGGAATCCTTGGAGCCATGATACAGTAGAAAGGATAATGGATTCTTCTGTCTTTGGAGTGGTAATCCTCACAAAGAAGTCTTTTTCAAACCCTTACAGTATAGAGGAGCTCAGATATTTCCTGGACAGAAAAAGTCTGGTTCCTATCTTCTTTGATTTGGGTTCAGCTGATTGTCTTGCAAGAGATATAATTGAGAGGAGAGGGGAATTGTGGGAGAAGCACGGCGGTGAGCTGTGGAGGCTTTATGGTGGCCTGGAGAAGGAATGGAGTGAAGCGGTTGATGGACTTCCACGGGTATCGGACCTGCAGTTGGAGGCAAACAATGGCAATTGGAGGGACTGTATATTTAAGGCAGTGACACTTCTGGCCATGAGATTAGGTAGGCGGACTGCAGTGGACAGAGTAAATAGGTGGCGAGAAAGGGCAGAAAAGGAGGAGTTTCCATTTCCACGAAATGAAGAATTTGTTGGGCGGCAAAAAGAGCTCTCTGAACTTGAGCTTATTTTGTTTGGAGATGTGAGTGGGGATGGTGAAAGAGCATACTTCGAGCTCAAAACCAAGCATAGACGAAAGTGTTTGAAATTTAGGAGGTCTGAAAGCCACCAGGAAGAAGAAAATTCAAATGATCACAAGTCAGAGGGCAGTAGCAAAGGGAAAGAACCAATTCTCTGGAAGGAATCTGAAAAGGAAATCGAGATGCAAGCTGTGAGTAGTCTACAGGGTAAAATTCTCCCGAATAGAGCAAAGACCTGTGGTCGGAGGAAAAGATCTACCAAGATCTTGTGTGGCAAGGGAATTGCCTGTGTATCTGGGGAGCCAGGAATTGGAAAAACTGAATTAGTTTTAGAATATGCTTACAGGTTCTCCCAGAGGTACAAGATGGTTCTGTGGGTAGGAGGTGAAATGAGGTACATCAGGCAAAATTTTTTGAATCTGCATTCTTTTCTTGAAATGGATCTGAGTGCCGGAAGTCATGCTTTTGAAAAAGGGAAGGTGAAATGTTTTGAAGAGCAGGAAGAAGAAGCCATTGGCAAGGTAAAGAAAGAGCTCATGCGCGACATACCCTTCCTGGTTGTGATTGATAATTTGGAAAATGAAAAAGACTGGTGGGATAAGAAAATTGTCGTGGATCTTCTCCCTCGATTTGGAGGAGAAAGTCACTTCATAATTACCACTCGTCTTCCTCAGATTCTGAACCTAGAGCCAATGAAGCTTTCTTATTTATCTGGTCTGGAGGCATTATCTTTAATGAAGGGAAGTGTCAAGGACTATCCAGTAACAGAAAATGAAGCCCTAAGAGCAATTGAAGTGAAACTTGGCCGGCTAACCTTGGCTCTGGCAATTGTGGGAGCCATCCTCTCCGAGCTTCCTATAACTCCAAGCAGACTCCTTGATACTATTAACAGAATGCCTGTGAGAGATTCAATACAGCCTGATAAAGAGGCTCGTATCTTGAGACAACACACATTCGTCGTGCAACTTTTAGATGTTTGTATTTCCATATTTGAACATGCAGATGGGCCAAGGAGCTTGGCAACCAGAATGGTTCATGTAAGTGGTTGGTTTGCTCCTACTGCTGTTCCAATTTCGCTTTTGGCTTTGGCTGCACAAAAGATTCCTGGAAAGCATCATGGTACTTGCGTGTGGAAGAAATTATTGCATTCATTAACTTGCTGCTTTACTAAATCTCATATCAAAAGGTCTGAACTTGAAGCATGTTCCATGCTGACAAGGTTTGGTCTTGCAAGAAGTAGCACCAAACCTGATAGCCTCCATTTTCATGAGATCATAAGACTTTATGCTCGCAGACAAGGCTCCACCAGAGTATCCCAAGCTGTAGTTCAAGCAATTCATCTTAAGGGTTCAGTTTCTATATGTTCTCAACATCAATGGGCTGCTTGCTTCCTACTGTTTGGCTTCAGGAATGATCCTGTAATAGTGGAGCTCAAGCCATCCCAATTGCTGCATTTTGTGAAACGAGTAGCTCTGCCTCTTGCTATTCACACGTTCATAACCTTCTCTTGGTGCACTGCAGCATTAGAGCTTCTGCGCCTTTGCACTGATGCTCTAGAGGTTGCAGCAGAGGTTTTAGTCTCACGAGCTGAGAAATGGGTTAACAGATCATTCTGTTGCCTAAGACCAATTCACACAGATGCTCAATACACATATGTTTGGCAGGAATTAGCACTCTTGAAAGCCACTGTTTTGGAGACAAGGGCGAAATTAATGCTTCGAGGTGGACAATATGATATTGGGGAAGACCTCATTCGGAAGGCTTTGTTTATTCGAACCTCTATATATGGTGAAAATCATCCAGACACAATGTCCGCTCGTAAAACACTTGGTAAACTTACCAGTCTTATTTCAAATTTCCATGTCAGTTGACTTTTCATGTTCTACTCAAAGTTAATTATGTATTCTTTCATTTGCTTCCATATTAGATGACAGAAATATCACTCGATGAAATAATAGAGAAATTTTATTGAGAGTTCTGTTATAAGCGATCCTTTTTCTAATTTTTTTCTCTTCCCTAGATGCTAACAGCTTACCTTTCTAACTTGCCTGAGTTCTGCTGTCTTATATGAGAAGTTCATTTTGACAGCTGGAAATGATAATTTAAGATTCAAGCTGTAAAATCACAGATATGCAATTTGGCAATGCAGCTACCTTTGATGCTGATCAACTGCTAGGAGATGCAGATTTGTGCTTTGCTTTGTATCATTCTTAAAATGGCAAATACAGGAACTATGTCTTAGCCTCAACCAATTTGTTTCACAGTGAAATTTGCAAAGACCTGCTCCTGTTGGGGTCTACTGTCAATCTAGTGATTTGTTGATGTTTCTACAGAAAATGTTAAATGCTCCCTTATAATGAGTTATGTTAAATTTGCATTTTAGTTTACTGTTTGTGGAGACATTGATGTTGCTGTCCTGTAGCAGCAATTGCCAACTTATTTCAGTCTTCTCTCGCATATGTTGGTCTATTGCCTGCACTTAACTGTTTGTGTTATGTGCTTGTATGGACTCTTCACATCCTCCAAGAGCTACATGTATTTCCATCTCTTTCTTTCCTCTCCAGAGAGAATTTATAAATAAAAAAAGGATTCATTTGAATGGCTGCAAGGTGCACTCTAATCCCAAAGTTTGGCCCTGCACGTGTGTGACATAGAAATGCGTTGTTTCATGTGGTTCCACCATAACACCTTCAACGAGAGGGGAAGTGGCAATTGTATGCATGGTCCAACAGCAACCTGCTACTCCATGGGGTCCATTTATTGTGGAAATGGCTCTACAAAGTATATTTATTGTGAAAATGGAACCTTCGCTAGTATCCTCATGTATACATATATATGGACTTGCAAAGCTCACAGGCATAACAAGCTCAGAGAGAGAGGGAGAAGGACAGAGAGAGATGGCAAGGTTGGTGCGGATGATTAGAAAAGTGTAGCAAGCTCTCTTTTGCCAAGGAGCTCTTTATTCTTCTCGACACAAACCGCTGTTGTTCCTGACATGATTAGTCCTAGCGGGAAGGATCTATCCGGAATCATGGTCAAGAGAGATGCTACTCAGGCAGGCTTCTTTTATAATATTTTACTTTTGTGAAAAAAGCTTTTAATGGTGAAATTAGTCTACTTTTCACGCTACTGTACGTGGTGAAAAATTAAGAGCTTATTGGGAGGACACCGTTAGTGTTTCTGAACAGATTGAGTGAAGGGTGCGAGGCCCAGGTGGCAGCCAAGTTGGAGATGATGCAACCCACATGTAGTGTTAAGGACGGGTAGGTTGAGAAAAATACCCTTCAAATTATTCATCTAATATGATGCTCTGAGCTGCTAAACACAACAAAAATATGGTCAAATACTGACTACTGTTTGACCTCCAAAGTAAAAAGTTTTGGATTTGACTCTTCCTAGTAATCTTTGCTTAACCATGCTTTGGCAAAAGATTCTTTAGAAAAGGCTGCATGCTTCTTTTGCAGTTTGCTTTTTTTACTTCTGCATCTCCGAGGTTTGTGGTTAGCCATATGAAGTCAGGTCGAAGTCAAAACTGGTGGCTTGCGTATGGTTCAAATTAAGCTAGCGGTATACATCCTATTTCAATATTCTTCAATTGTAACAGGCCTGCAGTTGCAATGATAGAGGATGCTGAGGAGAAGGGCCTGATAACCCCCGGCAAAGTATGCAGATAATAATGTGGATTCCTTGACTCTTTTTCTTGAATAAAAAAAATTTAATTCCAGATTGCTAAGGTGATATAATTTCATCACAGACAACATTGATAGAGCCAACATCCGGAAACATGGGGATTAGGCTTTCATGCATGGCTGCTCTAAAAGGCTACAAGCTTGTGCTCACCATGCCTTCATACACGAGCCTGGAGAGGAGTAACCATGAGAGCTTTTAGTGCCAATCTAGTACTCACAGACCCTACAAAAGGAATGGGGGGAACAGTGAAGAAGGCTTATGAACTCATGGATTCTTATCCTGATGCCTTCATGCTTCAACAGTTTGAAAATCCTGCAAATGTTAAGGTATTCTCCTACTTCTGTTCATAGTTTACTATCTGAGTTTCTGAAAGTTTATCTAACAAAAGAAGAAAATATTAGGTGCACTTTGAGACTACGGGTCCTGAGATTTGGGAGGATACACTAGGTCAGGTTGATATCTTTGTAATGGGAATTGGGAGTGGAGGAACTGTTACTGGAGTTGGACAATATCTGAAATCAAAGAACCCCAATTTGAAGGTATTGATTATCTGAATTTTCATTTTTATAAAAGTTAATGGTGTTTTGGTTTTAGTTTTAGTTTTATGTGCTCGTCTTTCCTCAGATATATGGAGTTGAGCCTGCAGAAAGTAATATACTGAATGGTGGTAAACCAGGTATAGCAAGTAGAAACACACAGAATTTTGCTTATCAAACTTCACAAGAATATGAAGTAAAGATGGATGTTTTCTTAAGGTCCTCACCATATCACCGGAAACGGAGTTGGCTTCAAGCCAAAGGTCTTGGACATGGATATATTGGAAAAAGTCCTTGAGGTAAGTTAAATTTTGCCTTCTATCATGCTGTTTTGTATTAAAATAGGGAACGCTGGAATTTTAGTTCCTCCAATCCATGTTATGTTGCAGGTTACCAGTGACGATGCGGTGAAGATGGCTGTAAAAGAGGGTCTCATGGTAAATATTTTTATCTGCTCTCAAGTTATCTACCTTTAATATTTGATTAATGCACACATTCAAAGAAAAGAAATAATTGTGCAGAATGATCTGAAATTATTGATTCTTATACACAGGCAGGAATATCCTCGGGAGCAAACACAGTTGCAGCTCTTAGGCTTGCGAAAATGCCAGAGAACAAAGGAAAACTCATTGTGGTGTGCATCATAAAAGAATTGTAGATCTTTTAAAAAAATTGCAAGATAAAACCTATGAACAGAACACTACGTACTGCATTACTAATTTTGGATTATTTTGTTTGATCAGACAATCCTTCCAAGTTTTGGGAGAGGTACTTGTCATCTGTGCTATTCCAAGAGCTGAGAAAAGAGGCTGAGAAGATGGAACCAGTTGAAGTTAATTAATCTTAGTGTTAATTTGTGCTTAATAACTTGGAATCCACCTGCATGTAGAAGTGCTTTATGTTTTTCTTTTTTAATTATGGTGATGCAACAGTGTTGTACTGGTCTCTTTTGAGTGTATTATGAATGGTTTTTCTTGCTGTAATTCACATAGAATTTTTTGTGCTCATTTACTGGTTATTGAGAGTTAGTGTCGAATTAAGGGTTTTGCCGTTCAGAATTATTCAGAAATATTGTCTCAATGATGCTCTTTTTTTTTTTTTCAAAAATGTGATATCCAAGAAAAGAAGAATAAGTTCATCCAACGACTCTCAGGTGTCCTATTGTCATACCAACCAAACTTCTACCCTGAAATTTCACCCGTAATGGTGCCAAGGTTCGCCCACTTCAGTCCGCTAAACTCGCACAAACCCACAAGAGTATAGAGGAGAAGAGAAGTGCAGCAACCTTACCAACATTTTATTGCTCACATAAAAGGAAATACAACTCTTAATGTGGAGTGACACTACAAATCTCTCTACCTGTGTACTCAGCTCAATAGACCCCCTAGTCTATTTATAGTACACATATTTGGCTGTAAGCAACTGTTGGAGATCATGAAGAATATGTTCCACAATGTTCTTTCTGCAGTTCAACTGCTGGAGGCCATGGAGAACATGCTCCACAATGTTCTCATGGTAGTTAGTTGACTCTCTGAGTTACTGCCACTTGTCCCACGAGCCCTCAATTGCCTCTTTGTTGGCCACGTGTCTCTTGACAGTTGCAGCTCTGGTTCTCCAGCCTGCAGCCACGTGTCTTCAACCTGCGACGCCAAGTGTTCAGCCTGTTCACATGCTCCTGCAGTTCACTTTAGCCAACCTATCCCGCTGCTCGCTCTGGAGGACTGTTTGGGCTGTTCGGGTCTTCATCCGAACATGTCGTGACTCCGTCACTTGATGCTATATGTGATGCCCGCGCACACATATGTTGGAGGCAGTTCGTCGCCTTGCATGATCATGCACTCCCTCGCATGATACTCCTCATAGTGGCACCGACCACCACAACTGGTTGTTTGCTCGTATGTGCGTTGCCTATGCACACACACGCTGGAGGCACTCCATTGCCTCTGAGATCATAAGATCCATTATATGATCTCGTTGTGGTGGCACCTACCACTCACAACGGGTGTGACAAACCACCCCCACCAAGAGAGTCTGACGTCCTCGTCGGAGTAGAATCCATATACTCCTTGATTTGTTTCTCAAACTACCATAGTGTAGAGTCTCTCTCCCATGTGGCATCGGTCTCGCTGCCGCCTTTCCACTTCACAAGAAAATCAGTCCGTCGATTCTTCTTGTTTTGCCCCATAGTCCGGTGTGTAAGGATCTTCTCGACCTCCTTGTCGAACTGCTTTCAAACTACTGGTGGAGCTCTCCTTACTTGCTGTCTATCTCCAAGCAAGTCCCTGTTGAAAGGTTTGAGAAAACTTACATGGAATGTTGGGTGTACCTTCAGCCTGTCGGGTAGCTTCAACCGGTAAGCAACCTGCTCGACTTTCTTCATCACCTCGAAGGAGCTGTCATACCTTGGTACCAACCCACAATGTATGGTCTTGCTGCTGATTTTCTTTCATATATGTGGAGTAAGTTTCAGCAGTATCATGTCCCCAACCTGAAACTCCAATGAACACCTTCGTTCATCCGCATGTCTCTTCATGTGTTTTGCTACCTTGCGCAAGCTGTCCCGAGCTTGTTCTATCAGCTCCTCCTTCTCCTTGGCGAAGCGATAGGCAGCAAGGCACTTTCCTTGGTCCGTCGATTGAGCCAACTCGAGAGAAGTGAGAGGCTACTGTTCCATGATAAGCTCTGCAGGACTCATTCTTGTAGCTGACGATCTATGGATGTTGTAACAAAATTGGGCTGTGTCCAATAGCTCCAACCAATTCTTCTTCCTCTCCATCTTGTCAAGCTGGCACATAAGATAAGTCTTGACGTCTATCACGACGTCTTCCCCCATTTTTGACGAATAGTATGATCTGAACAAGAGTGTCATCATCCTTTACCCTCCAGGATATCCTGCCCATTGAGGATTGTGAGTCTCTCGCAGCAGCTCACGTCTCAGCCCTCTCGCCTTCGAGATATATAACCTATTGCCTTGAGCATACAACAAGTTATCTTCAAGCCAATAACGCCTAATTACCCCTTCACGTACCTCTCCCCTGAGTTGGACGTATTCTGGGTCCGCGTCGGCTTGCTCTTTAACCCTCTCCAGTAGGATTGACTGCACTGTCCGCAGCGCAGCTAAATAGCATTGCACCTCCCTTCGGCTCAATGCATCTGCCATTTGGTTCTGTCACTCCCGATAGAACTCGCATTTCTCTTTCTCTATAAAGAGATTGTATTCTCTAAGCCGAGAGAACACGTTGTTTGGTGCTCGATAGTCCATGCACCCCTGAAATGAACCACCTTGTTTCCACTAAAACAACACCGGAGCGTCATATGGGGCTTCTGACAATTGGATCAATCTCGCATCTAACAGTCCGTTGAGCTATTTCCTCAGCTCCAAAGGCTCTATATTAGCCAATTGATAAGGGGCCTGAGCAGGAGTTTTAGCACCTGGCTCCCGCTTAATCTTGTGATCAACTGCCCTCCGAGGGGAAAGTTCACTCGGCAGTTTTGGTAGCATCACGTCCGCGTAATCCACCAGGGTAGTTGCAACATCATTAGATACCTCCATAACCTGATCCGGTTGTATCTCGATTAGTGCTGCAACGTAAGCGGTCTCGCCCCTCTTAAGACCTACTTTCAGCTGTTGAGGAGATTGCATACCCGCTGCTGCAGTTTTTTCTCCATATGCTGCTTGTACAAAGTATGGTGATTCCTTCGCAGAAATCAACATACCTGATAAGTGAGGCACCAAGCTAGCCTTAGCTTGGACGAAGAAGTCTATCCCCAAGATAAACTCAAACTCATCGAGCGCCGAGACTGTCACACCAATCTCTCCCTCCCAAGCTCCAACTTTGAGGGTTGCACTGGCTATTCTATGAATCAGAGTTGGCCCAGAGTTTACCGCCTTCAATTTCCATAAACTTGGTTACATCTGCAAACCAAATTCACTTACCAATTTATGGGAGAAGAAGTTGTTGGTCGCTCCTGTGTCCAGCATAGCCAAAACAGGCCTCCCATTTAGTAGCACCGATGTATATATCAACCCTTTACAAGGCGGCTGTCTTTCTGCCGTCATTGAGTTGAGTAGCTGCAATGGATTCATGCGTGGTGTTGCCGCCGCATCACGTCCTTCTTCCTCAGATTCCCTAAGAGTTAGAGCAGATAGCTTTTCCCTCCTTAGACATTCCCTTACTCGATGAGGACCATTGCATATAAAACAGCCCTACTCTCTGTTGGTGGGCTACAACTTGGACTGGCTCGATTCCGCAACCTTCTTGCCCTTACCCTCAGGCTTCTTGCCATCCTTATGTGCACACCCCATCTTCCTTCCCTCCGTGGCCATCTTGGTGGTTGTCGTCAACTTGAAATCCACCAAGCCTTCCGCAAAAGCAATGGCCGAAGAAAAATCCCTCACTCATTGCCGTCGAAGTTTAGCTTGAGCCCACGGCTGCAGGCCACAAAGAAAGTTGTACAACTTGTCCTCCTTGAACATATTGGTGATGTCGAGCATGAAGGAGCTGAATTTCCGCACATACTCCCTTATAGTCCCTGAATGCCGTAGTTTTTTCAGGGATTCCCGTGCAACCCACCCTGTGTTGCACGGAAGGAATTGCTCCTTTAGTTCCTTCTTGAGGATCTCCCAATCCTCTAGCTGAGCTCTCCCAGCTCGAGCATTCTCCGATGCTCTGGTACGCCACTATAATTTGGCATCTCTACTCAAGTATATGTTGGTGATGGTGACTTTCTCCCGTTCCGGAATGTGAGCAGCCTTGAAGTACTGTTCTATATCCCACAATAAGTTCTCCAACTCCTTTGCTTTCCTGTAGCCATTAAAGGAATGGGGTTCTGAAACTCTTACCTTTGAAGGAGCTCCGCCTTCAACAATGGAGTTTGCCACCGCTCTCTTTACCACTATCAAGTCCTACTCCAAAGACTTTAGACTTGATCTCATGGAGTCCATGATCGCAGCATACCTTTCCTCTGCATTTTTCACCTCACTTGCAAGGGCCTCCTTGAGAGTAGCATTTTGCCTCTCTTGCCAAGCCAACTGCGCCCATAAGCTGCCCGCATCTTCGGTTGGAGGATTTCCCAACATCTCCTCGATGCGAATCAACCGATCTCGAAACTCTACTTGGGTCACCATGGGCTTTTGTTGATCTTGGCTTCCGCTGAACCGGTTTCTCACCAAACTGGGCTCTAATATCACTTGTCACACCGGCCAAACTTCTACCCTAAAATTTCGCCCGTGATGGCGCCAATGTTCACCCACCTCAGTCCACCAAACTCGCACAAGCCCACAAGAGTATAGAGGAGAAGAGAAGTACAGCAACCTTGCCAACCTTTTATTACTCACATAAAAGGAAATATAACTCTTAATACGGAGTGACACTACAAGTCTCTCTACCTGTGTGTCCAGCTCAATAGCCCCCTAATCTATTTATAGTACACATATTTGGCTGTGAGCAACTGCTGGAGATCATGAAGAACATGTTCCACAATGTTCTCCCTGCAGTTCAACTGTTGGAGGCCATGGAGAACATGCTCCACAATGTTCTCTTGACAGTTAGTTGACTCTCTGAGCTGCTGCCACCTGTCCCACGAGCCCTCAATTGCCTCTTTGCTGGCCACGTGTCCCTTGACAGTTGCAGCTCTGGTTCTTCAGCCTGCAGCCACGTGTCTTTAGCCTGTGACGCCAAGTGTTCAGGCTTTTCACATGCTCTTGCAGCTCATTTTAGCCAACCTGTCCCGCTGCTCGCTCAGCAGGACTGTTTGGACTGTTCGGGTCTCCATCCGAATATGTCGTGATTCCGTCACTTGCTGCTATGTGTGATGCCCACGCACACATATGTTGAAGGCAATTCATTGTCTCGCATAATACTCCTCGTAGTGGCACCGACCACCACAGCCGGTTGTTTGCTCGTATGTGCGCTGTCAATGCACACATATGCTTGAGGCACTCCATTGCATCTGAGATCATAAGATTCATTACATGATCTCATTGTGGTGGCACCTACCACTCACAACGGCTGTGACACCTATCCTATGTTAATATTTTTTATTTTTTTCATGATGATGCTGGAGGCATTTTATCAAAAAATCCAAAATCATACCAATTCTTGAACGAAAATGACATGAGAATATTAAATCCGGACCCCATTCAAAGCTTAGAGATAAAGAGTTTGAGGTAATTAATCATCTCGATCCTGTTATAGTTGATGTTCTATGCCATCAATCTGACAACTCTCGTTGGAGATTTTTCAAATACCCCCGTACATTTTTTTGGTGTTTGCGGATGAATCCCCACAAATGCCCCCTCATTTAATTTTGACAAATTTTTTCTTTACAATGATGAATAATTTTTTTTTTGTTTAACCATGTTTTGTGGTTGCTGAGCTAACATAATTAAATTATTTTCTTACAATGGAAGATAATCATTTTGCTATTTGTGACATTTTGTAAAAACAGATTTTTTCCATTAATTTTAAAGAATTAGCCATTTTAATTATAAATTAATGGCAAGTCGCTATTTTTGCAAATATCAATTATTTTCACCAAACCAAAAATAGGTGAATTTGTAAAAAGATTAAATAGGTGAATTATTTTCAACGATAATATGTAATTAAATTATGTCAGGAACGTTTAACCAATACTTGAAAAGGTTGAGGGCTCACATGAAAAAGCCCATTACGAGATATTTGCGCAGCAAGGTGGGTCTTGTCCGTAATTTTCGTAAAACCCTCGAACCGAAAAATATCCCCGATCAAAAATTTATTCGTATTTATAATTTTTTGCCGAGGCTTCCTCGCACTCCGATTCAGTAAATGCTCCTTGGAGCTCACACATCATATTCTTGATCCAAGGTGATTTGAGAAATTTATAATTTTTCTGAATAATTCCTGCAATAGATCTTTCTTGCAAGCAAATATCTGCTGTCGTTTTGTAGAATTTATTTTTGTTTTTCTCGTCCATGATCTGAATTATCCACAAAACCCTTATAAAGATCGCGCCTTTTGCCCTTTTCTCCCGATGGTTTCTTCTTTGTTTTCCGGCTCTTGGTAGGGTTAATTTTTTTGTCAGGAGTGATCTGGTTGTTTTCTCAGAGAAAGGCGGAGTTTTGGGTGGTATTCCGATGGCTCGGTTAGTTATTGCGTGCAAGAGTTCGAGTTTGGCGACGCGGGGGTTTTTTGGGATGTTCTCTTCCGTCCATGTGATTTCCTGGGCCCTAGTCTTTGATTGATTTTGCTGCATGAGGAACCTGGTTGTTGCTTGGACGGTTTTTGGTTATTATTTATGTAACCGTTTTGATTTTTCCTCGCTAGTGTTTTTTTTTTGGATTGGTGGAAGATTTTATCAGCAAATGCAGTTTCCTCACCATAGATGATGGTTTGTTTCTTTGGTGCACATACTTGAAGTGGAGAAACCAGATACCTAAGAAAGTTTTTTTCTTTCGAGATGGTTTTCCTTCTGTGGGTTTGATTTTTTTTGTTTTTCTTCACTACATTGAGATTCTGTGTATGCCTTAATATTCTCAAAATTTAAGGAGTTATTAGATTTCCTTGTTGATGTTTGTTGATCTATTTTTCATTGACAGCTGTTTTAGTGTTTTATCTTTAAGCATGATTATGTGGAACTAAGTGGTGAGGAACATTGATATGATTACTTTGTTATAACGATACAAATGCTCTTGTGCCTTTACTAATTGTATGCTATGAATGCTTTTGACTTATCCTGCCCTTTTGGTTTGACTTTCAAGTTATTTCACTGTTCTGATATTATCTTGACTACGGTCAAGCTATCCTGATGACTCATCTTTGTTGCTATGTTATTTGACAAAATTTTCTGCATTAATGCCTCTGTTTTATAAAATAGGTCTATCTTGTTTATATATGAAGTACTTGTTAAACCTAGCCATGTTTGCTTAACATTGTATTTTGTTTCTGATAATTCTGTGTTATATTTTTATCTTCTTTTTCTTTATTGATTTCTCAGAGTAACATACTAAGTGGTTTCTATAACTAAATTATTCATCTTTTTTAATTTTTGTCATAATATTTATGTTTTTCTCATGTTGATTTAGCATACTAGCCGCGGTTTGCTATATCGCCCCTTGAGTACAAATTTCAGGAGCAATTTTGGCATCAGGCAGGAGGTTAGCCGCATTATGTTTTTTCTGGTCCTTTTCATATATTTCTGTTTGTATAAGCAATTGACTGTAGTACTTTGCTTTGAATCAATGAGTTGTACTGGGTTTTTTAACTTCATTAAGTGGTCATATAATCTTCACATGTAGGAGTAGTAATTTTTGTAATAAAAGGTAATTTCTTATATGTTTACAGAATATCCTGATTTCATATATAATATTTTTTTGTAAAACAAAAAAAAATATCGATGTCACCTAACAATGAGAACATATAAACACAGTTGATTTACCAGGATTTCAAACCATACAAATTAAATCCATTCATCTTTTTATGTTTTTTATCGATCCATTAAGATCTGAAAATGTTTTTGGCCTTCTAATATGTTACAAATATATTGAAAAGCAACTGCTTGAGGAATGTGTCTTTCCATGGTCTGATATCAAGTTAAATTTTCTATTAGTTCATGGAAAGAAGGCCACAAAACAGTACATTTCTGGAGAAAAAAGCTAGAAAACAGTAGTGTTAAATACCATTACTTCTGTTACATGTCAAGCTGCTGATGCGTTTATAGACGATTTGAAACTGGAATTTGATAGACATTTGCTTTGGTATTGATGTTGATTCATATCATCTAGTAATTTTATCAAATCTTCTGTTTTTAAGTAAAGATCTAGAATTGACATGCCTCCCTGTGCTCATTGTTTTGTAGGTTGCATATCAGACTAGCAGCTTGTCATTGTTGGGTTCACCTGTATGTTACTTGGAAATCTCCTTTGTTTCCATAAGACACTGAATAGTGACAATGATTAGATGCTTGTCTGCTGTTCTCAGTTCACCTACATTTCATTAGCAACTTCATGTGAATTCATAGACCTAGCTTGATGGGGAATTGTCGTATTTTTGTACTCATTGCAACCACATCATTTTTTAGTTGCTAGTCATTAATTTTTCTGCTTTTGGCATTGCATGCCAAAATCAAGGTATAGGAAATCCTGAATCATGAAACATCGTGATGGATCATCCCACTTAGACATACAATGAATGGTTTTTTTAACAGTTTTGCATTTGTTTGTATTGCTTTTTGACATGCTGCCATAGAATATGCATCAAAATGTACAGATTTACAACAGAAAATATTTTCAAGCACATAGTTATTGGACACCCTACTATCCCAGAAGTTTCATTTGTCTTCAGAAATAAACTGTGTCTGTTTTGAAGTGTTTGTAAGGATTAGGTTTGTGGGCACATTAAACAAAATGATACATCTTTCTTATGCTTTGGTATATTGTGCCCATTCCTGTTGACTTATTTTTTTTCAGGGGGTCAAGCTAACCAACAAGAGGCTAACTTGTTCTGTCGCAACAGAGCCTCCAACAGCCCAGGTTGAAGAGTCAAACATGGATGTTCCTAAAGAGATTTTTCTGAAGGATTACAAGATGCCAGATTATTTCTTTGATAAGGTAAAAGCAATCATGAGTTGATATATTTCTTCTCCAATTCTGTGTGCTATTTCTAGGTGGTGTTCTGATGATCCTCTCTGATTGTTTTCAGTTCTGTATACTCCAAAAGAGTTGCCTATATGTAATTTCTTTTACTTCTACTTGTACATTACCCAGCATTGATTTCCTTTAGCTTAACCTTGAGTTCTCTTAGTTCCAATATATGTTTAAGCATCATTAGTTTCTTGTCCTTGTAGCAATTAGTAAGGGCTAGCAGATGAATTCATAATTATAGCATCTGGAATTATGCAGTTGAACGTTATTTTTCCAATTTTCATTTGTGGCTGATTATCAGAGGAACACTTAGTTTTCAGAATTTTTTTTTCTATCTGCTTCTGTTCTGACATTTTGTATTCAGATTCTAGGTGAGAAGAAATGCTCCTTCTTTAGGTGTTATGAGCTATTATATCTTCAATTTAACTGCAAATGTATTCACAACCACATTTATTTTGTTTAGTTTCTATTTAAGTTCATGTTTGATCACATACTTTTTAGATTTGTTTTACCACTTGAATATAAGTGATCTTTTTTCTTGCATAAAAAATTTTAGAAATAATGGCTTTATGTTTATTTGTTGCTGGTTCAAAGGCGACATTTTTTTTTCATAATTTTCATTTGGAACTACATAGGTTGATCTAAATTTTATGCTTGGGGAGGACAAGACCCTTGTCTCATCAAAAATAATTGTACTTCCTCGTGATGAAGGTACGTGTTTCAATTCTGACCTAGTTCTCTTTCAGCAAATCTTTATTTCTAACATATGCCTTGTGGAAAATATAGATTATTTGGCATTTTTTGCATCCTGTGCATGATGAAAAGTATCTCTCTGCAATATTCCTAATGTATCTTATTTATATCAGGTGTTCTTTGTCCATTGGTGCTCCATGGAGATGATCTAAAATTGTTATCTATTAAGGTTAATGGCAAGGAGCTTAAGGTGGTCTCCTTGGCAATAGCTACAAATTATTCTACTTTCTGTTTTTCATTTTTCCTTTGAACTAAATTTTTTGAGGTATGATGCCAATTCAAAAACCCAATACTTTAGTAGTAATATAGAGATGAAAGAGGGTAACATTGTAAGCAAACTATCGTTTGTACTGATGTGAGTTTTGCATGCTTGGCTTGCTAGTCATCATATTCTACACGACCACCATCTCATAGATATAATTCAGAATGAAATAATAAATTGGATTTGGCATATGTATTTGATCTATCTGTTTTTCACGATCTGGCCATTGATTCTACTAATATTTTAGAAACATGCTATTGGGGGTTTCTAGGCATTTTTTTCTTATGTAGGGGTTAGGCAGTTGGCACCAACATTTGAGGACCCCAATTTTCTTTGGAATCACTTGATTACATAGCAAAAATAAAAAGAGGTCCTATGGAATCAAGCTTTTGTTATTAATGGCCTTTCTTTATAAACCATAGGAATTGGGTTTCACACGAACCCCAAATCCTATGGAAAAATTTCCACTAGATTTTTTTTTCCCGAAGTATCCAAACAGGCCCTTACTAGAACCAGGGAAGTTGGGCTTTTTGAATTTGGGGCTGCATATGTTTTCTGTAGATATTGGTGGCAATCATGCTTAGATTACAACCCTACATATTTTCAACAATGTCAAGAAAGACAATGATGTTAAAGATAGAGAATTAGGGATCAGTCCCCATAATGGGCCGAGCTATAAAAGTCTTGGTTGCACTAGAAAGTGCCTCCAAAAGCTTATGTACCCTAGATTCATCTTAGCCCATTATGTAATCGGGTAAAGCCCAAACCAAGTCTGGGTTCAAGTCCAAGTATGCTAGGATTTAGGACTTGCAAATAGGCATGAATTCATGACAGAATAATAAGTTTTTTAGCTGAGTGTACACCACTCATCATTGACCACTAAACCCTAATGTTCCTGAACAGAATCAAAACCCTAGAATCTCATAAACTGACAAGTGATTGCTTGACCACACAATTGCATAGTGGTTTCAGTGACAAGTTTGTCTTTGGCATGGGTTATCTATTCTAACAGAAGAGCACAATTAATTCTGAACAAGTGATTGCTAACATGAAATGGAACTGCTGCTTCGATATGGCTTTAGGAATCCTATTCTAGGAATAAGCATATTGAAAAGAATCCTCTTGCATTAGTCTATAGCATCCTTGAATGCCCCAATGAAGCATTTTGATTTCCAAATTTATGAATCCCCTATTTACTTTCTGGGTTGTAGCAAACTATTTGTTTAGTAGAGTGGATCTGTGACAATGTTAATACTTTTGATTAGTCTTTAGTTGCATTTTCGCAAAGGCTTGCTTAATTATCTCTTTTAAATTTTGAAAAAACAAAGAACTGAAGTTCTTGTGTTGACAACAAATACTTGACCTGGCAGTTTTCATGTCCAATTATATTAAGATCTACCACAATAATAAAACTAGTGGTTTTCATGACCAATTATATCTTTGATACATTACCACAACTATTCCTTAGAGTTGGAAAATTTTTGTGAGGGTTGCTACCTACATCCCAGGCAGTAAGAAATGAAATTTTGATCAAATTTCATGTCTATACATGTACTATTGTTTGTGATGCGGGCAGATATCTACCATTGACTGCCAACCCCAATTTGAGGTATTCAAAATGCAGACACTGAGTGCCTTATTAATTTTCTTTCAAGTAACCATAGAATTATTTGCTTAATATCAGCATAAGGCCATTTGAATGTGAGTTTTTTTTTTCTTTTTCAAACAGAAAAATCTACATTGCGCCTCCCTATTATTGCAAACTTTTCCATGGTGCATCTTGTGAAATAAACTTAGAAATTTAGATGCTTTTGAGCGTAGTTGCCAACATGATGAATGGCCTCTTGCACGTATTTTTCCTCTTTCTAATAAACCTTCTTCATGATCATTTGTGTAAATATATGTTTGTTCTATTCCATTCTATTCAAAATATTCTTGGTATTTGTGGCCAATTTATATGTCAGAATTTCATTGAAATAACTGCATTTTTTCTAAAGTTCATATTTTACTTCCTCTAGTGTAGTTGTCCTTGTAAATCTTCTTGTAATGTATCAGAATGAAGATTTTCACCTCAATCCACGGTGTCTGACATTGCTGTCACTGCCCACCAGCTCATTTACTTTGGAAATTGTTACAGAAATATATCCTCAGAATAACACATCGCTGGAGGTAACCTGAATTCCTGGTTGATTAGGTTCTCCATCTGTTCATGATTTATTGATTTGTTTCTTGCTTTCAGGGACTTTACAAGACCAGTGGGAATTTCTGCACGCAGTGTGAAGCAGAAGGCTTCCGGAAAATCACCTTTTACCAGGTTTATCCTCTGCATATATTTTATGGTAGAAGTATATTTCATGAAGCAAATGTCACTCATTGAGCAAAACAAACTCTGTCCAAGTTTCCAATCACATTGTATTGCCATATATATCTACTGGAAATAGCACTTGATTGACAAACAATTTTGGATAACATTTTGTTTTGATTGTTGAATTTAGCATTGCTCCTTTAATCGCCTACCTCCTTCTCCTCCTCCTCCTCCTCCCCCCAAAGCAAAAAAAAAAAGTTTTGCATTTTTTCTATTGATAATTTTGATGTATTGCTGTGTTTTTAGGACCGCCCTGACATAATGGCTAGATACACTTGCCGAATTGAGGCCGATAAAACCCTTTATCCAGTTTTGTTATCAAATGGAAATCTTATGGAAAAAGGAGACATTGAGGTAAACTTTGAGTTTATAACTTGAACTGGCAATTTTGTTTTATAAGCCTTTTAGATTCTTTAGACCAATAGATTTCCTTCTGCAAATCAGATTGATTTATGAATTGCAGGGTGGAAGGCATTATGCTCTCTGGGAGGATCCTTTCAAGAAACCCTGCTATTTGTTTGCATTAGTTGCTGGACAGCTAGAAAGCAGAGATGACACCTTTATCACTTCTTCAGGCAGAAAAGTTAGCTTGAGAATCTGGACCCCGTCACAGGATGTTCCAAAAACAGCCCATGCAATGTATTCTCTCAAGGCAGCAATGAAATGGGATGAAGAAGTTAGTTACTTTATGTAACCCTCTGATAATATTCTTGTCCCTCACCAGTTTGATGTTTTGAGTCATTTTTTCTTATCACTTTTCCTCTTGCATCAGGTCTTTGGTCTTGAATATGACCTTGATTTGTTCAACATTGTGGCTGTTCCGGATTTTAATATGTAAGTCAGCTTCAATAATATTCTGTTTTCAAATTGAAATGAGTAGCAAAAAAATCTATTAGTATTCATATTGTTGATGTGGCATGATGATAAATTTTATCTTCTGCAAACCTTCCAAATCAATCCAACGAAATATCCGGCCAAGTTATGCTTATTTGAACCAACTTTTCAATGGATAGTGTCCTAATTGTCTCGTTCCTTGGTAATGCCAACTGCTAATTTTTGGTGTATCCTCCCTCCTGATTGCTGTAGCTACATGGACTACCACATGCTTCTACTGGAATTTATTTAGAATGAAACAGGATTTTGAGGTTTTCAAATGTTTGAACGAGACAATCAAAATTAGAGATACGTTATTGCTGATAATGTGCAAGTATCTTTCTTGATTTCATGATCATTCACTGCTCTTTGATACAAGGTTCTGCTTATAGGTTGAACAAATTAAAACTCTAAATGATGGTTTTCTGATAAATTAACCCATGCAAGAACCATCGTTAGAACCATCATGAGGCTAAGAATTGTTAGGGAGACAGGCTTTATGTGGTGCCATGGTGGTTAGCTAATGATTTTTGAGATAGAACTAATGTGCAGCAGTAGGCTGATCAACATGATGTTATTATCAAAGTGTTTTACCAGCCTTTTACTTTGTACCTAACCACTTTCCGGATATGTGCTTCATGTCCCTTTAACCTTCTTAAGCACACATCCCCTTCTTTACAGATAATAAGTTCGGATATAAGTTTCAGTTCATCTAGTTCTGATATAAGCCTGTTTCTCTAACCAGATGTATAATCAGTGTTCTTGATTTAACAATCATCTTCAGTGAATTTTCTAGTTGCCATTTCATTTTGGTTTACCTATTTCAAAGTTCAACTGATTGCTATTCTTTCTTCTTATCCAGGGGAGCTATGGAAAACAAGAGCCTAAATGTATGCGTAATGAGTTTTCTGTTAATAAATATATTTTCTGCTATTTTTAAATGTTCCATGAAAGGCTTTAAAATATACTGCTGCAGATTTTCAATTCTAAGCTTGTCTTAGCATCTCCTGAAACTGCTACGGATGGGGATTATGCTGCAATTTTAGGCGTTATTGGCCATGAGGTAGCTGCTGCCACCACTAGCTCATTTTTTTGTTTGTTAAGTATTCTCCATTTTGTTGTTTTGTTGGGCTAACTCTCGAGTTTGTGCTGTGACTTCATTGGTCTGCAGTATTTCCACAACTGGACTGGAAACAGGTTTGGTTTCTTTTCTCATATTCTTTTGAGCTTGTCATCTATTATGTTTCAGTGATTAGTTTTTCGTCTTTTGGTTTATCAGTTTGTCATTTTTAATGAATGGTTCTGGAATGTGAGCTGGAGAAAACTTGCATTGATGTTAGTTCTTAGTCATAAAAGAAGAGTATTCTGCTATCAGGAGCAGGCCATCCCTATGATCTTACACCATTGTTGGTTGGACACGACTTGCTTTTTAGTTTTTAAGTAAAAATTGAATCCTTTACGAGGTGATGATGTGCCATGCAACAGTAGTCGGCTGCCTTGAGGAGAAATGACTGACCAATTATCAAATAAATTGTTGCAATCAGATCTTATATGCCCTTACCGAAGTTAGTATTTTTTTGGCATTTATTCTAGGGTGACTTGCCGTGACTGGTTTCAGCTCAGTTTGAAAGAAGGTCTTACAGTCTTCAGAGATCAGGTGCTACTTCTATATATGCAGGCTTTCCTTCTTACATTATGCTATGATTCTTTTGCATTTGAATGCCTCAACATATGATTTTGATTATCCTTCAGGAGTTTTCATCTGATATAGGAAGTCGGACTGTTAAGAGAATAGCTGATGTTTCCCGGCTTCGGATTTACCAGTTTCCACAGGTTTGTGTATTATATATGATTTTCTTCACTTCTCTCTCATGTTGAGTTTCTTCATGCTATTGTCTCTTACCTGAATGTATGAATAACATTCTTTTTCACTTTTTTTCTTTATCTTTGTTCTAGCTGAGTTTTGCTTTTAGCCTTAGCAACTATAGAGTATAGCTTAATTGCACACACTTGTGTGTTTGTGCCCCCCAAAACTAACTGCATTTTAAACTTATGTGCTATAGCTCTATTGACTAGTCAACTCTCCAATATTTAGTCTCATACCTCGGCAAGGATCTTGCTCACAAATAGCTACTGATTCAGTGAATTCAAGATGAACAATATACCTGCTTTTACTTATGCTTTTGTATATCTATTCCACGCTGGCTTAGGTGGTGATTTATTTGTTTGTTTGGCATCTAAAAGGTTGTCTGTTGGTTGATTTTCAGGATGCAGGTCCCATGGCACACCCTGTTCGCCCTCATTCTTATATTAAGGTAATTATCAATAATTCTGGAACCCCATTCAAAGAGCGGGTTTTTTGTTATTATTTGAACAAGATAAAGCTAAAGATGTTTTTGTTATTCATTGGCAGATGGACAACTTCTATACTGGTGGGTCTTAATTGTTCCTTGTTTAAACCTATTTTGAATCTCCTACATTGAGTTGTTTCTTTGAAGCAATTTCGGAGTATTAATTCTTTTTGTTTTACATTTTCAATTTTTCCAATGGGACTGCTCACGACATGCAGTGACGGTACTCCTTAGACCTTTTCCCTTTCCTTTTCTTTTTCTTTTTACCTTTTGTCATTGTTGCCTTTGTGAAGCCTAATATTAGGCCCGATTTTTTTTGCTGTTCATTTATGATGGCTATTGTCCGTCTCTTCTGGCTGGTGCATTGTCACTGACAGGTGTATGAGAAGGTTTGTGCTGCCAATCTCATCCTTTGGTTCTGTTAATCTGTTGAACTAAATGCCTGCAGTGACATTTGTCTTGTTTCATGTACTATGCAGGGTGCTGAAGTTGTTAGGATGTACAAAACCTTGCTTGGGAGTTCAGGATTTCGAAAAGTAAGAGCATGATAAAATGCTCTTTTCTTACTATTAATTTGTTTATGCCAAATTTGATGAAACTAAAACCATATGTTATTGTTTATAGTTGATAATCTTAGTGTCACCCATGATAGACTGTAAATGCACAGTGGCAGACAACCAATATATATGAGTGTTACTGACATAATGTTTATGTATGCCATGCATAACAAGGGTCTTTGTGTCCAATTTCATAAAAGATGTTGTATGATGGTTTTCTCTCATTGTTATTTTTTTTCTGGTTTTGTTAGGGGATGGATCTTTACTTTAAGAGACATGATGGTCAAGCAGTAACTTGTGAAGATTTTTTTGCTGCTATGCGGGATGCTAATGATGCTGATCTCTCCAATTTCTTACTATGGTATAAGGCACTTCTCTACCTTAATGTTCGACATTAACATTTGATGCAATGTTTCCTTATTGTTTTTCATGGAAATATATAGGTATTCTCAAGCTGGAACACCTTGTGTAAAGGTTTGCTCGTCCTACAACCCTGATACCCACACATATTCTTTAAAGTTCAGGTAAATATGCATTTATATTCTTTACATTTCTAGTTTATTTTTCAAGATATTTCAACTATTGTAATATCTAACCCCTTGATTTAGTTGATACCGCCACTACTACTAGTCCTTCTCCTGTGTTAATGAAATGAATTTTTCATAAATGTGGGGGTTTTGTTTATTTAGAGCTTACCTCATATTATTGTTGGTGAGCTTAGAATGTTCTACACCGCACTTTTGATTGCTATGTTAATGATTTTGTCCTTTCTAATGCTATGAGAAAGACAGATCTCATCAGGAAACAGAGACCATTGGAAAACTTTTAGGAGCCGTTTGGTTGGAAGTCAAGGTTAAGGTCAAGTTCAAGACTAGTGAACCACTTTTATAAACTAATATCTTTTTATCAAAATTAAGTCTTCAATAATTTAAAACTAAAAAAACTATTTAATTTTTTATAATAATTTAATTTAATAATAATATAAAATAATAAATATTAATTTTACAAGAAAAAAATAATTATGAAACGAGCTGATCTTGATCTTGATTCCAAAACAAACGAGGCCTTGAAGCATTCATCATACATAAAATTCTTCACATGGTTGGGAGTAAAAATGGGTTCAATTTTTTAAAATAAAAATCTATACAAGACTCAGAAGGGTAAAATCTTTCGTCTTATTTGTTGTCAGCAGACTTTGACTGATCATCATGTTGAGCATTTGAATTGTTATTGAGATTTGCTGTTTAGCCCACATGTTTTTGTACCTTGACTCAGCCATTGGGAGCCAGGAGAGCTCAACTGGTAATTGGGTGTTTAGGAGTTGGATTTATTGCTGGTCATCGTGAGTAGGTCTCTAGGTCTATTGTGAAGCTTCATTAGGAGCCTTCAATTTAAATAAATATTCAGCCTGCAAATAGCCTTGTATGCAGGCTGGGGCCCACATTAGGATTACATTCATCCTGTCCATGGAGCTCAGAGACTTCTTGATCAGTCTTTTGAAACACCAGCCATGTATAGCTCCTTATGCTATTTATCTGTTGTATGCAATAGAAAATTAAGTTTATGTTTCCATTATTAGCTACATTTTCAGAAACATTTATGATTTTGTCTGTTTGTCTGACCAACTTGCATGCCGCTTTGTAGTCAAGAAGTGCCCCCAACACCTGGCCAACCAGTGAAGGAACCTATGTTTATTCCTGTTGCTGTTGGACTGCTTGACTCCAGTGGAAAGGACATGCCACTCACCTCCATCTATCATAATGGTATACTGCAGTCTGTCAGTCAACCAGCTTCCACCATTGTTCTTCAAGTGAAAAAGGTTAGTTGGAGTTTTGAGGAATACATGGTTAGATTTTATACCCTCATGGTGCAACATCATACTCAGATGTCTTGTAATAAGTGTCCCTAATGAACATCAAAAAACGTCAGTGCAGAACTTTATGTTAAATTTTCATGGGCTTATGCAGTGAAATTTCAGAGTAATAAATTTTTCGTGACAGTTCCCAGCAAACCAGTCTTTTTCTTACCATGAAGGGGCATTCTCTCAATGTGTCATATTCTATTGACAAAATAAGTTTCAACAAACAGTTTTTGCTTATGAGTCATAATTGAAGAATTATTTTGCTTTGTAGCAATAATAAGAAACTGAAAAGCTCATCATCCTGGAAGCTGATGGTGAAGCATTATAGTGGTGAAATCCAAGGACTGACATATATTGTTTATGCATTCTAGGGTGTAGATAAGTCCAAGGACTTAACACATATCATGTTTGATTCCTAATTAAAAGGCCAATTGAGATGACAAGTTTTGTTTTGCTTTAACTTAGTATGTTATGTTTATATTTTTAATATTTGTTATCAGTCGTTAGAATGCTGATTGAGAGTTATACTGTATGTATGTCATGTATTATATCTCCAATTAATGAACTGTTTCTTTGCTTTTAAACTTTTTTCATCTGTATTTTTCAGAAGGAAGAGGAGTTTGTTTTCTCCGATATACCAGAGAGGCCAGTCCCTTCCCTTTTGCGGGGTTTTAGTTCTCCTATCCGACTGGATTCTGATCTTACAGACAGTGATCTATTTTTCTTACTTGCACATGATTCAGATGAGTTCAACCGGTAAGTTTGTTTTGAAAATTTTTCAATTTAAGCCCAGAGGTTTCCATACATGTCAGGTTAGTTTAGCTTTACGTACTTTGCACTTGATTCAGATGGGAAGCTGGTCAAGTGTTAGCAAGGAAACTGATGCTTAGCCTTGTGGCTGATGTTCAGCAAGGGAAAGAATTGATTCTTGACCAAAAATTTGTTGATGGGCTTAGAAGGATATTATGCGACACAAGCTTGGATAAAGTATGTATTATTTTTTAATTCTTTGATTCTGATAAAAGATTATTGTAAACCTAAGTGTTCCTAATATTTCAGTTTATGGAAATTTATTTCTAAAGCAATTATAAGTGTCATCTTATAACTCTGCTGATTCAGATAAATTATGTGAATCAAGGTGTCGCTATTGCTTTCATTTTGAATTTGATTTTTTATCTCAAATGCAACTAACCTAGATAAAAGTGCTGTGCACTGAAGTGGTCCTGTATGTATTCTTTTTGTAGGAATTTATTTCAAAAGCAATTACTTTACCTGGTGAAGGGGAGATAATGGACATGATGGAAGTTGCGGATCCTGATGCTGTGCATACTGTTCGCTCTTTTGTTAGGAAGCAGCTTGCGCTTAAACTGAAAGAAGAGTTCATTGCCACTGTGAGTTCATTTTAGTACTATGGGCCAGAAAATGGATATCATTCTTGTAGAAATAGATGTGTTTCCAGAAGATGTTGAATTTCATTTATCGCATGGTAATATCTTGTTTTAAGCAGGATCTTAGAGCTTCACGGGTCAAAATGGTAGTGCACTGATAAAAAGAAGCTGTGAAGTTTTTCTTGTCATGCCATCATTTTGTAGTATGTTGGAGATCGAAATTAGTGATGTGGGCTTTACACATGATATCGTTAATTGTTCTCCTGCTATGTGGTCATCATTTAAAACAGCTTAATAATAGCATGCTCACCAAAGTTGACTTCATTCTTTAAAATCTCAATATTCTGATGTCTTAGTCTTTTAGCTGCTACTTGTAGTTGCTCTTGATAGGAAAAATAACTTTCTATGCTGCCATCCCTTCTATTTAATTATTTATTATTTGGGCTCATGGTGATTCCTTTTTACATTAAGAGAAGCAGATATGGTTGAATGGATCGACAAATTACATGTTTCATATTTGGGATATTGCTTTGGTGGTTTCATTGATCTAGAATTTAACAAAGTCATTTCTTTTGTCATTCATTGACCAGGATATTTGATCTTGTGCTCTTATAACTTCTACTTGACATAACATGATTATTAATTTCAGGTAAAGAACAACAGAAGCACAGAGGAATATGAGTTCAATCATCAGAATATGGCTCGGCGTGCTCTAAAAAATATTTCCCTTGGTACAAGCCATTAGCTTCATATGAAAAGTCTGATCCAGTTGCTGAAGTTGTAGAAATGCACTTTAACAATGTTCTGTTCCTGCCACAGCATATCTTGCATCCTTGGAAGACCCAGAGCTCACAGATCTTGCACTGCATGAGTACAAATTTGCTTCAAACATGACTGAGCAATTTGCTGCTCTGCAAGCGATAGCTCAAAATCCTGGCCAAGTTCGAGATAATGTTCTATCTGATTTCTACAATAAGTGGCAGCATGACTTTTTGGTGAGAAACATCTAATAAGCTTCTCAACTGTCTTGAAAACATTGCATATTGTTTAATTGTTAGTATGTTCAGTGAGATAAAATTATCCTGATTATTCATTGTGTTTCATGATCAGGTTGTGAATAAATGGTTTGCCCTTCAAGCTGCTTCAGATATTCCGGGAAATGTCTTTAATGTTCAAAACTTGTTAAATCATCCTGCTTTTGATCTGCGGAATCCAAATAAGGTAGCGGACTTTGCCTTTTGTAGTGCCATGAAAAGTTTGTTCTTGCCGCTTTCTTTCTTCATACACATTTTAGGGCATGTATTACTTGGGATGGAGTTCTGGTTATCCTGCAGGTTTACTCGCTGATAGGGGGATTTTGTGGGTCACCTGTGAACTTTCATGCAAAAGATGGATCTGGCTACAAATTTGTGGGCAACATTGTGCTGCAATTGGACAAAATAAATCCTCAGGTGTCTTCCATTTTCGTACCTTTAGACCTAGTTCATAATCATCTGATGTCATTTTCATGCTGTTGGCTATTCATGATGTCAGGTTGCATCGCGGATGGTGTCTGCTTTTTCAAGGTGGAGGCGCTACGATGAGACAAGACAGGCTCTTGCCAAGGTAGTTAACATTTTTTGCTTGTCATCTCTTAATTTCTGTGAAGTTTAGTCATAGTGGCTTTCATGTTCTATTACATAAATTTTGCTAAGTTAAAATGATGACAATGGCTGTTTTAATAGGCTGTTTTTGATATATCAACTTTGTAGTCTGTCACAAATAAAAAAAAAAAAAAATTCAAAGAAGAGAGAGTTCCTTTTCCATTATTCACTATCAAGACATGCATTCTTGGCTTCGAATCATGTCTGGCCCCTGCATCAATCAAACCTTGGTCGATGGAAATAATGCTATATTTGTACCATATCAATTGTCTGAATCTCAGTCCATCACAAATGAAGAACTTTGGCTGGTCCTAAAGTACTGAAGAAAGAACTTTTGAAAAATAAGCAAAGGTCTGCATCCACGGTGGTTTTCTGAGACACTGTTTGTGATCTGTGAGCCTAACGTCCAGGATATGAATCCCCAGCATAGCCTGTCTGTTGAATTCACAGAAAGCAAGGGCAATTCTGTGGCCAATTTAGTAGTCAAATTTTTATCTATTTGGTTAGCATGACATGTTTTTGTAGTATGGTTGTTCATTTGCTCAAGTACACAATGACTTGCTCTCTTGTTATCCATTGGATCCATTACAATCCCCTCGAGATTTTTGCATTCTAAAAGCTTGTCCTCTTCTGCTTATAATTATTACTCAACCCCTGAAGGTAATATATTGTTTTCAATATTTTTTCTTACAGATTTGCTTGTCAACATTGGTTAACGTTTTGGTTTACTTTCTATTGCAGGCTCAGCTGGAGAAGATAATGTCCGCTAATGGGTTGTCGGAGAATGTTTATGAGATTGCATCAAAAAGTTTGGCTGCTTAAAAATTTTCCTTGAAGGAGCATCCTTGATTGGTAAAATGCAGTCTTTCAGCAGCTAGCACTGTGAAAACCTGATGCAGAATCTTCTGCACTTGCAGCAAGCAGAACTCCATTGAAATTGCTTGTCATCACTTGTGAGATAAACAGTATGGAATAAATGCTGTGATTGAATCTTCTGGTTTGGGTGCTCGAATGCTAGGTTTTACTTGGGTACATGAATGCTATTTTTGATTAATGAACTCTTGAAATTATGGACTCAAGCTAATGTTTCTGTTTTCATTTGAGTTGTTGTAGCTGTGTATTGCCAATTAGATTTCAACTACTGAAATCGATGAATGAGTTTTCACTAGTTGGTTGGTATTGTCATGGATGGTATATGTATTATTGATTGCAGGTTTGAAAAATTAAAATTTTGGGAAATATTTTGTCACGATTGGGAGGATTAGTATAAAGAATGCTCCTTTTGAAAACTACAAGAAAATAAAAAGCTCATTTCTTTGAATGTTTTCCAAAAATTGGTCTCTGGGTATTCTTTGTTTTATTAAGATCCCCTTCTAATATTTGCGAAAAAACTTATATTTTTTGTTATTTGGAGAATATTTAGCAGGAGATGTTATGGGAGAAAATGTGGATTTTATTTTCAAAATAATATTGACTGGGATATTACAGGAAGTGTTTTTTAAGGACATTTGCATATAATTCTTCAAAATTTTATTAAATTATATATTTTTATTTGAAGCTTAAATTTAAAAATTTATCAAATTACATGTTTCTCTCTAAATTGTAAGAGTTATATAATTTTTTGAAAATATGTCAAATTGCATATTTATCTTTTAAAGTTAGAAAATAATATAGTTTTTATTGGGCTATTAGATATATACGGTATAAAACATCTATTCGAATGTAAATTTATGTTCAGATTATAAAATACTTTTCATATGGTTACAGAAGGGTTTGATGGTTTGAGTGTCATTGTATAAAATTTTTTAGTTAAAAAGTTTATCTTGGATTTAATTTTAATTTGAGATTTAAAATGATAATTTTTTCTTAGACTAGAATGTTTTGGTCCGATTTGGCTTATAACTAGGACTTAATCTGAGCTAAATTTAGGACTAATATTAACCAAATATATGGTTTGTTTTTATTTGTATTCTCCATTATGACATCTCTAATAAAGTCCGAAGTATTTTTATATTTTCAGTCTAAATAACATATAATCATATATATTTTTGAATATTTTTAATTCTAATAGTACGTGTTTTTTCAAAATTTTTTTCCAATATATTCAATAACCTAAAAAAAATATAATTTTTTAAATTTAAAGAAGAAATATATAATTTAAAAATATTTTAATCATTTATGTAATTTTTTAACTTTAAAATAGAAAAAATTTGAAGGAGTTATACATAATTTTTTAAATTTAAAAGGAAAAATATAGAGTTTTATGTAATTAACTTTTTCGTAATAGACAAAAAATTGCGGAGGGTGATTGTAAAATGCCAGTATTCTGGTTCAGCAAAAAATGGCAGTCGAAGGCCTCCGTCTCATTTCCGTTTGGGTGCCCACCGACCAGCTCGCCCTGAGAATGAAGGCGCTGTTCGTCTTCTTCTTCTTCTCCTTGACTTTACTCTCCTTCATTCTCTTCTCGGAGTCTTACAGAAGGGTGACCATCCCGGACGAGCTGGACGACGTAGTGGACGACGAGGAGGACGAGGAGTGGAGGCAATGGGGCCAAAAGAAGACCCCCGTCGACGAGCCCCTGCCGGACTTCTCCAAGATGACCTCCGAGGAGATCCAGGCCGAGGTCATTCGCGCCCAGACTGGGCCCTCCTTCGGGTTCGTCAAGCTCCGCCCCGGTGAAGCCCGCTTCCGGGTAAATCCCTTCGTTTGAGAGAGAAAAAACGATTCCTTTTGGAATTTTGGTTGATTTGGTTTGAGTCAATTTCAGCTCGCATTGTTGTTTCCGATCGGGATTTTGACCTTTTTCTTTTCTTCATTTGTTTGATGTAAAAAATTTGGAACGGATTTGGATCTGAATTATTTTCTTCCCCTTGATTTTGATGGAGGGAATTTTGCTCTTCATTCGTGTTATTTCTTCAATCAAATTGGCGATGTAATTCGTGAATTTGCTGCACTGGATGAAGCTCTCATATCTTATTTGAGGCTCTATTGTTCTGGAAGTAGATTGTTCTTTGCAAAATTGTTGCAATCACCGCTAATAAGGAATTGATCTCTTGAACTTTGCCTATCAATTCTGTTTCTTCAGCCTCACTGTTGGAAAAGTATATGCAACTGGTTTTAAGCATAGGGCAGTAACAGCAAATTGCACTTCTATGTTCAACGTGAGGTTATCACTTTTTTGTGCGAATTAAATTTATTTGGGAGGAGAATTCGGAGAGTTGTCCATCAAGACTAGATTTTGGTTGCCCACTTTTGCATGTATGATGGAGGTTACGATGTTATGGGTGCAAATCTTGGTTTTTTAATATTTTTCATAGAGATTTGCAATGTAAAGGTTAAAAGACAGATTATAAAAAAAAAATAAAAAATCAAAGCATACATGCTGAATTTCCTTTCAAGAGTCCTCACTTTTTTTTTTTTTTAGAGTAACCCTTTCAACAGTCTCACAATTGCCTATTTTTCTTGGTGATTCAATGCATGTGTATCAGCTTGGTATGCTGAACTCAAGATAGAATAAGGGACAAGAGAGTATGTTTTTACTTCTTACTTCTCCAATATTTATTATCTTTGCTGTTGCATAAACTGGTGTCAAATGCCTCTAGGTGCAGAACACTGTCTCTGATGAATTTCACTCTCGTGAAGTTTAGTTCTTCCTTAGAACAGCCTTATGATTTTTCTTTAGTAACTACTTAACTAAGTTTTTTGTTTATTGAGGTATTGACAACTTTTACTTGCCGTTCTTATCTTTGAGAAAACCTTTTTTTACTAATCTTTTGGGTACTGTTTCTTTCATCTCAATACACTAGCTTCTTTTACTCACCGTTTTGGAGTTAACTGAATTCTAAAGAAGTACCCATTTAACACCAAAAAGAAAATGAGAATAAAGAACTGCCCATTTTCCTGGCTTTTTTTGTTTTGCTAGAAGTATTGGGCAATGATGCTAGTCTTTTTGCATTATAGAGTAACAACATACCTTCAACAAACTAGAGGACAAGTCAGTGATTTTCTTTTAATTATTCCAAATTTTGATTTGTTGAGTTTTAGGTGTTTCAAATTCAAATTACAGTTTTGAGTTAAAGTAGGAATCCAAAGTTGGATTTAGATTTATGATTGATTTGTAATATTAGAAGTTGTAATTAGAGTAAAACTCAGACTCAATAAGAGTCTATAAATATACTATAATACATAGGGTTTATGTGTGACATAGTATTGAGGTTGAACTAGAGAGAAATAGAGAGAGAGGAATAGAGAGAATAGAGAGAAGAGAAAGAGAGAGAGTGTTGGCTCTCGTGTGTGGGTCTTTCTAGTGCTTCTCGGTAGTCTTTCGTGGTGGTTCCTCGTGGTGCTCTCTTGAAGATTTTCTCTGAAGGTGGAGGCGTTATTGAGACTTGAAGAAAGAGTTTAGTTGAGTAAGAAAGAGTGAAGTCCTTCTTCTAAACTCTTGTAAAAGCCTTTATCTTTTGATAGTGGACTATCGCTGGCTTATCTTGTTTTTTTCTTTTATCTTGTATTATTTTTCGTTTCTTGTGTTGTTTGAGAATAAGGTGATTCGTGAACCTTCCATTGCGAATTTCAACAATTGGTATCAGAGCTTAGGAGCTAACAACCAAAATGACAAAGTCCTTATTTGAGGTGAAGTTTGACGGTAAGATAAATTTTGCCTTATGACAATAGAAGATGAAAGTGGTTCTTCTGCAAAAGACATTAGAAGGAAAAGAAAAGAGGCCGACCAAAATAAGCGATGAAGATTGGGAGGAGATAGATCAAAAAGCATTGAATTTAATTATTCTAAGTTTGACTGATGAGGTTTTGTATAATATTATTGACGAAGAGACGACGACGGGTATCTGGACAAAACTCAAGAAGTTGTACATGTCAAAAAGCCTCACGAACAAGTTCTACCTGAAACAATAGTTGTACGGACTGCGTATGAGCGAAGGTACAACTATATTACATTACCTGTATGCCTTCAATAAGATTATCAATGATTTGTTGAAAATTGATGTGAAATTTGAAGAGGACGATAAGGTGTTGATTCTCTTGATGTCTTTTCCTATTTCGTACGATCATATTGTGATCACAATTCTTTATGATAAAGAAACTTTCAAGATGAAAGATATAACAATTAGTCTTTTTTCTAATGAGAAAAGGAGAAACTCCAACATTAATATGGAGTTTGGTAAAGGATTGGTGGCTCACGAAAGAGGAAGATTAAGAAAACGTGGAGAAAGCAAGTAACGGTCTAAATCAAAATTGAAGGTGAAAGTACAATGTTATTCATATAAGAAGTATGACCATATTAGATGGTATTGCCTTGAACGTGGGAAGATAGAGTCCTCCAATATAGCGACGGTAATAGCGGATGATACTTCTGAGAATAATGCGGATGGAGACGTTCTTGCAGTATCCGCAGAAATCGGCACTTTTGCTAAGTAGATTTTAGATTCCGCTAGTTCTTATCATATTTGCTTCAGAAAAGATTGATTTACTTCTTATGAGGAGAATAAGAAGAAAAGTACTGTTTGGTTGGGCGATAATTTAGCCTGTGAGATCGCCGGTGTGGGAACAGTCAAAATCCAGATATTTGATGGAGCGATTTATACTCTTACTGGGGTGAGGCATGTTCCCAAATGCGAAGGAATTTAATTTCACTTGATGTACTAGACTCAAAATGCTGTAATTATTTAGTAAGAGATGGAGTCATGAAGGTGACACGTGGTATTAGAATCCTGATGAAAGGTGAGAAGTGCGACAATGTTTATCGATTAATAGGGAACACTATTGCAGGTGGAGTTCCGATGGTTACAGTAGTGAAGAGGAAATATGATATTTGGAGTAATTTGATGGGAGGTAAACGTTCTTCTCGAATTACTTTTACTACAACAGCAGATACAGATCATCCGAAAAGTTTCCAAAAGTACAAGACTGTAGGCATGAAGAACAAATTCGAGGTTGGCTCGAGTTCGCGTCTTGAAATTAACTGAATAAGCTAGTAGCCCAGGGGCAGGGGCTGGATGAGAGATGAGGGCTGAAGATTCGTGATGGTGGCACGCCCGAATTCAAGTCAAGGTGGAGATTGTTGAGTTTTAGGTGTCTCGAACTCGAATTAGAGTTTAAGTTAAAGTAAGAATTCAAAATTGGATTTAGATTTATGATTGATTTGTAATATTAGAAGTTATAATTAGAGTAAAACTCAGACTCAATAAGGGTTTATAAATATACTATAATACATAGGGCTTATGTGTGACGTAGTATTGAGGTTGAACTAGAGAGAAATAGAGAGAGAGGAATAGAGAGAATAGAGAAGAGAAAGAGAGAGAGTGTTGGCTCTCGTGTGTGGATCTTTCTAGTGCTTCTCGGTGTTCTCTTATGGTGGTTTCTCGTGATGCCCTCTTGGAGAGACTCTCTGAAAGTGGAAGCGTTGCCGAGACTTGGAGAAAGAGTTTAGTTGAGTAAGAAAGAGTGAAGTCTTTCTTGTAAACTCTTGTAAAAGCCTTTATCTTTTGATAGTGGACTATCGCTGGCTTATCTTGTTATTTTCTTTTATCTTGTATTATTTTTCGTTTCTTGTGTTGTTTGAAAACAAGGTGATTCGTGAACCTTTCGCTGCGAATCTCAACACTGATTTACCCTTTTTTATGATTATTTATTATGAAATCTATGCCTTCTGGTGGCTGTGTTGGTCATAGTTTTCCAGTGCCTGTAATTACTCTTTTATGCATGGAGAATGAGAGATGATTTAGCATGTATTAGAATCTTACTGTCAAACAACATGAACAGCTATTCACCCCCTTTTAAGGAAGTAATACGCATACAAAAATGTTTGTTTTGAAGGTCTTCATTGTTCTGATTGATAGCTGGAATTTTCAGGAAGATGTACCTTTAATAGCTATGAAATGGAGCAAAGTTCTTCGTACTGGATCTATAGAGGGCAAGTTCATGGCTGTTGATCGAAATACTATCATGTTCAGCATGGAGAAGGGACATAACACAGAAGAGGTATCTCTGTTTTTTGTTTTTCATATGAAAAATAAACTTCAATTCTGCTTCTTAAACTGCAGATAGAATTTTTGTTAAATTTAATTTGTTCACATATGATTATAGCATATCATCCATGTATGGCACTGATGTCTTTCGTGCCCGCTAGTTTGAGAAAATTGTGGGATTGCTTCATCATGTTTGAAACACAGAGAAACCATGTCAGTGGAATATGGTTATAGGCAGCATCTGTAGAAGTTCCAATATAAGAAGTGTGAAGAAAGTTTGATGAAATCTTACATTGGAACAGTTGGCATTGATTCTATTGTATGCCTAGAAAATGCAGTCTTGAGTTTACAATCTGGTTCAATTGGCTTAAGGTCAGGATGATGTCAATATCAACCTACATTCTCGTGTCTCATTCCTTCTTTTCCTTTTTTCTTTACTTTTTTTGCCAGTTGAAAGCTTTCATTTTAAGCCAACCCGAGGCCTATGAGATGAAGATAGGGAATCAAGTTTATCAAAGACCTGGAGATCCCCCTCTTGAAGAAGTTATTGAAATGCTAAAGCAGAAGAAAGAGAGCAGTGATGATTCCAAAGAACCACAGCCATCAAAAGATGAATTGTAGAGCCCAGTCGTTTGCATGCTTTATACACAGAAAACAGTACAATGCAACTGGGAACTCGAACACTGAAATCTGTAAACATTCATGAAATTTCTGGTATCTGTTTTGTTTTAATGTTTTCCAAATCTTCTGAAAAACAGAAAGAAAAAAAAAACTGGCTGATTAGATGTTGACATACCGTATTTCCAACTCCTTCAATGTCAACTTTTGCCACCTACCCTGTATGGTATTTCCGCTAGACAGATACCCTTGATGTTATAGTTCTTGGTATGATTTTCCTTTGTGCTTGACATCAACTACATTCTTTGGGCATCCATTATTGGATTCGACATTTTTTTAAGTTCTATTTTATGTCCAAGATTCATTATGAATGATGTGATGAAGAGTCTCACAGGAAGCTGGAGATTTGATTAACTGTTTGATGATTATTTGATGTAACCGGCTAGTTATGGTGGTGTGTTCTTCATCACCTTTTGCTAATGGTAATACTAGGAAAAATAAATCCATTATATATGGTCAATATTAGATTTTTCTTCAAATTTATTATGCAACAAATCTGGATGTATATTTTTTGAGAAGCCCTTTTGAAGTGTAGTTAAACATAAATTTTATTTAGAAATTTATATTTTTAATCCCATCAGAGTGAAATAAATAAAGCATTTTAAGGGCCGTTGGGACCAATTCTGATTTGAAATTGAGGAAATTGTCAATTCGGTTAATTCCGGTTCGATATTTGGATATACTTTGAAATAAAGTTAAGGAATTATTAATTCTGTCAATTTTGTAAATTTCAATGTTTGGATTGAGAATAAAAATCAATCATTTTCAAATAAGTAAAATTACTCTTATTTTATTTTATTTTATTTTAATTTATTTTTAAAAAAATATAAATATTTAATAAATAAATTAATAAAATATATTTTGGTGGTTAAAATATATATAAATATTAAACAATATTTATGTTAAAAAAATAATTTTTAAAATATTTATTCAATCAATAAAATAGATTTTAAATTAGAATTTGATAATCCATAAGTATTAATGTTTAGAAAAATATATAAAAAAATTAATGAGTAGAGAAAAAAATTTGTGGTTTAAAATATAAATAATGTTAGGGTTGCATATTTATAATATTTGATAAGTTAAGAAAAAATATATTAATTTTTTAAAAAATATTCAATCAATAAAATATATTTTAAATTAAAAAAGTTAATTTATAAGTATTAAAATTTTTTAACAATGTGAAAAAAATAATGAATAGATAAAAAATATTTATATAATTTTAGATATAAAAAATTGGGTGAAAAATTGGGTGAGAAATTCTTAATTTTAATTGAAAATTACTATTTCCATGAGCCCTACACAATTCTAATCGGAATTGTGAATTTCATTCCATCTCATCCGGAATTCAAATCCGGAATTGGGAATTGCTGGAATTGTCAATTCCAGCAATTCCCAAATAGTATTAGTTATCCAAACATCCGAATTGAGGAAATTGAGCCTCAATTCCCTCAATTTAGCTAATTCGGGTTGTTTGAATCAAGCCGACAATTTAGTCATACTTTCCGAAACTGAAAAACACCATCCAATTCAAGCCTAGTAATAACCGTTTTTGATATTTATTTTTTAGATTAAATTGCAATTTCTCCAAAGGAGTGATATGGCAGTTAAGAGCTTTTCAAGAAGTAACTAAATAAAGGGTAATTTGTATATACCTCCTTTTAAACTTTTGAAATTATATATAATTTTTTCAAAATTTAAAAATTATATATAATTTTGAATTTTCGTCATTATTATAAATTAGTCTTTCTCATCTTAAATCATGAGTTAATTTTTAATCAAAATTGTGAAAAGATAAAAATACATGTATAATATATTCTTTAAAATCATTGCAACTAAATTTGTTGAGCTTTCTTCTCCATTTTCTCGCCCTCAAATCATCATCATTCCTTCTTGAGATTCCTGACTAGGAAGAAAAAGATGAAGAAGTGCTTGAGATCTAGGTTGAGAGTTTTTGATCCTATGGTCGTGGATGTTTGTTCGTCGAGTCAGCTCCACCATCATCCACATTGACTACATCCTCTTCGACGATTCTATTGCCCTTTATAATTTTGATGATGAGCAAACTTTGTATTTGATTAATCTTGAGTAGTGTAGCAATTAGCCTAGCCAAATTCAAAATGAAAATTGAACCTATTTGAAAGTCTCAAGTGTAAATGAATATGAAACCAATATTAAAGTTAAGGTTTATCTTCTGTGCTCTATCGGACGTCCAATTGATAAATAGACATTCGATTTAGATTGAATATGCACGATAATGGCTAGTTTTTTAACTGCTGGATCGAACCAAATAATGGGATGTTACTTCCAATAGCTAGGTTCCATCCATAAGGTATAAATAGGTATGGTTATCTTCTCCTAACATGTTTTTATAACTTCATATCTATTCTAAAGAAGAGATCAAAGCAGCTCCCCTCTTCAAACGTGTCTACTAGCTCAAGAGTACTCTAAACTTTTCAATCTCAAGCAAATCTTCAATGCCCTTGTCTCCAATCTTGAAAGACTATGTAGTGAGTTTAAAATATATTATCTTTTTCTTTTCCACTTGTAAACACTCATAGGTATTAGGAGTATAAGAGTATAATAGTTCTGATGTGAAGTGATTCTTCTCGGTTGGAGAGATTAGTTATATGGACTATAGGATAAATTTCAACGATTCAAGATAGTAGAAACCCTTGGAGCGATCTTGAATCACAAATCAAAATTTATTTGATTTGAAGTGTATTATTAGGTGTTGTGGGAACATTGATTTTCAATAGATATAAGCCCCTATTATTAATTACCCCGACGATTGTTAGAAACCTTCTAGCTAATAAAATAAAGATACAAAAAAGAAAAGAAGAAAGCATTTGATTGATATTAAGAAATAATACATAACTTAAGGAAGGATATACCCTCACTTTACGATAAATTTCAATGCAAAATTATAGAAAATATGAAAGAAATAAAGTAAGAGAAAGAGAAAGAGAGTGGAGAAGAAGCTTTGATGTATGCTGTTATTCCACTCTCTTGCCTTGAACCACATGATGTTTGATTTAGGTTGACTCAGTCTTTGGTAGATGTTGATGGCATCACCTGATGGGATGTAGAAGAAAATGAGAGAAGTTTGAAGCGTTTTCAATAGCTTTGAGGATCGATGATAACTTCATTTAGTTTAGTGACGTCACCAACGACTTATAAGGTTAGGTATAATTTTGAGAATTGCATGGTCAATTGCCTTTGTAGTGAATAGCTTGAGTAACACGTCGTCAATTACTTTTAGAGTTAACTAGCTTGAGAGGCACATTGTCAACTGCTTTTGGGGTTGACTAGCTTGATGGGCACCAATTCTGGGGCTAATTAGCTTGATAAGTGCATCATCAACTGTTTCTAGGTTTGGTTAGCTTGAAGGGCATGTTGTCAACTATATGTGGGGTTGACTAGCTTGATGGGTGCATCACCAATTTTGGGGTTGACTAGCTTGATGAGTGCATCACCAACTATTTTTGAGGTTGGTTAGCTTGAAAGGTACGCCATCAACTACTTGTGGGGTTGACTAGCTTAAAGAGTGCATTATCAATTATTTTTGGGGTTGACTAACTTGACGGGTGCATTGCCAATAGCTTCTGGGATTGGCTAGCTTGAAGGGCGCATCATTAACTACTTGTGGGGTTGACTAATTTAAAGAGCGCATCATCAACTGTTTATGAGGTTGACTAGCTTAAAGTGTGGTCAATGACTTTAAGCATGTTATTGTTGACTTTATTTGAATAAGCTATTGTGACTGACTGACTAAGCTAGTTCTAGCCTATCTTAGTTCCGTTTGAATTAAAGCGTTGCTAATGTTTTGGGTCAGCTTAACTTTGAAGTGTGGTCGATGCCTTCTGTAGCACACCTAGTGAGACTCAGTTTGACCTTATTTAGTTCCATTCAAGCTAATTTTGATTCAAGTCAGAATGGTAATATCACCCTTTGTTTATAGCCTTAGAATATTGTTGAAGGTTCAGCACACCTAGTGTTTAGTTCTGTCAGGATTAATATAGTTTGAGTCTGAGTTTGGTTTAGAATAAGTTCAATACTCAGTTTTTAGTTGAGTCTAAAATTAATTCAACTTGATATTTAAAACTTGATTGAATTACAATTAACTAACTCTTTCTTGGAAGATAGTGATATGTTCCAGTCTTCTTATTTCCAGAATTTTTGGTGATCAGATTCACACTAATGCCTTATTGCATAACTAGGAGAACCATATGAGACATTAAAATCACTGAATGTTCAGTGATGAATTCAATCCATTAAGTTTAGCATCAATTTTTAGAAGAAGATTAGTCAAATACTAATCATTGATTCTAGTTGGAGCAGTACTGATTTCAATTTGAATATGATTCGATTTAGTTCAATATTTAGGCTTGGTTTTGGTTGAAGTTTGATTTTATTTAGTTCAGGTTGAGTTCGATCTTGTATTGGACCTTTATCGAGTTCAGGTCTACTGGACTTTGGTTTAAGTTTAGGTCAACTTAGTTCAACTTGGTTTCAATTTATGCTCAACTTGCCTTGGTTTTGGTTTGATTTTTAGTTTGTCCTTTCAATTTGGATTTGATTTAACCCAATTAAGGATTTGATTTAAACTTAGTTCAATTTAGGTTTAACTTGATTTCAAAGTGAACCAACTTAAACTTGATTAGACTTTGAGTCCAACTCAATTTGGGTTTTAATTCATTTATTTGAGCAATTTAGGTCCATTTGAGCCAACTTGACTTTCGTCCATTTATTTTGGCTGAGTTCAATTTCAATATGATTAAGTTACTTCATGTTAAGTAGTTTAATTTGAGACTCCTTGATTGTTTATAATAATTTCAGGTAAACCCATAGCCCAACCTTAAATGTGCAAACTCAAGGGCTAGCTTAGTTTGTAAGCTCAAAAGTTGGCTTAGAGGTATAAGCTCAAGGGATAACTGTGTGCGAGTCCGAAGACTAGCCTTGGTGTGAATCCAAAGGCTAGTTGAGTGCAAGCTTAAAGGTTGGCTTGGATACAAGCCAGAAGGCTAGCTGAGGTGTGAGCCCAAAGGCTAGATTGGGTATGAGCCTGTGGCTTAGATGTGAGCCCAAAGACCAGTTAAGTGTGAGTCCAAATATTGGTTAGATGCAAGCTTGAAGTCTGATTAAAATGCAAGCCTAAAGGTTGACTGAGATACAAGTACGAAAGCTGGTTAAGGTACAAGACTGAAGGCTAGCTTGGGTGCAAGCCTAAAAGTTGCCTTAGATGTGAGCTTGAAAGCTAATGAAGTATGAGCCTAAAGGTTAGCTTGGGTGTTAGCTCGAAGGCTGGTTATGTGCGAGCCTGAAAGCTAGCTTGGATGTGAGCTGGAAGATTGTCTAAGATGCGAGTTTGAAAGTTAGTTGAGTGTGAGTCCAAAGGCTGGTTGGGTGCAAGTCTGAAGGCTGGCTAAATGCGAGCTCAAAGGCTAACGAGTGTGAGCTGAAAGGTTGGCTAGGTGTGAGCTGAAGGCTGTCTAAGTGCAAAACTAGAGGTTGGCTAAGTACGAGCCCAAGGCTGGCTTAGTTGTGAGCTTACAAACTAGTTGAGTGCAAACCCGAAGGCTAACGAAGTGCGAACCCAAAGACTGATTGAGGTGTGATCTAGAAGGCTGGCTAAGTATGAGCCCAAAAATTGGCTAAGTACGAGCCTAAAGGCTAACTAAGTGTGAGGTTGAAGGCTAGTTGAAGTGTGAGCCAGAAGGCTATTTAGGTGTGAGCCTAAATGTTGACTTGGATATGAGCTAGAAAGCTGGCTGGGTGTGAGCCCGAAGATTGGTTGGATGAGAGCCCGAAGGCTACTTGAGTACAAGCTCGAAGCTAGGTTAGATGCGAGCCCAAAAGCTAGCTTAAGTGTGAGCCTGAAGGTTAGTTAGGATGTAAGGCCGAAGGCTAGCTAAATGCGAGCTTGAAGATTAGCTGAGAGTGAGCTCGATGGCTAGCTTGGATATGAGCCTGAAGACTGGCTGAGTGCAAGCCCAAAGACTGAATAAGTATAAGCCCAAAGGTTGGTTAAAGTGTGAGCTTGAAGGTTGGCTTGGTTCAAGCTTGAAGGTTGGCTAAGTACGAAATCGAAAGTTGGTTGAGATGCGAGTCCGAAGGCTAGTTAAGCGCGACCCTGAAGTTTGGTTGAGTATGAGCCTAAAGGCTGGCTGGGTGCGAATTTGAAGGTTAGTTTGGATGCAAGCTCATAGGCTGGTTGAGTGTGAGTCTGAAGGCTAGTAAGTGCTAGCCCTAAGGCTAGCTAGGTGTGAGCTCAAAGGCTAGTTAAGTGTGAGCGAAAATGATAGTTGAAGTATGAGCTTGAAGGCTAGATAGATGCGAGCCAAAAGGCTAACTTGGACGTGAGCTCGAAGACTGGCTAAGTGTGAGCTCGAAGGTTGGCTGAGTGAGAGCCCAAAGGTTGGTTGAGTGCAAGCTTAAAGGTTGGCTAGATGAGAGCCCAAAGGCTGGTTTAAATGAGAGCCCAAAGGCTAGTTTGGATGCCAGCCCAAAGACTAGCTTGGATGTGAGCCCGAAGGTTGGCAAAGTGCGAGCCCAAAGGCTAACTGAAGTGCGAGCTCGAAGACTAGGTAGGTGTGAGTCCAAAGGTTGGCTTGAATACGAGCTCAAAGGCTAGCTAAGTCTAGTGAGGATTTACTATCTCGAGTAGCCGTTGGTGGCCATAGCAGTGTCAAAGGTTCACCATCTTTGATGGACTGCGAGTGGCCATGATGTTGATGGAGTTTGTTGTTGTGCCAAGAATCGTGGGTGGCCATGATGTTGATGAAATTTCGTTGAAAATCAAGATAAAAGAAGTCTTTTCTCCTTTTCTTTTTTTAGCAAACTCTTTTTTTTACCAAAATTTGTTTTTTGCACAACTCTCTTTTTTTTAAAAAAAATTTCTTCTCGTTTTCCTTCTTCTATTTCTCTCCTTCTTTCTTGGCTCCCATGCTCTCCTTCTCTTCTGTCCTAAAAGCCTACTGAGCCTTTTGGCTGGATCTTACCAAATCTCACCGGATCCGCCCACCCTTCCCCTATCACTCACCAGTGAGCATAAGAGCAAAGGGGGCCAATCCTACCTCCTTTCTTTTTCTTGCTAGATTTGGCCGATCATGGCCGGATCTATTCCTTTTCTTCTTCGGTGAGGCGGCTCTGGTGAAGTTGGGCATTGGAAGAAGCTTGGGAGCAGGGTCGGGTGCAGGGAGAGGCTGCTTTGGTGTGACTCAAGGCTTGTTAGGGCTGCAGGCCAGTTGGTGGGTAGAGTAGGGTCACGATGAGGGTGGAGCAAGGGTTGAGTGTAGGGCGAGAGGGCTAGGCAACGACAGACAGGGTGCGGGGAGGTGCGTGGTGGCATGAGTGGCTTGGGCTTGTGTTGGTGCGAATAGGGCTGGTAATGTTGCAATTGATGTAGGAAAATTTTGAGGGAGTCGAAAGAGTGTCACACTATATCAGTATAATGGGCCGGATACAAACCATCTCGAAAACTTAAACTCATGGAATATGAGCCTTTTTCACTATATATATTGGACTCTATCTATCTAATATCCGATGTGGGACTAATTCATCACACCTGACATTATAACAATATCTTCCTTCAGGTGTGATTTGACTACATCAATTTTAACACTTTTAATCAAGAACTCTTTTACTCGATCACTTTCACCGTGTGACCCATACTAACGAATTTTTTGTCTCATTTTAAATTTTTTTAAGAGAGACTAATATGCGACTTGACTCAGTCGCATCATCACGGTACTTTCGGTCTTAAGAGTTTACACAGTTTTGAACCTGAAGCTCTGATACCACTTATTGGGGGAGTTGAAAGAGTGTCAAACCATATCAATATAGTGGACTGGACACCAAACCGCCCCAAAAGCTTAAACTCATGAGATATGAGTCTTTTTCACTATATATATTGGACTCTATCTATCTAATATCCGATGTGGGACTAATCCATCACACTTGACATTATAATAGGGAAGATGGCTTGGAGGCACAAGTTGACGGAGGGTGGGGTTGAGCTCTCTTCTTCGGTGGTAGTGGTTGAGATCTATGAGGCGCATAGGGAGGCTTCGGTCTGTGAGAATGTGAATGCAGCTCAGAGCAGTGGGCAGAGCTAGAGGAAAGGTAGGATCAATAGTGGAGGCGAGAAGATGGTGGTGGCAGCCAGGGCTCCTGGGTTAGGTGTGAGGTAGGGTTGGAGAAGTCGGTGGGCCTATGGAGGCCACGAGGAGTGTCAGCAAAGGGGGCGGAGTAGCATGTGTGGCACTTCTTCGATGGAGGAAGGAAAACAAGAAGCAAGTTAATGAAAACAAAATAGGAGGCAGAGATCACCTGTTTGTAAATTTTCTCTATTATACTCTCTACAATGGCTCCCTGATTCTCTCTCTATTTTAATTCCTCCCAGTTCATTCCCTACTATTTTGATCTTCATCATTTTTTTGCAGATTTCTTCGTCAATTTAGAGGTCTCCTAAAGAATCAAGATCAAATTTTCAATTAGTTGATTTTGGAATGAGATATGAATGTGATTAAATCTTGATATCTTTGATTAATTTTATTTTGAAAATAAACAAGATTAGATTTGGGACAAAACTATATTTTAAAATCTTGTCATTAGCATGTAATTGATTGAAATTTGTTTTCCCGATGAGAAAAATTTTAATTTTATTTCATTTTTGGATGATGAATTTTTAAGCAGTTATTTATAATTTTTTTAAAAAAATCGACACCAAAAATATAATTTCATAAGTTCCAAAGATCTTTTTTAAAAAAGAACCTAGTTACAAAAAGTTTAAAATTTTTAAGGTCCCTTTTAAATAAAAGGTGAACTTGTTTGCAAATACAAATTTTCGAGAGCTTATTTGCAAATTTTCTAGAAAAATTGGGCTCAAATATAATTTTATAAATTTCAACACTTTTTTATAAAAAAAAATATTTGTAAAATTTTGAAATTTCGGGGTTTTTTTTAATAAAATTTGCACTCATTTGTAGATAAAATTTTTTGAGTGCCTTATTTATCAAGGTCAAAAGTTTCAGGGGTTTATTTGTGAAAGTTAGAAATTTTAGAGATTTATTTGCGAATGTAAAATTTTGAGGGGATCATTCGCAAACCTTAAATTTTGCGGGGATCAATTTGAAATTTTAAAACTTTCAAAGACTTTTTAGCAAAATTATCATCTCAGGGACTTATTTTGAAGAAAAGTTTGGTTTGGGGTTTGTAAAGATTTTACAATTTTCATTTTAGTTCAGATATTTACTGAATTTTGGTCATGATTTTGGTCTAAATATCTGACCTACTCAATTTGCTTTAATTTAAGCTCGAATTTTCCAATCATTCGAGTCCAAATTGAACTTAATTTTTAGACAAATTTGACCATGGATTTAGTCCAATTGAGGCCCACATTTCAATCACAATCCATTGGCATTTAATTCTATATATTGATTGAATTTTAATTAAATTTGATTTTCAGTCAAAATTGACTCAAACAAATGTCCCATTCGCATCCACTTTGCGAGTTTTTTCAGCTAGAGGAGTTGATGCGAACAACATTTTCAAGTGCTTGCTCTTTATGTCAATACCCCAAGAGTTGATCAAGTGAGTTTGAATTGCCATGCGGAGTAGCCTTAAATCATTGCAGGGAGTAGATTTAAGCTATCATGTCGAGTGGATTTGATTGTGCTACATGAAAGTGAATTTGAATTTTCACGTGAAAATGGACTTGATTTATCATATAAAAGTGGGCTTGGTTTGCCATGTTGAGAGGGTTTATATTGTCATATGAAAGTAGACTTAGTTTGTCAAGTGAAAGTGTACTTGGTTTACCACAAGAAGTAGACTTGATTTGCTATGCAGAAGTGGACTTAATTTATCACGTGGAAGTGGACTTGGTTTACCACATAGGAGTAGACTTAAGTTGCTACGTAGAAGTGGACTTGGTTTGCTATGTTGAGAAGGCTTATATTACTACATAAAAGTGGACTTGGTTTATCACATGGAAGTGGACTTAGTTTACTACAGAAAGTAGACTTGATTTGTCACTTAAAAGTGGACTTAATTTATCATATGAAAGTGGACTTGACTTACCACATAGGAGTGAACTTAGGTTGCCACATAGAAGCGGACTTATATTGTTACGTAGAAGTGGACATCTTAGGTGTGGATATAAATGTCACACAAATTGGGTGAGATTTTGTGCCCATATTTTACTTCGAGAAACATAGAGTGTTTGTTTGACTGGACATTCTCTTTTAAGAAAGTTGGACATTCCATCACAGACAAAACATAGACATTTTTGGTTGTGATTGTTGTTGCCCTTAGAGTTTAGGTATAATACCTTTTGAGGAATTGGTTGTTGATTGGTAGCATAGGTCTTTTCTTGAGATCATCAATCAGTTGATAGGATCCCCTTTTAAATATTTTTTCAATAATATAAGAGTCTTCCCAATTAAGCTCAAATTTACCTTTCTTATTTTCGTTTGAGATTATAAGTCTTCTCAGGACTAAAACCATTTCTTTCTTCTGGAAGGACCTAAGTCGAGCCATCTTATTGTAGGCCTAGCTATTTGTGCTTGATACATTTTTAGATTTTGTTAGACCACGAGCCTTGTTTCGTCCAAAGAATCTAGCTCACTAAGATGAAGATAAACATTGTCTTCTCTTGTGATTTTTTCTTGCAAGGCAATTCTTAGAGAGGGGATTTGCACTTCTAGTGGTAAGACTACCTCATTCCCAAATATCAATGCATATGATATTGATTGTGTAGGAGTGTGATATGTGGTACGATAGACCCATAGTGCGTCAGTAAGCTTTTAGTACCACTCTTTCTTGTTTCTAATAACAATTTTGTTCAAGATCTTGGAAAGGGTCTTATTAAATGAAGCAAGTCTATTAGCTCTTGCATTGTAAATGAATAAATATCTTTAATCTATCTTGTGATGATGTGCGAAATATCCTACCTTGAAACTTCTGAAGGATAATTCATTATCAGAAATGATCTTTTGAGGGATACCAAATTGGTACAATATATTTTCTTGAAAGAAGCGAATAATAATATCCATGTTTACCTCTTTCAACGGAATCACTTCAGCCCACTGAGAGAAATAATTGGTTGTTGCCAGTATGAAGCAGTGACCCTTAGAAGAAGATGGTTCGATTGGGCAGATGATGTCTGTACCCTATACCTTGAATGACTATGAGAATACTATTAGATATAGGATATTTGGGAATTAATAGATGAAATCACTATGAATTTAGCATAGGTAATATCTTCCTACATATTTGATGCAATCTTCCACCATTGTAGGCTAATAGTAGTTCATACGTTTGATCTTCATCATCATTTTTGAGCCCAATTGATGAGCCCCATAGATCCCAGAATGCACTTCATATATAACTTCTTTGATCTCTTTATTTGAGAGATAGCACAAAAGTAATTGATTGAATGACTTTCTATAAAGAGTGTCATTGATAAGTAGAAAGCATGCGACTCTCTTTCTGAGTTGTATTTGTGCGGATTTATCTTCTAAGAATTCTTCACTTTTCTTCACTTTTGAGGTAGTTGGTGAACAGTGCTCTCTAATCTGTGGCCTCTTCTACTAATTTAGATTTAGTCCTCTCAGGCTTGATGCTGAATACTGAGCTCATTACTTGTCTACTAGGGACTGTGATTAGAATTTTTTCTTGATCAGGGTCAGCCAATACTTTGGCTAATTTGGTTAAGAAGTTAGCTTCTGCATTGATAGATCAAGGAACCTTAGATATTTGAATATGTGGAATTTGCCTTATGAGCTCTTGAGTCTTTCACGATATTTTAGAAGCTTAGATTTGTAGATTTTATATTCACCTTAGACTTGATTGATAACCAGTTGCGAATCATTGAAAATATGTAGGCATGATTTTTCATATTGAGGGTCATTTTCAGTCCTATAATTAAGGCTTCATATTTAGTTTCATTGTTTGTATATGGTTTTGAGAGGAAATAAGAGTATCGTAAAATGTCCCCATTTGGAGTGACATTAACGAGTCCAATATTTGCTTTGATTTGCGAAAGTTTTGGTTTGATCCTTAGTTTGATGGATGATACTCCATCAAAGTATAGTTTTCAGTAAGGTTCTCTTTCTTTGATCAAAAGGATTTCTTCGTCAGGGAGCTCATAATTTAGAGAAGAATCATTCAGTACTGGATGAGTTGTGATTAAATCAACGAGGGCTTGCCCTTTGCCTGCATTTTGTGGAGTAAACTTGATATCGTATTCCATGAGAATTAAAGCCCACTTTACTAGTCTTCTAGTGAGTACAAGCATAGTCATCAAGTACTTTATGGGATCAATCCTTGATATTATAATAACTTGATAAGAAAACAAATAATATCTCAATTTTTTGACCATGAATATGAGCATCAAACAATATTTTTTGATGGGGAAGTAGTTACTTTCTACCTCCACTAGTATTTTACTTAGATAGTAGAGTAAATTTTCTTTACTCTCGTTATTATACTGGATAGGAAGTTCCCCCAGGGATTCTTTCATTGTTCCCATATAGAAGATTAAGGGCTTATCGGGGAGGGGTGCTGGTAGGACTGGTGGCTATAGGAGATACTACTTGATCTCTTCAGAAACCTATTGGCAGTCTTGATCCCAAACGAATGAAATGTCCTTCTTCATCAATCTAGAAAAAGGCTTATATTTTCCAGAGAGGGTTGAAATGAATATTTTTATGTATACACGTCAGCCTTAGAATGCCCTCAATTACTTTAAATTGTTAGGTGGTGATATATCCAAGATAACTTTAATCTTAGATGGATCAATTTCAATCTCTCAATGTCTGACAATAAAATCGAGGAATTTTTCCGATGATACCTCTAAAGCACACTTTATAGGACTCATCTTCAGATTATATTTTCTAATGTAGTCAAATACCAATCTTAGGCCTTGGACATGGTTGTCTTTGATCTTAGTTTTGACCACCAAGTCATCCACACAATATTCCACTTACTGGTGTATAAGGTTATCAAAAATATGAGTTATGGCCCTTTGATAAGTGGCACTTGTATTGTTGAACCCAAAGGGCATCACCTTGTAGCAGTAAATGCCAATTGATGTCCTGAATGCCATATGTTTCTCATCATCAAGATATATTTTGATTTAGTTATATCCGAAAAAATCATCCATGAAAGAGAATGTTTCAAACTTAGCCATATTATCAATCATGATTTCTATTATTGGCAATGAAATTTTTTTTTTTGACATGCTTTATTCAAGTCCTCATAGTCCATACAAATGTGAATTTGGCCATTCTTTTTCTTGACTGACACAATGTTTGCCACCCAATCTAGGTATTTTTCCTCTCTGATGAAGCCTGCTTCTATTAGTTTCTTCGTTTTTTCTATCACTTTCTATTCTAAGTCAAATTTCATCTTCCTCGGTACTTGTTTGATAGGTAGAAGCTCAGGATTGATAGCCAATTTATGGACTGTCACTTCAAGATTTAGTCCAGGCATCACTTTATAGCTCCATACAAAATAATTAATATACTCTTCAAGCACTACTTTGAGCTAGGTTTGGCTTTCCTCTAAAAATTGAGTGCTAATGAAAGTTGGCTTGGAGTCCTCCTTTGAGCCTAGGTTGATCTCCATTAGTTCATCGACTGTGGCTTGTCCCTCATCCTCAAGTTCTGGTAGAGTTTCTTTTGGTTTGAAGATTATTTTTTTCACCAAATGATTAATCATGTCAAGTGAGGTTTGGCAAAAGTTTGTATGAGGGTATTTTAGCTACATCATGCCCTCTTTCTTTGGGTTCTAATGAAATTTTACGGAGGATGTCACCTTCTTGTGATGTCTAAAAAGTTACAGCCATGTCAATATATGTGTTAAGGGGTATTGATGTTATTTGGTCATCTTAAATATCGAAAAGAGGTCCAATGGTGACCATAAGATATGTGTGGGCATTTTGAGTAATGTAACCTAGTCCTTTGGTGTTCTTGTTTTCTCGTCCTGCGATGCAAGCAGTTCTTGGGGTGGATCCTATAAATTCTTGAAGAAATGACTCTATTTGTTTGTTTGTGGATGTCCAGAACTAGATTTGGTGATAATCTAACATAACTGGTCTGAGAAATTTTGGCATGACAACCGGTTGATGGTTACCATCATCCACTAGATTTTTAGTCCTCAGGATTTCATGTATATTTGGGGCATAAGGGATTGCCCTATAAAATAGTATTTCTTTTCTCTTTTCTCTTCTAATGACTTAAGTAAGCCTTTCGAAACTTTAATAACAAGGAGAGCATTTTTTATTTGACCTCTATCATAATCTTCGCTATAATTATAACCACCTAAGTAGACTTGTGAGGTAGAAGATATTACCACCTAAGCAGAATTGTGGGACTTCTTCATTTGAAGAGGTTGGGTTAGAATTGCTTCCTAGGTGAGGATAAGCAAAGATCAAGTTAACAATCTTTTACTTTACATGACTGATGGAAGCAGACCCCCTATCAGTGTCAGATCTCTGATAGTATTTTATATCATCATAATGTACCTTATAATATCAAAAGAATGTACATCTTTGTTAATTTGGTATTCTTCACCATTCTTAAAGTATTTGAGATATTGATACAAGGTTGATGACACTACTTGATTTTTATGTAGTCACAACTTCCCTAGTAGTACTTTGTAGGATGCATCAATATCAATAACATAAAATTTGGCATCTATTATTATTTCGCCTACATTTAGAGGGATAGTTATGACTCCTAGAGGTCTTTGATTGTTCTGATTAAACCCTTGTATGATTATAATTTTGGATGATAGGTGATACACTTTCAAAGTTAAAGCTCTTAGAGTTCAAAGAGTTATCAAATTGACTGAGGAACCTAGATCAATTAGGATGTAGTTGATCTTGATCCCATCATTGTTCCCTGTGACATACAATAGTTTATTGTGGTCTGTTATTCTAGGTAATTGGTCATCATTTGTGAAGGTGATGGCGAAAGTTTGACATGCATATAAAAACTCTTTCATTTTCTCCTCAGAAAAATTACTTGATAGTTGACAGATTCTGCAAGATATGCATTAGTGTATCATTAAGTTCTTATGATATCATCAAAACATTAAACACACTCAGCATAGAAGGATCTTCTTAAGGTGGACTATTATACTGTATTCCACCTTTTTGAATACAGGTTCAGCTTGTAAAAACTCAATGCCCTTATTTATCTGAATTTTCTTTTCTTTGTCCTTAGGGATATTCCTATTCGTAGGCATTAGAGCTTGTCTCAAAGGTAACACCTTCCCACCTTGGAGTTGTATCTAGTTTATTCTTCTTAGTTGAAATCTGGTATCATGAGACTAATAAAATTCATCTTCAAAATCACTCCTAAGATTAATCATGCGATAAGAGGTAGTGACCCTTGCCCCTGATCAGTAATTCCCTGAATGTCTATGGAGAATGTAACTAACTGATAATCATCCTATTCAACATCAGAATTAGACACGTGAGATTTTCTAGTAGAGAGGTCTTTAGAGACTCTCTGGATAAATCCTTCTACTTCTTCTGCTGGCATAACATTCTTCAGGACTTTATATTTAGGATATGTCTTCCATAGATATTCAGATTGGCTTAAATGTGCATATTTAGATTGACTTGATGTGGGAGTAGAATGAGCTTTAGCATTAGCTCACTTAATCCTCTCCCAAAATACTTGCTTCTTCCTTTAGTGTTTATTGATGTAGGACCTTTTGAAGAGGTTATAAAGTTGGTCTGACTTAGACATGAAGTTATATTCATCGTCTGTGCCTTGTATGCATAATTTCTCTGAAGTTGGCAAAATGCATTCTTCTACAGACTCTAAGATTGGGACCTCACCAAACCTAGTGGGTTGGGCATTTGTTGTTGGATTGCCTGATGGAGGTTGGGATAGCATCTTGCTAGCATTAACCCCGAATGTATGAGTCACCATGCGATAAAAGGTCATAGACTTAAGATAACTCTTTTCGATAAAATCTAGCTTTCTTGACCCATCTCTGGAAAAAGTGATATGAGTGATCATTCTGATACTGAGGAGGATTGGTAAGTGGTTTCTTACCACCTCTATGAGGTCTTTTATATAGCTTTGTCTTTTCTACTAGCACTTTCTCCATCCTCTCAAATTCCTCACAGAGCATGGTAGTTGTATTTGTCACATTTTTCATGTAGATAGCCATAGCCTTCATATGTTCATTCAGTATTTGCATTTGCCCCCTGACAAACCTCATGTTAGTTGTATCCAACTCTTTCACAGTATCTAGCTGTAGTTTAAGTATGCTATAGTCGTACTCATGGGAAAACTACTCTCTAAGATAGTCATCTCGGGTGCAACCCTCAGGGATATCTATGGGGTCTCTTATTTCATCGGTAACATTCTCAATAAATATATTCACTTCTTCTTACCTTGCACCCTAAATTTTCTTGTCATTGAAGTGATAGGGTGGGGATCGACTTGGTGGTAAACCTCAAATGGTAAATATGACAGAGTATGTTACCACCAGAAGTTCACTTTTTTTATTTCCCACATTAGGCTTTGAGTTTGGCAAGGAAGAATTCTACAAGAGTTACTTAGATTCTTTTTCCCTAAACATAGTCATCCAGAGTATCAATATATTTTTAGATAGCTGATTTCTTGACATCTTATTCACCTAGCCGAACCACCTTCTTCTTCTTACTTCTGTTCTTTCTCTTCTTGATGCTTCGAGCAGATGAAGTAGTTTGTTTTGATGAGACTCTCGTCATCACTATTCTTGGCTCTCTAGGGTTTCTAGCAATTTTCTTCATTAGTTTCTTTAGCCTTTTTAAAATATAGACATTCCATAAGTGTCCTTATTTGGGGGTACATTGTGTTTCTTTTCCAAAGAGAATTTCAGTAAGTGGTTCGTGGTTCTCGAACATAGTAATATGATTGATGTGTTTGATTAGTATTTTAAATAGGACTACCTTCGAGAGAGTTAACTTGTCTTTTCGGTATTGCTTCTCAACCCAATTCTTAAACACATAGTAGTCTTCGATGGTATTCCCCCAATATTCTATGGTAAGGATAATAGTTTAGGTGATCTATTTTATTAGCCTTGCCTGGCCTCTTGGATTCTAGTAATTCGAGGCCTAACTTCAGAGCATTTTGAAAGATTTTACCTAATCTTTCTCTTTTGAAAGAATTTTTTTTTTGAGCTTTTGTTGAAAATTATTGGATCATTCCACGTCTCCATCTTTTCGAAGAGCTGGTGGCTTTTGAGGATTACCCTTGTTTATAGTGGGGTTTAAAAGTTTCTTTTGCTCAGTTACTGTGAATATAACCCTTACATTTTTGGAAGGTTCTCTACACTTTACTTTATCTTTTTTTGATTTGAAACTCTATGAACTAGATAAGGTTGGTAGACCAATCCTTTTCAGCTTCTTGACTTGCATGATGAGGTCTTGGAAGGTATGAATAGAAGAAGTACTCAGATAAGATGTCATTCATTCTCCTCTTATATTGCCAAAAACCAAGTTCACTACTTCAAAGTGGCTTATGAGTTATTCACATTTGATGCTTATATTTCTCAATTGTGTAATATATTCTAGAATCGACTCATTATCATACTTCAGTATTGAGATAAAATATGTAATAGTCACTTTATCACTGACTTCTCCGAACTTAATTCGGAATGCCTCTTTTATTTATGCCAAGTTTATATGAATTTTGGTTGTAAACTAGCATATTATTCGAATGCTACTCCTGTCAAACTTGCTGAAAATTGGTAGAGTAATAACGAGAAACTATTACTTCAATCTCCATATAGAGTCACAAAGTGTGCTATGTGCTATTTCAGATTACCCATCCATTAAACTATTTGAAACTAGGATTGTTTAGCTTTTGAGATATGACATGGTTGTGATGGCTAGGGTATGGTTTGTCAGCATGATTTACCCTACCCATCTCACTTTCTTATGTCAACTGTGCAATTACTATTCATTTTACCTATTGTCATATCTATGATGGGAGTTTCATGTTGTTAGGTATCATTAAAATCAGAGATTGGATATCCCTTACTGAAAGAGAATGTACTTGCAAAGGACCTACATTTTCGTGGATCTCTTCTATATGAGATGCACCTTTTGCCATCTCTGCTACTTGGGATAGCTATTGAGATCATTCTAACTTGTCAAGCTTCTAACTCATTTGTAGCATCATCTCCATTTACTCTATAATCTTCTTTTTAGCTTTATTTTTCTCTTTGTCTTACTATCTCAGCTGTTCTTCCAATGCTTTTATGGTCACGTCTTGATTAGAGCAATCATTTATGACAAAGGCTTCTATTAGAATATGATGGTCCATATTTTGAGGATCATATTTAGGCTTTGGATTAAGACTAACTTCGCCGTCCCTCCCAAAATCATGATTATAAATGACTCTAATAGTGTGGGTGGTCTTCCTTTGTGAATCCTCGTACTAGGTTGTCGCTTTATAGTGACTTGTGATTTACTTAGTGATTCACCCTTTGGTTACAGTTTTAAGGCAAAATTGTGCCCCTTGTGATTTACTCCTATCCTTCTCTAAATTGCCTAATGAAGCAAAGGAATTGGAGGTAGGGATGGTGATGATCGACTTCGTTCAAGGGGTAGGTTTTCTAAGTTAGCTGAAGATTTTAGCAACTTTCTCTTATGACAGTTAGGATGAGATCTTCTTTTTCGATGCATATGTTTAGATTTTCTTTTGATTGCCCCTTGTGAGGAGTTGGGTGAAGGCGGCCAAAAATTGAGTTTTGTTTTGGCCCTAGACTTTGAAAGACTGATATTCTTTTTGGTTGAGGCCTCCTTCCCCTTGATTGAAGGTGAGAAATAGACTGGTTTTGCATAAGAAAAACTTTAGTCGGTGCAATAGCAGGTTCCCTTTTGAACTGGATGATCTCAAAGATGGTCCCGAACTTGATCTAAATTTTAGCTACTTCTATAGCAATCATTGACTGAGGAAAATGCATAGTTGAACCTACCTCCAGGATGATGATCTATCTTGGGGTGTAGATCTTCATTGTTGTCATTTCATTTTTTTTTTACAAAGGAGAACATAATTAATCAGTCTTTAATCGTAATTCTATTTTATCAGTGTCTCTATCGTTATTAACTAGGGGTGTGCTAGAGTTTGTGGGATAGATTTTGATAGCTCGGAATAGCAGAGTCCCCGAAAGCGATCTCAAATCATAAATTAGAATTTGTTTTGATTTGAAGCGCGCTATTAGGTATTATGAAAATATTGACTTCTAATAGGCACAATACCCTATTATTAATTATTCCGATAATTGTCAGAAATCTCCTAAAGTGAGAAACCTGGTTAATAAAATAAAGACACAAAAAAGAAAATAAGAAAATATTTGATTGATTTCAAGAAATGATACATGACTTAAGTAAGGGTATATCCTCACTTTACAATAAAATTTAATGTGAGATTATAAAAATATGAAAGGAATTAAAAAAGAGAAAGAGAAAGGAAATGGAGAATAAGCTTTGATATATACTACTGTCGTGCTCTCATACCTTGGACCACATAGCATTTGATTCAGATTGACTCAATCTTCAGTAGATATTGATGGCATCATTCAATAGGACATGGAAGGTAGTGAGAGAAGTTCAAAGTGTTTTTAATAGCTTTGAGTTTTGGCGATAACTTCATTTGGTCTAGTGGCATCACCAATGACTTATAAGGTTGGGTATATCTTTAAAAATTACACGGTCAATTACTTTTGGGGTGACTAGTTTGAAGAGTGCATCGTTAACTGCTTTTGGGGTTGACTAATATGAGGGGTATGTTCTTAACTGCTTTTGGGGTTGACTAGCTTAAATGACACATTATCAACTATTTTTCGGGTTGATTAGCTTGATGGGTGCATCACCAACTACTTCTGAGATTGACTAACTTGAAGGATGTATTGTCAACTACTTGTGAGGTTGACTAGCTTAAAGAGTGCATCATCAACAGCTTCTAGGGTTAACTAGCTTGATGGGTGTATCGCCAACTGCTTCTAAAGTTGGCTACCTTGAAGGGCTCATCATCAACTACTTATGGAATTGACTAGCTTGAAGTGGGGCCAACGGCTTTAAGCATGTTATTGATTGACTTCATTTGAATAAGGGATTATGGCTTACTGATAAAGCAAGCTCAAGTCTACCTTAGTTCGATTTAAATTGAAGCATTGCCAATACTTTGGGTTGGCTTAGCTTTGAAGTGTGATTGACGACTTCTATAGCACACCCAATAAGACTTAGTTTGACCTTATTTAGTTCTCTTCTAACTAATTTTGGTTCGAGTCAGGATGGTAATGTCACTCCTTGTTCATAGCCACAGAGTATTACCAAAGGTTCAACACACCTAGTGGGACTTAGTTTGAATCTATTTAGTTCTGTTGGAACTAATATAGTTTGGGTCTAAGTTTGGTTCAAAATTAGTTCAAGACTAAATTTTAATTTGAGTCTAAAATTGATTCAACTTGATGTTTAAAATTTGATTGAATTATGATTTACTAACTCCTTCTTGGAAGATGGTGATATGTTCCAGTCTTTCTATTTCTGAAATCTTTGGTGATCAAGTTCACATTGATGCCTTATAGCATGACTAGGGGAACCATATGAGACATCAAAGTCACTAAATATGAAATAATGAATTCAATCCACCAAGCTTAGTATCGATTTTTAGAATAATATTCATTAAACATTGATAATTGACTCTAGTTGGAGCAGTATTAATTTTAATTCAAATATGATTCAATTCAATTCAATGTTCAGGATTTGATTTTGGTTGAAGTTTGATTTCATTTAGTTCAAGTTAAGTTTGACCTTGACATGTCTACTGAACTTTGGTTCAAGTTCAGTTCAACTTAGTTTGACTTGGTTTTAATTTAGGCTTAGCCTAGCTTGGTTCTAGTTTGATTTTGAGCTTGCTCTTTTAGTTTAGACTTGATTTAACACAATTAAAGATTTTATTTGAGCTTAGTTCAGTTTAGATTCAACTTGATTTCAAATTGACTCAACTTAAACCTGATTAGACTTTGAGTCCATCTTAATTTGGGTTTTAGTTCATTTGTTTCATCAATCTAGGTCCATTCGAGTTAACTTGACTTTTGTCCATTTATATTTCAATGTGATTGAGTTACTTTATATTAAGTAGTTTGATTTGAGGGTCCTTGACTTTTATAATAATTTTAGGTAGACCCATGGTCTAGTCTTAAATGTGTAAACCCGAAGGCTAACTTAGTTTACGAGCTCAAAAGCTAGTTTAGAGGTGTAAGCCCAAGAGCTGACTAGGTAAGAGTCTAAAGACTAGCCTAGGTGCAAACTTGAAGGCTGGCTAAGTGCGAGCCCGAAGGCTAGCTTAAATATGAGCCTGAAGGCTAGCTAAGGTGCAAGCTTGAGGTTGGTTGAGTGTGAACTTGAAGGCTGGCTGAGTGCGAGCTCAAAGGTTGGCTTGGGTGCAAACTCAAAAGCTAGCTTGGATGGGAGCCTGAAAGTTGGCTTAGTGCGAGCCTAAAGGTTGGTTGTATGTGAGCCCGAAAGCTGGCTAAAGTGTAAGCTCGAAGGTTGGCTAAGATGCAAGCGTGAAGATTGGTTTGGATGTGAGCTTGAAGGCTAGCTGAGATGCGAGCTCGAAGGTATGTGGTCCCAAAGATTGGCTAAGTGTGAGCTCGAGGGCAGACTTAGATGCAAATCCAAAGGTTCACGGAGTGTGAGCCCAAAGACTGACTTGGGTACAAGCCCAAAAGCTAACTAAGTGTGAGTTCGAAGGTTGGCTGAGGTGTGAGCCTGAAAGATGGTTAAGTGCAAATCCGAAGACTAGTTGGGATGCGAGCCTGAAGTTTAGTTGAGTGTCAGCTCGAAGGCTGGCTTGGATGCGAACCCGAAGGTTGGCTAAGTATGAGTCCAAAAGTTGGCTAAAGTGTGAGTCTAAAGATTAGCTAGGTGCGAGATATGAGCCTAAAGACTGGCTAAGTGTGAGTCTAAAGGTTGATTGGGTGAGAGCCCAAAGGCTAGCTAGATGCGAGCTTGAAGGTTAGCTTAAGTACGAGCTCGAAGACTGGCTTAGATGTGAGTCCGAAGACTGGCTAAGTGCTAGCTCGAAGGTTGACTTCAGTGAGAGCCCAAAGGTTGGCTAGGATGGAGCCTGAAGGTTGGCTGAGTGTAAGCCCAAAGGCTTGTTAACTATAAGTCTGAAAGCTAGCTAAGTGCAAGTCCGAAGGCTAGCTTGGATGCCAGTCCAAAGGCTTGTTGAGTTCAAACCCAAATGTTGGTTAGGTATGAGACTGAAGGTTGGCTAAGTGCACCACGGATTCGCTATCTTTAAGTGGCCATAGGTGGCTGCAATAGTATCAAAAGTTCATCGCTTTTGAGGGGCTGTGGATGGCCCCAGTGTTGGTAGAGTTTATTGTCTCACCAAGCATCGCGAATGGCTATAATGTTGATGAAGTTCCACCGAAAGTCAAGATGAGAGAAGTCTTTTCTCTTTTTTTTATTTTTTTGAAAAAACTCTTTTTTTGCCAATTTTCTTTTTTGCATGACTCTTTTTTTTTAAAATTTCTTTTTATTCTGCTTCCATTTCTCTCCTTTCTTGGCTCCCATGCCTTCCTTCTCTTTTGTCCCGAAAGCCTATTGGGCTATGATGGTCCGGTCTTCCTCTTAGCCAAATCTGGTCAAATCTCACGGGATCTGCACCCCCCTTCCCCCGTCACTCGTCGGCGAGCATAAGGGCACAAGGGGCCAATCCTACCTCCTTTTTCTTCCTTGCTAGATTAATCATGGTCGGATCTATTCCTTTTCTTCTTTGATGTGGCACATAGGGAGGTTTTACCTCGTGAGAATGCGAGTGTGGCTCAGAGTGGTGGGCAGAGCTAGAGGAAAGGCAAGACTGGCAGTAGACGCGAGTAGATGGTGGCGGCAGCTAGGGCTCTAGGGTTAGGTGCAAAGCAGTGTTGGAGAAGTCGACGAGCTAATGGAGGCCACAAGGAGTGTCAGGGAAGGGGGTGGAGTAGCATGTGTAGCACTTCTTCAATGGAGGAAGAAAAACAAGAAGCAAATCAATGAAAACAAAACAAGAGGTAGAGACTACCTATTTCTAAAATTTCTCTATTCTTCTTTTCTACAATGGCTCCCTGATCCTCTCCCCATTCTAATTCCTCCTTGTTCGTTCCCTATTGTTCTGATCTCTGTCATTTTTTTTGTAGATTTCTTTGTCAATTTATAGGCCTCCCAAAGAATCGAGATGAAATCTTTAATTAATTGATTTTAGAATGTGATATGAATGTAATTGGGTCTTGATATCTTTGATTGATTTCATTTTGGAAACAAATAAGATTAGATTGGGGATGAAATTGTATTCCAAAATCTTGCGATTGATATATAATTGATTGGGATATGTTTTCCTAATAAGAAAATTTAAATTTTGTTTTATTTTTAGATGATAAATTTTCAGGGGGTTATTTATAAATTTTTTCGAAAAATCAAGGCCAAAAATGTAATTTTATAAGTTATAGGATGTCTTTTTACAAAAAAAAAAATACCTATTTGTAAAATTTTAAAATTTTTAGGGTCCCTTTTGAATAAAATTTGAACTTGTTTGCAAGTACAAATTTTCAAAGATTTATTTATAAATTTTCTAAAAAATTAGACTAAAATATAATTTTATAAATTTTAAAATTGTTTTTGTAAAAAGGACATATTTGTAAAAATTCTAAAATTTTCAAGGTCCTTTTTGAATAAAGTTTGGACTCTTTTGTAAATAAAATTTTTTGAGGGTCTTATTTATAAAGGTTAGAAATTTCAAGGGTTTATTTTTGAAAGTTAGAAATTTTAGAAATTTATTTGCGAATATAAAATTTTGAAGAGTTCATTTGCAAACTCTAGATTTTGCGGGGATCACTTTGAAATTTTAAAAATTTCAAAGATTTTTTGCAAAATTTTCATCTTAGAGACTTATTTATAAGAAAAGTTAGATCAAGGATCCATTTGTAAAGATTTTATAATTTTCATTTTGGTCCAAATATTTAATAAATTTTGGTTCTGATTTTGGTCTAAATATTTGTCTGACTCAGTTTGCTTTGATTTAATCCCCAATTTCTCAATCATTCAAGTCCAAATTGAACTTAATTTTCAGTTGAATTTGACTGTGATTTTAGTCCAATTGAGTCCCATATTTTAATCACAATTCATTGGCATTTAATTCTACATATTGACTAAATTTTGATTAAATTTGATTTTCAGTCAAAATTAACTCAAAAACGGACGTGGCTTCACCCTTACAAAGTGATGAACTTGACTTCATCTCAAGAATTGACATCATTAGTGAAGTAATCCAAGTTCTCAAAAATGAGACAAGGGTCATGGAGAAGGAGCGCTTAGTCTCCGAATTACATAAAAATTATGGTATACTTTTCTTTATCTTACTTTACATTATTACACTTATGGTTGATTGAGGATTGATTGAAATTTCTTGAGTATCATAAGTAATTATCTTAGTGAATCCTTTTGGGGCCTAGTTATATTTATAATAGTAATTTGTATTTCAAAACTTATTTTAAAATCCCCTCTCAAATAATTCAAAACAACGGAAAAGCTCAAGATGTGTGGAACATACCAGACTCTTGAGCCATCTATAGTCTAAGGTTGCGTAACTTATTCTCACTCGATCACTTTGGCGCAAACCTCGTCCTTTGCATCTCGTATACCTAAGATACGAGAAATTGACAAATTTTGGGGGATGAGTTAGGAGACCTCCGGTGATTCGAAGGCAATCCCCATTCACCTTAGAATTTCAAGTCCTCTTTCGAAAACACTCTTATGGGGGTGATCCTTTTAGAAATGGATTGAGGAACGATTAGCTTCAAAGGGATGTCGTCCCTTTATTTGTGCAAGATACCATCTTCCATCTAAACTCGAGCTACAATCACCTCGAAAAGAATCTAGAAACATTTCAACCATTGGGATGATGCCCTTCATAGTTGCAAAGGCTCAAAATGCAATGATAAACCTCATCGCATTAGGGACAAGCTGATTCGACGTGATGTCAAGATTGACCAATAATTTTGAGATGATTTTTTCCATGGGATACCTCAGTCCTCTTTCAAAAATCTTCTAGAATGTTGTGAACATGTGGCCAAACTAGTCCTTAAGGGCAAAGTTATTCTCATTAGAACCCTATATGTTGACCTCGACGCATCAAGAAAGCTAAAGACCTGAACAAGTTATTATATCTTCTTCTCTTAGAGGGTTTATTTAGTTATCTAGACTTGGATAGGTAGAGGACTTGCATTACCTATCAAGATAAGAAAGATTGAGTTCAGATTATGAAAATTTAGTCCTAGCTTGGTATTAAAATTATTCAAAATAAGCTATCATATGAATGTTCCGAGGGAGTTAAGATCGGCCATTTGATGAACCTTACCGAGTAATCGAACCCTAAAAATGGGATCGTTTATGCACCACACCTAACAAGGTGTCCAAACTTAAAGGAAAGTTTGTTCTTGTCTTGGTTAATGTTTACAAGAAATAGAATGTAGCTCTCAGTTCTCGAGAAGAGATATTGAGTTTTGGGTGTTTCAAACTCGGATTAAAGTTTGAGTTAAGGTAGAAATCCAAAATTGGATTCAGACTTATGATTAATTTATAATATTAGGAGTTATAATTAGAGTAAAACTTAGACTCAATAAAGGTCTATAAATATTCTAGTAATACATAGAGTTTAGTGGGGGTAGTGCTGAGGTTGAACTAGAGAGAAATAGAGAGAGAGAGGAATAGAGAGAATATAGAGAAGAGAAAAAGAAAGAGTGTTAGCTCTCGTGTGTGAGTTTTTCTAGTGCTTCTTAGTTGTCTCTCATGGTGGTTCTTTGTGATATTCTCTTGGAGATTCTCTTTGAAGGTGGAGGCATTACTGAGCCTTGGTGAAAGAGTTTAGTTGAGTAATAAAAAATATAGTCTTTCTTGTAGACTCTTGTAAAGCCTTTTGATAGTGGACCTCTCGCTCCCCCCGTGGATATAACCCGATTTTGGGTGAACCAAGTATATTGTTGTATCTTATTTTGTTATTTTTTTTTATCTTGCATTACTTCTCGTTTCTTGTATTATTTGAGAATAAGGTGATTCGTGAACCTTCCGCTGTGAATCCCAACAAAGAGCAACAAAGATAGAGTACTTGAGGTATGGGTAGTCAGTTGAGTAGAAACAATCGGCATGGAGTTTCCATAAATAGAATCAGGTGCGCTTGTGGTCGGAATCACCACCACAATCATTCTCGACACTAGAGCAGTAACCATGGTAGAGGGCATGGTGTTGCTTATGGGGAGTTACTCATTATTAGCTATAAAAGCCATCGAAAAGAGGGAAAAGCGTGATGGCTAGGGCTCAAAATCAAGAATAGAAAAGCCAAAAAGTGGAATCACACCACCAAAATTTAAATTTATAACATCAAATAGTTGCTTGATGTTTGTCCCATGGGAGAATATAAATTGAGTGGAATAGCTCGCGTTATTTCAAACCAAGGTGCAAATCTTGGTCAGCACATGTTGAGTATCCAATCAAGCCATCGAACTGCCAGCCATCGACATGATGCACTAGGATAGCGCCTTTGGAATATGAAAGCACCATGATTAGGAGATGACATGCTACATTAATGAAGAGAGATGGTTCAATTTTCAACAAATCACTAAGTATTCCAAGAAAGCAACTACCTCTGAGTAACCCTAAACACTGAGTGCTAGAAGCTAGGTGTCTAGGCTTGGGAGCACTGATGATACACTAAGGTAAACCGGTCTGGTCAAATGGTCAATAAGAACTAAATCCTAGATCACTTATGAATCGACACATCCAAGGTGAAAAATTACCTTGAGACCGAACTGTGAAGAGCTCTTAGCACATGGGTTATGAACAACCCAATTCATCTTAACATTGAAGTATGAGAAGCTTGGTGTTCTCAACTGAGAGTTATGTAAGGAGATTATATTGAGTTGTCATTAAGCTCGGATATCTTGGTGTGAGTAGGGCAGAGTTTAGATCATTATGGACTCTTATCTAGAAAAAGGTCTCAAGAGATTCGGGACCCACAATTGTCTGTTGCAAGTAATTTGCCAATATTACGGTCCCCAAATTATGGGATTCGGATATGCTCCACACTTTATAAGTATTACTATCTCTGAAGAGGTAAGGACTAATGCCTTTTTCTTTTCTCCATTTCTGTGTGTATGCAATTGGCTTAAGCGTCAAAGTGGCCACTGCCAGAGAGTTTCTAGCGGTCCTCTTTACTTTTTCTTTTGTTATAGATTAGCAAAAGAGCGGCATAGCAAATTGATCTCAAAGAGGTTCTTAGACCAAAATTGATGGACGAATCAGGCTCCGTTAACACACACAAAGACACACACACACACACACACACACACACACACACACACACACACACACACACACACACACACACACACACACACACACAATTGTGAAATCTATGAGTTTAAGGAGATTTTTGCAAAATTGCCAAAATATCTAACCACCTAACTCTTTCTTCTGTCTTTTTTCCTCCCTTATTTTTTAGGGATGAGCAAGAGCAGAAGCAGGAGTAAGTCTTGCTCTTTTGCTTCCTTTTCTTCTCCTTCTTACTATTTTTGAAGCCCTCTCCATTCTAAACTCTTATGTTTCAAGTTTTTAGTCTCTTCTTCTATTTTCTTTTAGTTTTGTGTGATTAAGAGTAGGAGAAAGTGCAAGAGAAGTTGAAGTCTCCTAAATCCTCTCTTCTCCTTCTTCCTGGTGATCAAGAATAAGAACAAGAGCAGGTTGGTTTTCTTATTATTGATTTGTTAATTGGAGAATTCTGGTGATATTTTAAGGCCTTATTTTGCTTTTAGGAATTGTGGTTTCTTGGATCTTTTACTCTTCTTTTTTGAACTTATTCTATGCTAGAAGTCTTGGTTCTAATGCTTTCAAACCTAAAATTGAAACCATTGTTTTAAAACTTGGCTTCTCTCAAAGATGTTAGGTTTTGCTCTTAAAATTCTCCTTTAATATCAAGGTGCAAGGTGATAAAGTAATTATGGATTGTTGGCCATTCTCTTTCAATCTTTTTGTAGTAACAATAGCTTGTTGATACAGTACCCAAAATTAAGAGTCTAGATCTCTCTCTTTTATTATATGAAGTAACTCAAGCTATTTTGGAAGCTTAGAAATGTTCAAGTTTTGTAAGTCTAATTTGGAGATTTGTTTTGGAGGCTTGAAGAATATTCAAGTTTTAATTTTAAAGTTTAGAAGTGTTCAGCTTTATAATATATTTTGTAATCAATTTTATAATCAATTTTGAAGTTTAGAAATATTCAGAAATTATGTTTTATGTTGTGTTCCATTCATTTCTAGATTTATGATTAGGTTTAGTTTTGGTATTTGGAATCTAATTTAGTTCATGTTAGGTCTGTCTCTGCAAATCTTTGCAATTAGAGCTAAGGGGTTGTGTTAGATCAAGAAAAGATATTGGTTCTAGAGCTTTAAAATATTGTGTTCTTAGCTCTTATTTTTTATTGAGAAGTAAAATGGGTTTGATGTTAGTTTTTTTTTTTTTTGAATGCTAGTAGACTAGCATATTTAAGTCTAGAATTTTTAATTTTGGGGCTAATATCTTCAGTTAAACATTTACAGTGTTGGAAGTAGATTTGGATTATGAAACTAGTTATTTTATGTTGTTGATCCAGATGAAGAGGCTTGGACTACCCTTCTATTTGATGTGATTTTCGAATTGAATAAGCGAATACGTGACTCCGAATAATATTAAGAATTGAATACTATTTCTTTTAACGAATATAATGTTTTCTTATATCATATTTGTTCAAAATAATTTCTTAATATTTTTCTAATACAATATGACATTTAAAATTTGCGAGTGAGTGTATGGCTCGAAAATAAGAACATAATGTATCTAAACTTACAAAACAATTATGAATTTTGTTGTGCTATAATATATGCATTTGCATACCTTTACATTTGAAAAGTCATGTGTGTGTTCTTAATGAGATTTTTCTGCCTGCAAAACCATTGTGGTTTTTGTGATTTATTGACTTTAACTATGTGGTCTTCCTCATGATTCTTGTTTTGTCACAACCATTAGAGTTAACAATGGTTATATCGACATATATATATTTATATATTCTGTAGAAATCGATTTCATGGTTACTCACGAACATTAGAGTAGCAACGTGGTCTTCTCTAAGGTACCTTATGTGATTCAGCTTTTGGTTTGAGCCATAATTTCGTGCATGATACACTAGTCATATTGCTCTACATGCTGTGGGATGTTGAGATAACTACTGATTTTGTAGTTTTATAAAAATTTGCTATTGATTTTATACATGAGTTATATGGTGCATGTATCTAATGATTTTGGCCAGTTTATTTTTGGTATTTGAATTCTGCAAAATCTTATATATATGATATATATATATATAATATATATATATATATATGAAAATGTTAGCTTAATATGAGGTCACTTATTTTTTTTTGTAGATTTTGAGTTTAAGAATTCACATGGAGATCAAGATATGTGATGCATCATTAATCACTTGTAGATCTCCTCCTAGTTTAGTAGATAAGATATGTGTCTAGTTGGCCTACTTTTGAATTCATGAGTTTTGGACTTGTATATAAATCTTAACTTCATGTTTGGGAAATCTTGGTGAACCATTAGAAAAGTATCATTTTAAATGCAAATATATATCGGTGGTTTGTGAAAATATTATTTGCCTTGTATTTATTTCAATGGATCTTATAGAAGAGTTGTTTATAGAAAATATATTATTTTTATTTATGTTTAAATTTGTCTCATATAAATATTTATTTATATGAGTATATAACTAATTAGTGATTATTATATGTTGAGATTTTTTAGTTAAGATTAAGAATTTATAGTTAAGATTAAGATTTAATTAAGATTATAGAATTTCAGTCTCATAAGTATATAGTATTGTTATGAACCCAATAGTATACAAGTTTCGATTTTGAGATGTGATAATATCTTATAACTTAAATATATATTTAATTTTTAAAATTTGGAAATTTACAAAAAATATATATGTAAATCACCCAAAAATATATCAAATGTTTTTAATTTTTTTTATAAAAAAGCTATTGCCACGCAAAATCCCACGGCCTGCAGAAACCGGACAAACTTTAACTACATCCCGAGGAACATCTTACCCCAAATCAGGCCCACGATAAGGAAAAGGAGGAGAAATACGAGGGCACATTGGCATCAGCGCGGCGAGCCCTACTACCCAAGTGGCACAAGGCTGCCTTATCGTGTTCCGTTTCCCCCCTTTTCTCTCTTCGTCTTCGTCGTCTTCTTCGTCCGATTCGATCCGCTTCCGCCATTGATCCCCATCTCCGGAGCTCCCCGGAGAGAGCGCCATGGCTAGAATCCTAGGCCCCCATTGAAATTTCCATTCTGCAAGCACTGTTTCGTGTCGCTTTAGGTCGCCCTACATATGCAGGGATTTGACCTCACGAGCTCGGATTTCGTGGGGAAGATGGAGGGCTTCATGTTCTCCACTCCAATGATCATTTCCCCAGGTTAGTTTTGTCCTAAATTTGTGTCCTTTTTCTTTGTTATGCATTCTTTCAGTTGTCAGTGCTTGGTTTTGCGATGAAAAGCTGTTATTTGGACTGAATTTTCATCTTAAGTGGCAATGGAGAATAGGAAGGTAGAAGATGAGCCGGTTTTAGTTTTTCGTTTCAAAAGATTTGGATTTTGTTGTCTATGTTAAGAGAATTTCTTATCTTTATGTGAAGATTGAACTTTAATTTGATTTAATGCTTGACCAATAATTGATAGTATAGTATCTGTAGACAGGGTTTCCTGATTCTATAATTTGATTTAGTGCTTTTCTCTCTGTATATTCCTTTTCGTTAGCTGTCATTTACGCTAGCTTGACTAGCAACCAAAAGATATAGGCCTATGAGGAGTGTAATTCCAAGGGCTTGACTTTGCAGCTGCTGCACCAACTTAGTAGCGGTTCCTGAATTTGGTCTAAGAAATTATTTCAAATGGGCTTCTATTGATCAACATGAAACATTCATGCAACATTCACATTTTATTTTCTCTTACAAAAAGATTAGGTTTCATCTCTTTAACCCCTGAACAACTAGCACTAATTTTACTGCATTTCTAATTTGAGTTTTATTTGTTCCTATTCTTTACTGAAACTTTTGTTTACAACAACAATTGTTTTAGATATAGTTTTCTACAAATGACTGTAGCTTCATGAAGCAAAAGCAGATGTGATTTCTTCTTAAGTCAACTTTTTCTACATTGAATGAAGGTTATATTTATATTTCTAAAAATATATTGATATGGTTAATCTAGCATTATTATTAGACAACAAATAACATTTTATGATGTTTTAAATGCACATAAACAAATTTAGTAAGAATTTTATCCAAAATATTTGTTTACTAGTTTATTTTCCATTAGTTGCAGTATGTACTTAACTAAGAGATTCTGCTTTTATTAAAAAATGATTGAGAAACTCTCAGTAACAATTTCCAGAAAGCAGGTTTTTCTCAGCAGGACTTCTGGCCTGGTATTATTTAGTTCTTCTGTTGGGGGATACACCAACCATTAAAAAGTTGTGCTAATGAAAATTTATTGGTTATTGAGTGACAAAATTTAAAACTTTGCTTTCTGACATGAGCTTTCTGAAGATAATATGGCTACTATAGACTTAGTGGATATAATGTGGATTTTGAGGTTGTAGATTTAGGATCCAAAAACTAGGATCCTTTTAACCGTCCTGTCTGCTAAGTTACATCTGTCTAGAAGTTAACCTACCTATAGGCTCCCATATTTTGGTTCTGTGAAAAAACTGGCAGTTTCCAAATGGAACTCTTCTGAAAATGCATCTGAATTTAGTTTCTGTGATAAAATATTAATATTCAATTCATTATTGCTAGCTAATGAATTCTTCTGAAATATTAGTGTTCAAGTCATTATAATATTTTTCTGCTTGAATTTACAAATGCTTATCTTGGTTAAGTCTACATTTCTCAATTTTAGAGCATTTTATTTGTTTTAATATGCTAGACACTAACAAAATGGTTGTCACAGTTGATGTGGAGCCTCGTTTAGGTGATGTTGACGAAATGATAGAAAATTCTGTTGGGAGAGAGTATTTTCTGCCTGAAAGTGAGCCAATATTGGAACCATATGAAGGAATGGAGTTTGAGTCGGAAGAGGCTGCCAGGGTCTACTACAATGCATATGCAGCTCAGATGGGCTTCAAAGCACGCGTTAGTTCATTCATTCGTTCAAAACGTGACAAAACAATTATTTCTCGACAATTTGTATGTTCTCGGGAAGGTTTCCGTTCAACCAAAGATGAAGGCAATCAAAATAGAACCAAGAGACCTCGAATGATTACTAGGGTTGGTTGCAGAGCTATGATTATGGTGAAGAAGCAAATCTCTGGGAAATGGGTGGTTTCAAAATGTGAAAAAATTCACAATCACATGCTTGGTACACAAGGAAAAGTGGTCATGCTTGATTTTGACCCTTATGTACGAGAGGATGAAGAAATGATAGAAAATCCTCTTGGAAGGGATTCTGCTTTGCATGAGGGAATAGGGAATGGACTTGAAATGGTTGTTGTTCCACCTGAAGCGGAACCAGGTCTTGAACCACACGAGGGAATGGAATTTGAGTCTGAACAAGATGCACAGGCATTTTATAAAGACTACGCTAGACACATAGGATTTAGGGCACGTGTAAGCTCATACTACCGGTCAAAGCGTGACAATTCAATTATCTCTCGGTTGATTGTATGTTCGAAAGAAGGATATCGTGCAAAGAAAAATGAAGGGTGTGAAGGACGACTTCAACGTCCAAGAGCTGTTACAAGGATTGGTTGCAAAGCAATGATAATGGTTAAGAAACGAGATACTGGGAGATGGGTCGTCTCCAAACTAGTTAAAAACCATAATCATGTGCTGACTCCAAGAACAGCATCGGGTGATGAACACTCTGAGGCTGGGGATGAAGCCATGGTTGAAATTGAGAAAGCCTTTGCCCATGAAGGAGATGCAGTTTCAGAACCATACGAGGGTATGGAATTTGAATCAGAAGAGGCAGCAAAGATATTTTACTTTGCATATTCTAGGAGAATTGGCTTTAACATGCGTGTTAGTACATACTACCGTTCAAAGCGTGACAGATCAATCATATCTCGACTGTTTGTATGCTCAAAAGAGGGCTTCTATGTGAAGAAAGATGTCAATGATGAAGGGAAGATCAAAAGGCCTCGAGAAGCAACAAGAGTGGGTTGTAAAGCTATGCTGATGGTAAAGAAAAATAATTCTGGCAAATGGGTTGTGTCGAAATTTGAGAAGGAGCATAATCATTCTTTAGGATCTTTAAGAAAATTGCAAAGGTTGCGGAAGCGAAAACATTTATCTTTGGGCTCCAAGGTGCCAATGAGCCAGGTAGAATTCCAACAGAGTGGTGAAGAATCTCCAATGTCAAGATACAACAATCTTTGCCGTGAAGCAATCAGGTATGCAGAAGTTGGTGCATCATCTGAGGATGTCTACAATGTTGCGATGCGTGCTCTTCAAGAAGCCGTAAAAAAGGTTACAGCTATCAAGAATGATGGTACAGTGACAAAACTTGACACTGCCAATGGAGATAATCAAGGGGATAGTAGGCACCTGGATGGTCACATAAAGAATGCTTTTGATCACTGTTCCCAAATAAGATTGCATCCTTTAAATCCTCAACAGAAGCTAAGACAAGAGAGACCAGCTCGAAAGTTGAGAACTTGCACTGTGTGTAAACAACCTGGCAGTCATACCAGTCGAAGTTGTCCAACAAAAAAGGTAGCAAGCTAGTAGAATTTACTTGAATTCTAATCAGTCATAACTTTCAAGGCTATCTTAGAAGCTGATCCCACTTCCTTTGATTTGCTACTTTTCCTTCTCAATGTTGCAGGAGGTGAATATGGTTCCAAGTGAATCTATAAACTTACCTTCTGACAGACCAATTGCTGAGCTTCTTTAACTGTTGACTGATAGTCTTGCAGTAGCTATACAGTATACAGGATGATGGTATGCATGAATTGTCAATTGAAACCGTCAGAGTATTTGTATGGGGCCTGCATATTAGATTGTGAACTGTTTTTTTTGTTAATGTTGTAGGTATCCTAGGGTTCATTGCAGCTCATATTGTTCATAATCCGTGGTTGTCAAATTGGGGTCTATACTGTTTGCTGCAAATACATTATGATAGATGCAAATGGTGGTCAATTTTGCTTCAAGAGCACTTGTATAAACTTGTGAAGGTAAAGGCATTTACTTCATATCAGGACTAACCTTGTAGAATATAATAATTCTCTTTTGATTGTTCTCTGTTCATTAGGTCGGTTTACCCCCACCTGACATTTTCTCTGCATTTATTGAACTAGAGAAATTGTGTTTCGAAAGCTGTAGAAAGAGAAGTAACCAATATCCATCAAATTAACTTTGTTGTAATTGTGCAAACAGTTTTTTGACTGTTAGGAGGAAACCAGTAGGAGACATACTCAATACCCACAGGATATTTTTAGTTGCCTAACTTTACCCTGACCATTGTCAGTGACCCCTGTTAGAGTGTGTTGTTCGGAGGGATGCCCAACTTCTAGTGACTTCATTTTTTCAAAGTACTTCAGGTGCACTCTTAACCCCTTTTTGTGTAGTTCTAACCTCTTGTCGATGTATTCAAGAGATCAAATTTCATGGGCACAAACCCACCAGATATTGGGAACCAGAAACAAATGCCTTTTTTTTTTTTCAATTTCATGCTCTTATTGTTCAAGTATCATCAAAATACCCATATTGATGGCAAATTCTTGAAATTGAGTGAACCTGCCTACCAAAGTTTCAAACCAAAATTGCTCTCGGTAAAGAGTTTGCATATCTTTAAATCCTTTGCATCCTTTCAGTACATGGTATTTGGGTTTGTTTTCATGCAAAATTAATGGAGTTTATTTTGATGTTTCTCGCAGGCCGCAGAAAAATGGGGTACAGTGAGGCGGTGTCCCAGGAGAGAACTTCCCCGAAGATGACAAAATTAGCTTTGTTGATTAGAGTAGTCTTTTGTTGAGGTAGAAAGCATAGAAAAGAAGAGTAGATTTAATATAATGATCTCAGCTCCTGTCTCTAATATGTATGGACTATGATCTAATGCAGGTGACTGCTTCTTTCTGTGAATATCTGTCCTCGGTCTTGTGAAATATTCACGTGCTCTCTTGACTCATAGGTGCTTAGAGCCTGGGCTGAGAACCCGGGCTTTGCCTAACTTAAAGAGCCCGGCCTCAAATTTTCACATCTAGGCGTGGGCCGGGTTTGAGGCTCAATTATTTTAAGACTTCTGTTTCAGTAAATCAATTAATTCGGCAATTTTCTGAGAAATATTTGTCTTGGCTTTATCTGCATGATGTTGCAACCAGTCACGTACATAAAATGGTATTTTCTTTGTGGGCGAGGATAAACGGGGTTTTATACTTCTATTTGATGCTGATGAGCTATAAATTAGGAGTGAAGAATGACAACAATTATTTTCTTAGTAGTACAAAAATAAAAAAAAAAGAAGAAAATACTAAACACATCCGCGTAGGTGATAAGCACTATCGGATGTTAGGTGGTTGTCTTTGTTTAGCCATGTAGTAAAGTATTTAGGCGGCCTGTCTGTCTAGTTATCGTTTTATTTTTCAAGTGGCCTTCATATTTTTATTACTAATTCTCCAATTTTATAGTATTTAATAAAGTTTTATAAGTTCAAAAATGAAATCATCTAGATTGTTTATATGCCTAGGCCATATGGTTAGGCATCTGGAGGCCCATTTACAAATAGATTTCAGTCAAGGGCTTTTTAAAAATATTGCAGTAGCGTTAGTTATGCGTAATTGTATTCCATAGCTTGAACACAATTTGAGTCTCTTACAGGGGGTTATGTGTAATATTCTCCGAACGTCATTCGGATCTACCCATAACCGACCCGAATCCGACCCGGTTTAGGGTCGGAGCGGGAGCCGACACCGATTCGTTTCCGAAAAGCGTTCCGTCAGCGTCCCTCTGGTGGCCGTCTTGTGATTCTTCTCGCCCGCTTTCTGTCTCTCGCCCTCGAGCTAGGGTTTCTCCCAAGGTTTCTAGGGTTTGCTCTTTTTTCATCTCCTCCCGCTAAGTTCATCCCCCAATTCATTAATCAACCATTCGTTGCTTCTGAGGCCGCAGTGCTTGAGCTCAGAATCCTAGCCCTAACTTTAATCACGGTAGATCTCTTTCCTGGCTTTTCTTTTACTTTTTGTGCATCTTGCTTTCGACCTTGAGGACTAAAATTGGTTTCTATATTTCTTTTTATGCATCGTGTTAATGATTTGATTCGTTTTCGCTAGTTTTGGGGAGTATTGGAATGGGATAGCTAGTTCATAGACACCGGAAATTGTTCGGGTTCGAGGGCTTTGTTCGTATTGCAGATTTTTTTTTTGTTTCGTATTTTTATCCACTGATTCATGCTTCTCTTCTGCTTGGCGTTCTTTGAATTATGATTTCAAATGCGAATTCTTTGTTTAGAATGTGGATGGTGTTTTGTGTTTCATGGTAATAAAAGGGAATAGAGGTTGAGAAAGGCTTCAACTTTTTATTTAAGTGTAGGTCCTACTATGGAAGTATCAGAGTCCAATCGAAATCATAACAAGCGAGGCCCTGATGAGAGCAGGGATGCTAGGACTGAAGAGGAGGAAGATTGGGATAAAAGGAAGTACCGGTCTAGCAAGTCAAGGAGACATGACAATTCTGAGGAAATCGAAGATTTTGACAGTGGACGAAGGAAAAACTCTGGAGAAAGGAATGATGCATGGAAGAAGTCAGGTGGCTCAAGCCGAGTGGATAGTGGAGATGAGGATGACTATGAAATGAGGAGGGATTCACGTTCCAGGATTCCAAGAAGGGATGCAGAGGATAGAGGTGAGAGGAGATTAAGTGATGGATATCGTGATAGAGACCTAGAGAGCAGCCGCAGGAGCCGAGAAGATGAAGCTGAGAGGCTTTCATCAAGGAAAGAGAGCATGAAACCTGGGGAGAGATCTCTGAGTAAGGGTAGGGGTAGATCAGAGAGTTCTCATGATCTAGACCATGAGAAGATGCAAGATAGGGACTCAAAATATACTGAGAGGAAGGAAAGCAAGATGGAGAGAAGCCATGGAGATCGTGACCAGGACAGAAATCCACCACGTAGAAGATGGGATGATGTGAATGCTGGTAGAAAAGCTGAAGAAAGTGGTCACAGGGATAAGTCTGAACCCAGAGGTGGAAAATCTTCTGATCATGATAGGCATGGATCTAGCAGGGACAGGATCATAGATTCAAGGTATGAATCCGGAGAGACCAAAAGTAGGCCGCCTGATTCAAGTTCTGAGATGGGTGGCAAACCCAGCAACAAGGAGGACAGAAGGGTGGATGGAGACAGTGGTCAAAGTCGGGTTCGATCGGAAGCCCAAGATGAAGATTATAAGCTAGGTGCTGCATGTCGCGATCCCAGATTGGATGTGGTCAGAGATGATAAACAGAGAAGTGTAAGAGAGAAAACACCAGGGTTGGCTGAGAATGCAGAACATAATACCCATCGGCATGGTGGCAGGCTTCATGGGGACAAAGGAGAGAAATATAGACAAGATCGGGACTCTGTCTATGGTAGTCGTGATGAGGTTGAAACCCGAGAAAGGTCTGTCAATATGGATGAAGATGGAAATGTGCGGATGAGGGATCGTGGTGGGAGAGAAGTTAGACGTGATAGATCTCATTCCCCTGAGAGAAGTGTGAGGCATCATAGGGAGTTTGATGAACGTGGTAGAGGCTATTCCGAATCTGATAATGAACGAGGCATTGGTGTGAAGAATAAAGAGTGGGAAGAAGGTCATAGAGATGACAGGTCTTCTAAGGATATCAGCTGGGATGATAAAAATAGGGAGTGGGAAAATTCTAGAGAGTACTGGAAAAGAGGTCAGTCTAGACATGATACAAAAGATGGGGAAAAAGAAATTGATCATATGAGGGAATGGGATCAGCAGAGGCGTGAGCAAGATAGGTTGGACAGGGAGAGGCACCATGGTCGGCCTGGTTATAGAAAAGATAACCGAATGAGGTCCGACGTTGTCAGAAGCGAGCATACTGATTCTATTGAGATCAGACCAAACAAGAATCCTGATTTCTGGCGAGAGGAGTCTGTTCCTGCACTCTCTGGGAGACGAAGTGAGATGGGCTCTCAGCAAGATTTTGCTGTGGCAGTAAGTGGTGATGACTGGGGCAATCAACCTGATGACAAGGGTAAAGCGTCATATGGTTACACAGATGATTTGCATGAAAGATACCAGGATGATGGTTCAGCTATAGATCAGAACTCTGGCAAAGGAAGAGAGCAAAAGGGTGATATGAATTCTAATCGTGCTGCAGCAGGTCAGAGTGCCAGTGGTGGTCTCCAACCTCCATTTGGGAATAGCCAGGGGGGGGCAGGTTCTGTAAGTAGGGCTCCACAACAAGGGCAGAAAGGTGGCAGATCTGCAAGAGGTGGGAGAGGGAGAGCCAATGGGAGGGATTCTCAACGTGTTGGGATCCCATTGCCCTTGATGGCTCCTCCACCATTTAATCACCTTGGCTTGCCTCCAGGACCAATGCAACCAATTGGACCTAATATACACCATACACCTGGCCCACCAATGTCGTTCATGCCTCCCTTTCCAACGCCACTTGTTTGGCCGGGTGCTCAAGGTATTGATATGAATATGCTACCTGTTCCACCAAATCTTCCTCCTCTTCCTCCTCCTGGGCCTGGAGGACCTCGATTTGCACCTAATATGGGAAGTGGTCCAGCTCATGGCATGTACTTCAATCAACAAGCTACGGGACGAGGAGTTCCCCCTAACATATCAGATGTTAGCTTCAATGGCGCTGGACCACTGGGTCGTGGGGTGCCACATGATAAAGCTCCCACAAGTTGGGGTGCTCAGAGAAACAGTGGACCTTCTGGTAAAGCTCCCTCCAGGGGAGAGCAGAATGACTACTCACAGAATTATGTTGATACGGGGATGAGACCCCAGAATTTTATCAGGGAGCTTGAAATCACTAGTGTTGTGGAGGATTATCCCAAACTGAGGGAACTAATTCAGCGGAAAGATGAGATTGTGGCTAAGTCTGCTTCTCCACCCATGTATTTTAAATGTGACCTAAAAGAGCATGTGCTCTCTCCTGAGTTTTTTGGTATGAAGTTTGATGTTATTCTTGTGGATCCTCCTTGGGAGGAATATGCTCATCGGGCTCCTGGTGTTACTGACCATATTGATTTCTGGACATTCGAGGAAATACAAAATCTGAAGATTGAGGTGCAACTCTCCTTTTATCTCCATTGTATTCTGTTGTCATCTGTTGTTTCCTCTAATTTGGATATGTATTTTGCAATATAAGTTCTTACCAAGCACCCTGTTTTTATTAGGCAATAGCTGATACTCCATCATTTATTTTCCTCTGGGTTGGCGATGGAGTTGGTCTTGAACTGGGCCGTCAATGTTTAAAGAAGGTAATTTTTTAATTTTACTTTTTTATAGTTTGCTTAACTGTGTTCCTGTGCTGATTCTGTTTATTGAATTTTTGCATGTCTTACCTCCGATATTCTTGTATCAGTTGCCATACTGTGCATTATTCTTGAAAAAGTTCTCTAATTAAGAACATTATGGACAAGTTTTAGCTCAATCTTCTAGCATAAAAAGCAAAAATAGTATATATGTCATAATGCATACAAGATATTGGTTTTGTATGGGGACACATCCATGGACATCCGGAAAGAACATGGCCTCCTTAATAGTGCTGTAGCTGCAATTATCTACATGCAACTAGTTAATTATCAACTTTCCTAATTTACTTCTAGAAATAAAAAATATTTTTCCTATATAAATTTCTCTAATAACCAAGTGTTTGATCCTGGATGATGACTTGCCCTTCTGAAGCTAATAATCTATCTTTGTGTTCAGTGGGGATTTCGAAGATGCGAGGATATTTGTTGGGTGAAGACCAACAAGAAAAATGCAACCTCAGGTTTACGGCATGATTCTAATACATTATTTCAACGTTCCAAGGCAATGATTTGATGCTTTCTCTTATATCTACATATGTTATTGATAAGTATTTCTGTTGACTGTAATTATTTTCCTTTTATGTATGTTTGACCAGGAACATTGCTTGATGGGCATCAAAGGAACTGTTCGTCGTAGCACTGATGGGCACATAATTCATGCTAATATTGATACAGATATAATCATAGCAGAGGAACCAACAGATGGTTAGTTTCTTTTTTACTGAGATTGATGGAGATTAATGTTTATAATAGTGCATTTATCTATGAATCTTTTTCAGTCTTTTGGGATTCTTTTTACTATGGCTTCTTTTTACCTTGTATAATAATAATACTGATTGCTTGGTTTGGTGGCATCTTTATCCTTGGAGAGTCAAATGCTTGCATGAGATAGTTGCTATTGATTGAAAGACTGTTTCCTATGATTCATGTGGCTTTTGGTTGATGAAGCATACTAGGTGAATGCCCTCTCTGATATAATTTGTTGCTGCAAACTATCAATCACACTGATGTTGTTATGGATTTACTTTGGGTCTTCCACCAGGACTCACTTACATAGCACAGACCATTTCTTTGTACTCTATTTACTTTGTAATCAAACATTGCCTCATTAAACATGTACTTTTTCTTTGGAAAAAAATTGTGAATATGTTTTATCGAAGAAAAATCAGATTAATGGATTTTATGCATTTTTTTGGAAAATAGGTTCAACCAAAAAGCCAGAAGATATGTATAGGATCATTGAACATTTTTCACTTGGCCGGAGGCGGCTTGAGCTCTTTGGTGAGGACCATAATATCCGGACAGGCTGGCTTACTGTAGGGAAAGCCTTGTCTTCTTCAAATTTCAATGCAGATGTAAACTTCAAACCGTCAGATCATCAAATATCTATTCGTCCGTTGCACACATTTCTTTCAGTTTTGATAACAGCCTTATCTTCCATGTTTGTAGGCTTACATAAAGAATTTTGCTGACAAGGATGGAAAAGTTTGGCTAGGAGGTGGGGGACGAAACCCCCCCCCTGATGCTCCTCACCTAGTGCAGACAACACCTGAGATAGAAGGCCTGCGACCTCGCTCACCTCTGCCAAAGAACCAGCAGCAGCAATCCATTCCCATTATGCCACTCTCTGGCGGTTCCAACAGCAAAAGGACTACAGGGAGCTCTCCTCAAAACCCTACAGCATCATCGGTATCCGGCTTGAATCAGGACCCATCATCAAGTATTGAGTCTATGGTGACGGTTCCCTGGGCTTCTTCTCCGATGGTTGCATTTAGAGTTCCGGATGTTGGTTATGGGGCCTCAGACGATAAAGTATTTGATGGTTATGGTTTTGGTGTTCCTTATGTTCATCACCAGCCCATGGGGGATAATTTTGATTACGAGGCTCACTGAGGTGTTATTTCATTGTATGACGGCAAAAGGCTAATGCCTGTTGCTGATCAAAATTTATGGAAGTGTCTCCAATCAATTTATTTTCATTCATTTATATTATTGTAGTCTTATCTTTTTCCCCTCCTGAAAGTATGCTCGTCACTGGTAGTCTCTTGTGCTCGGATGGTTAAGATCACTTTGGGTTTTTCTTGGAATACTTCGCTCATATTTTTGTGGGATCTCTAACTAAAGGGAATTAAAAGGCAGAACGTTCTATCAAATGCATAGCCTGGTAATGTGTTAAATTTTGGTTTGCTCTTGAACGAAGGGATCGAAATCATAAACTACATTAATGCAAACAATACGACTATAGTTTTCAGGTGTTATATTTAAAGTGTTCAAATGTTCTCTTTGATATTAGGGAAAAATTTCCTCTTTCATATTAGATCTTTTTTTTAAATACTCCTGTAAACTAGCGGTATTTCCTCTGTCTCTCTATGAAAGTTGTAATATCATTTATATTTTTTGAAAACTTTCTTTCTTCTTTCTCATATATTTTTCTGGCTAAATGCTATTAATTTTAACTATTAAAACCATGGTTTACAGTTTCGGTTTCGGTTTCGGTTTCAGGACCGGTCAGACCGATACGTTTCGACCGTTTCGGTTTCAGTTTCGGCCGTTTCGGTTTCGGCAGAAAGAATTTTTTAAATTATTAATTGGGCGTTGACCAGAGTTTGACTATATTTTGACTGTCCTTTGACTTCAAATTAAAAATACAATAAAATATTTGAAAAAATTTGAAAAAATTTAAAAAATTATGAATGAATTTATACTTAATTTTACAATAATTTCAAATATTATTTAAGCTAATTAAAATTAATTTTGATAGTTAGTCACTGATATTGTCTGCTTTTAATATATATTAGTGTATTAAAAAAATATATAAGAAATGATATGAACATGATTAAAATTTAAAAATTAACATAAGCAAATTTAACTTTTCATTAAAATGTATTTCACACGTACATAATTTATAAATTCTAAGATAATACAACTAATCATCATAATCATCATCGGTTGAGTTTGGAACATCTGGGTGTGGAATTACAAATTTAGTACCTGAATGATCCGGACGAGCATTTATGGGCATATAAATCAAAACAATTAGCTCTGCGCGATTTCATGACAGCGGTTCTAAAGTATAACCATATATCGAAGGTCTAAAATAAAAATTATATTTTGACTAAAATTTAATTTAATTTAAATTATTTTTTAACTTCAAATTAAAAAATTATAATATATTTAAATTTTTTTAAAAATAATGAATAATTACGTGAATAATATTATGTACGTAAATAATATCTGATAGAAACCGATAAGGACGTCGAAATTAAATTGGCGACAATACTGGCCCCAGTATAAGGCCAGCCTCATCTTACGGGAGTACGAGTCAGATTAGCGAAGGCACGAGATAGGCGAGAGAACGGCGGTATACTAGTAAGAGCACAGGGTTTTTGGATTCGAACACGAAGCCGGCGCGAGGTTCTCCCCACGACCCCCCACCCCGCCCCCAACTCGCGCGAGCTCCCGCCCGCCCGCCCTGTCCGCCCGGAGCTCACCGCCAAGCCGCCGCCGCCGCCGCCGCCCCCTTGGTGCCCGCGCGAGCTCGGCGAGCTCTCACCCGGCCGCCTGCCCGTCTGGAGCTCCCGCCCCCCCAACCCGCGTGAGCTCGGTGAGCTCTCGCGCTCGAGCCCGGCGAGCTCCCACCCGCCCGAGCCCGGCGAGCTCCCGCCCGCCAGCCCGCGCTCGAGCCCGCCCGCGCGCGAGCTCGGTGAACTCCCACCCATGTGCGCGATCCCGGCGAGCTCACGCCCCCGCGCGCGAGCCCGGCGCGCTCTCGGCCCCCCGCTCTCTAGCTCGGCGAGCTCCCGCCCCCGACGCCGCGCGCGAGAGCTCCCGGAGCGAGCTCCCGCGCGCGCGATCCCGGCGAGCTCACGCCCCCGCGCGCGAGCCCAGCGAGCTCCCGCCTCCCCGCTCTCGAGCCCGCTCCCGCCTCCCCGCTCTCGAGCCCGGCGAGCTCCCGCCCCCGCGTGCGATCCCGGCGAGCTCCCGCCCGCCCGCGCGCGCCCGGCGAGCTCTCGCCCGCTTGCGCGCGAGCCCGGCGAGCTCCCGCCCGCCCGAGCGTGAGCCCGTGAGCCCAGCGAGCTCTCGCCCGCCCGCGCGCGCCCGGCGAGCTCCCGCTCCTGCGTGCGTTCGTTGGCGAAGATGAACAGTAATGAACAGTAATAAATAGTAAACTTTAACCGATACGAAATCGCAGGATTCGTTGCGATTCCGGCCGAAACCGAACCGTTTTGGCCGAAACGTTTCGGTTTTGACCGAAACAGTGAACCTTGATTAAAACTAAAATAACGAGCTTAAAATTATCATTGTGCCTTTTTCCATATATCTATATATAATATTTTTTTTTAAAGAAAAGCCTCTGAAAGTCAAAATTGGGTCAAAATATAAAAAATAACAGAAAACTCTCTAAAAGTTCAAAATTATAGCAAAACCTTTGAATGTACAGAAAATTACATAAAAAACTTCTAAAATTACAGAGAATTACAAAAACACTGAAAATATTGAAAATCACAAAAAACCTCCTAAAATTTTAAAAAATCATAAAAAATCCCCTGCAAGTTTAGAAAATTGTCATTAAATATTTTTCAAAAAATGGCATAAACCATACGACTACGTATATTTTTTGTCCAAAAATAACATAATTGTCACTAAATAGGTAGCATCTATTAAAAAGAACATAATTGTCACTAATAACATAATTGTAATTTTTTGTACTTTGAGAAATTTTGTTGCAATTTCTATATTTTTTAGGATTTTTTATAATTTTCTGAACTTTTATGAGTTTTTTGTAATTTTTCATATTTTCAAGTTTTTTTTTGGATTTTTGTATGTTTAGGGGTTTTTGGGTAATTTTTTATATCTTCAAATATTTTTCTACGATTTTTTGAACTTTCAATGCGTTTATATTTTTTTAATATTTTCAGGGTTTTTTTTGTGAATTTATGTACTTTTGATGGTTTTCTATGATTTTTTGAACTTTTATAAAATTTATATCAATTTTTTAAAATTTAGAAGTTTTTGTAAAAAATATATTTTATATAGATATATCTAATAAGGGAATAATGGCAATGTTTTAGTTTATGCGGTTAAAGTTAATACCTTTTAGTTTGGAAGGTATCCGAAAAAGAAAATTTTTTTCATGAATTTATAGAATGTTATAACTTTATAGGGATATAGAAAAAATATCATTGTATACATGAATTTTTTCATATTATATAGGACATTTTTAAATGCCCCTTGAAAATTTTCTAAATGACTAGAAACCCTCTCAGACCTTGGTATTTCCCGATCAGCTCTTGAGGTTTAACATTAGCCACAAATCCGACCCTGTCATTAGTAACGACGATTAGAAGGACTAAAGTTATGATTTTGCCCCATATTATTATTATTATTTGAAAAAAAAAGTGGTATAGGTACGGCGATGATTGTTCTCTTTTTGCTCCAATAAACTATCAGAGATTGCCCTTGTTTCTATGTCCTGCCTGTTGTAAAAAAAATTATTATCTAATAATATTTCAATATAAATTATTTGAAATTTAAATTAGGGCAAGATGTGTTTTTTTGATATGTCTATTTATTTTAATTTGGTATATCTATTTAGAAAAAGATGTATTATTTGGAGACATCATTTTATGAATAGATGCGAAATCTATAAATATAAATTCTTCATGTGTCTTCAAAGAATAGAAAATAAATAAAAATTACAACAAAATAATTGTTGACATCCAAAAAAATCTATCTTTTATGCTCTCAATATTAATCTTAATAGGCTTGGAGTGCAAATTGAAATACCTATTCACATTAGGTATTGTATCTTCGGAATAGCTTCTTATAAATCAATCTGCAATAGTGTGGAGAAAATACTATCATAGAAAAAGATTCTTTTCATATTGCGTTACCTAATTTTATCTTTTTTTTATTTTATAATAATTCTTCATATTTCTGAATTTTTATTATAACAATTTTAGGATAGTATTATCCTTTGAAGATTTGATTATTATCAAAATAAAAATCTAGGATATGAATATATACATATTTTATTTCTATAGTATTAAATTTTTTTTTGTAGATTTGTGCTCACCAAATAAATATCTTAAGAAATCAAAAGGTTATAAGGGTTGTTTTTAATGAAATTCATTGAATGACATTCCATTTAAAAGAAGCATTAGCCTCATGAAGTATATATAATAATGAAAAATGAGATGAAGATGAGAATCAAAATTCTTAAATTATATGTTTCAAATAGTGGAACTATTAATTAAATGTGAGTGAAAGTCCATAAAAATAATAGATTTCATTTAAAGAGGTAAGTGACATTTATATATTATTTATAATATATTTTTAATTATTAGATTCATTTTAAGTATCTATTTTTATCTCTTGACTGTAGCCATTAAGATTATACACTTAGATAGTCAATTTTTTTTATCAATCGGTATCTACTTAATAATAATTTTGATTGGTCTAAAATAAATATAGTGTATTTATTGAGGATTTATATTTTATAAAATATAAGTGTGTTGATATCTATCTTAATGATGTAGCATTACTATTATGAAATTTTTGTTTATTGCAATTGTTCATTAAAATATTCTATGAGTTAGAAGTGCAATAAAATATAATTTTAATATACATTATTTGTTGAAGAATAATAAAAGTGCACTACCCAATTGTGAGTCAACAAGACTATAGTTGGAAGCATATACGAAAAAAAATGATTATATCAAAGATATAAGGTTTGATAAAATATAGATATCAAATATGTTGAAGATTCTTTTATTAAAGAATTTTTATGATAAGGTAAAATCTTAATTAAATCTCATTAATACCTCTATTTAAAACAGATAACAAGTTTGAAGGGCATAAAACTATTATTGATTGATAGGTATCTTATTTAGACCAACTTTACCACATTAGTACTAATCATTATTAGAAACCATGTGTATGAAAGATTGGTTTATCTAAATAAGAGTCTAACGGAGAAATGTACAATAAATGATTGACATTTTCAGTGCATAAAGTCTAAGAAAAGTGGGGCAAAAACTATTCCTAAATAAAGTTTTATATCTATTGTACTTTATTCTATAATAGAATGGATGAACTTAAATGTTCTTAATAAATTCATAACCTATGTGGGGAGATGGATATTCCTTGATGAATTTACATAAGCAAGTAGGAGATAGGGCCACCTCTACAGATTGTCATTAGTAAAATCTCAAAAGCACTTGCTGAAAGGGACAATCACATGACTGAGCATACAAATTGTATTGGCACTTGTAAAGTTTAGAATCAATTGTATATTGATATGATTCATTTTGGATTGTGCTTATGCAATAGTTTCAAGATTATGAGAGCTATAAAATATTTTTTAAAAAAGATCTAACTATTATTATTATTAGATAATAAGTGGGGCATCGTTGTTAAAAATATTATTATCTAATAATATTTAATTATAAATTATTTGAAATTAAAATTATAAAGAGGTGTATCTTTTTGGATGTATCTATTCATTTTGATTGAGTGTGTCTATTTAAGAAAGATGCATTATTTGAAAACATCACTTTATAAATAGATGTATAGTTTATGAATATAGACTCTTCACATGTCTTAAAAGAACTTATCTCTTATGTTCTCAATATTGATCTCGAATGATTTAGGCTTCAAAATAGATCTAGAGTGTAGACTGAACCACCTATTCACATTAGGTATTATATCCTGGGGATAACTTCCTGTAGACCAATATACAATAGTGTGGAGAAAATACTATCCTAGAGAAAGATTCTTTACAGATTATTTTACCTAATCTTATCTCTTATTTTCTATTTTCTTTATTTTATAATAATTCTCTATATTTTTGAATTTTTATTATAACACTACCTCGAGATCCTGTCATCTGAGATCATTGTCAGCTCTTGTCTTACTCGTGGTTGTGTCTCCGCCCAAGATCATGCCTGTGTCTTGCCCCGAAATCCCATCATCAAAGATTGTTGCTATTTGAGATCATTACTGACTCCTAATCTTGTTGTAGTTGCATCTTGGCTCGAGAGTGTGCTTGTGCAACAATAATGATATCCATCTCTCGTGTGGGCGCTTCCTATTTCCTCTCTTTATCTCATTGTTTCTTTTCATTTTTGACCCATCTCTAGTGCATGTTTTAGATGCTGAATTTTGATTAGGGTTTTCTGTTTTGGTCTCATTTGATGAGTTTGGGTTTGATTTTATGCAATGATCATTGTTCTATTCTAGTTGCCTGAGAGAGGGTGTTTGGTGATGATCTGTGGGCATGATTTGGAAGGATACTTAAGGTCAAATTGTTGAATATTATTAGGTATTTATATATGGTAGTAAATGATTATGGATAATAGTTTATATGAATATGGGAGATTTGTTTGTTTTGTGTGGAGCATGAAATCTAATGTTTGGCTATTCTAAATCATGTTTTGTATAGTGCAATTCTTTTTGTGTATTATAGTTTATTTTTGTGCACATATATTACTTTGGTTCGTATAAGAGATATAGTATATTGCATTGGTCCGTTATGCTTACAGTTTGGAGATAATGTGTAATTATTTTTTTTAGTTATGAAGTATAGTAATGTGAATAATTTTCTTTGGCTGTTATAATAGCAAAAGAGAAGACTCTGGTCTCTCATAGACACTATTTTTTAAGTGCTAGTTCTATGATCGCAAAGCTAAAGGAAAAAAACGTATGCAATACATAAGTGGTTATTGGGAGTGACACTATTTACAAGACTTTTGGGTGTTCCAGAGATGGAGAATGATAAGCCTTTGCTTGATATACTATCGACAATGTATGCTAAGGAGAAGGGTGGTCCCATTATAGGTGGAAAGACATTCACATTCAGGATTAAGGATATGTGCTTGTTACTAGAGCTTTCACTAGGAAGGTAAAAAGTGGGATTCACGGTTAGCAGCCCTAAGAAGATAGTTTCCGAAGTACAAAACATGTCATAATATATAGGCAAGAAAAAGGATAATGTGCTTAGATTGCTCGCCCAAATTGTAGAGAAATGTGGCGCTTGTAAGGAGGAGCACTTTATTAGGATTTTATTGGTGTATATTTTGAGGTTTGTATTATTCCTAAACCAGGGTATGTACCTATTTGCTTCCCTTATGATTTGAAAAAAATCAGACCACAAGATGAAGGAGAAATATCTTTGAAGTCTACCACTTGGTCATTGCATATGAGGATCAAAAGTGTCTAGTGTTCCGCAAATGGGAAAGCTCAATTTGTAACTTTCCATATTGAGTAGATTTAACCATTGCTTAGATTTTATTTCATTAAATTTTCATTCATGATATTTTTGATTTGTTTATATGGAGTTTGAGGTGATTTTTACTAGAATTAAATTTTGATCAAAATATGATCATAATTAAATGTGGGTCTTAGTTAGGTTTGGATTACAGTTAAATTTGGTCAAAAATTAAGTTCAATTTAAACTTAAATTATCAGAGAAATTTGGGTCCAAGCAAAAATGGGTTGAGTGGATTGAATATTTGGACCGAAATTAGACCCCAAATCTATCAAATATTTAAACCGAAATGAAAAAAAACAAGATATTTGAAAATAGATTCCTGAACCAAATATACTTTTGCAAATAGGCCCCTAACCATAATTTTCTTATAAAAAGAATCTTGTAATTTTCAAAATTTCATAAATAGGTCTTTTTTACAAAAAATTTTTAGAACTTATAAAATTATATTTTGGTCTAAATTTTCTGAAAAATAAATACCCCTTAAAAAATTCAATATTCAAAAATAATATAAAATTTGAATTTCTTCATAAGTAAATAAATTTAATTTAGGAGATTATATGCCAATTAAAATAAAAAATTTGGAAATACAATCTAATTATAAATAATAATCCAACGTATTTTCAAAATAAAATTAATTAAGAATCTTCTTAGTGACTATAAAATTGAAGGAAAATCTGCAAAAAAAGAGAGAAAGGATTAGGAAGCCATCCAAAGAGAGATTAGATTCGTGGACATGAAAACTAATTGAACGTGGGCAAGGAAAAAAAAAAATGTAAATTCTTATCGTTTCTCTTCGTTTTTCTTTCTCCTCCCAGGCTCTGCCGAAGGTCATTTGTATCTCAAGGCCTTTGGCCTTGCTTGCTGGCCCACGGTCTTCCTCCTTGCCCGTCTCGTTGCTAGAACCCTATACACCGTCAGGTACACCACCCAAGCTCCTCATTGTCGGAGCTCACGGTCGCACCAACCCCCTCGCCAGCACCATCACCTGCGCCATATTCGGTCTTGCCAGAACCCTTGCCCCATCGGAGCTTCCATTGCTGAGTCCGTATCGTTGCCAAAACCGAGCTCCACCATGTTGTTGAACTGCTCTTTCCCTATCCGTGCCCACCGACCTTCGCCTCCATAAGCTCCGTTCGAGCTCCGCCTCCGCCCACTCCAAGCTCGCCACTGTTCCCACCGCATTTGCACAATGCCTCCGAAGCGCCACCGCCCGCTCCGAGCTCACTGCCGTTCTCGCCGCATTTGCACTGCGCCTCCAAAGCGCCACCGTCAACTCCGAGCTCCCCAACCACCAGCTGCTGGAGTTTGTGCCCGGATCCGGTCGAGATGAATCTTGAGCCACCATGGCCCGGCCAAGTAAAGAAGAAGAAAGGGCTTTGGGTTTGAGGGAAGAAGGAGTAAAGAAAAGAAAATAAAGAAAGGGTTTTCTCTTCCCCTTGAGAAAAGAGGACAAATAGTTGCAGCAATGAAAAAAAGGAAAAATATTGCTGTAAAGAAAAAAAAAAGAAAAAAAAGAAAGAAAAAACTTGATCTCAATTTCTATGTCAATTTTCGGGCTCTGCATCATGTCAGTTTTCAAAATTGCTTCCATGCCAGTCTTCAAGCTCATCTCTATGCTAGTGTTTATATTTGCTATTTTATCAGCTTTCAAGCTCGCACTTATGTCGAACTTCAGACTTATCACTATGCCAGTCTTCGGGCTTGCCATTTTATTAGCATTCAGACTTGTATTTATACTATTCTTCGGGCTTGCCATTATGTTCATATTTGAGATCACGATCATGCTAGCTTTCGGGTTCTTCATTATGTCAGTCGTGGGCTTGCCATCATCAGCCTTCAGGCTCACCTCTATGATAGTTTCGGGCTTGCCACTTTACCAACCTGTGGACTCACCACTTTGTCAACTTTTGGGTTCACACTCAAATCAGCCTTTGGACTCGCAACTATATCAACCCTTGGCCTTACCGATCTATATCAGCCCTCAAGCTCGCATAGCTAAACTAACTCTTAAGCTCGCACTCAATGCAGCTTTCGAGCTTGCACTGAAGGTAGCCCTCGGGTTCATACTCAAGTTAGCCTTCAGACTTTCACTTAAACTAGTCCTTGAATTCACACTTAAGCTAGTGGGTTCACATTTAAGCTAACCCTTAGACTTACACTTAATCTATCCATTAAGCTCACACATCTAAGCCAGTTCTTGAGCTCGCACATCTAGATCCGCTTGTGCACTCATCCCAAGTTATCATAATAGTTCGAGGGTTTTCAAATCCAATTGACCTAAGCTAGAATAAATAAACAGAACTAAATTGATTCAAATGAATTACTAAATCGACCTAAATTGATCAAATAGATGAATTAAAATTCAAATTAAATTGAACCTAAAATCCAAATTGAGTTGATCCAAATTAAAAACTTATACCTAACCTTAATCGAGTTCAAATTGGGTTAATTTGAAATCGAGTCAAGTTCAAATCAAATCCTATTTGGGTCAAACTAGGTCTGAATCAAACTCTAATTGAGTTAAATCAAGTTCAAATTGAAAGTTAATTAGGGCAAATCGAACCCAAAGTCAAACCAGAATCAGGTCGAGCCTGAACTAAAACTAAGCTAAACCAAATGAACTTGAACTTGAACCAAAATCCCTTAAAACGCAAACCCAAACCCAATGAAAGTCCAATATGGGTCAAACCTAAATACATCAATGGATTGAAATAGGATCTAATAAGAGCTCATCAAGGGTTAGATCTAATATCTACGGAGGATCCAATAAGAACTTGTTCAAGGTCGGATCTAAGAAGAATCCATTAAGGGTCAAATCCAAGATTTATTGACGATCTGATAAGAAATCACGAAGAGGTTGGATCCAACATTTGTTAAGAATCCATTAACAAATCAATAAGGGCCCAACACAAGTTGCGCTTGACCCATATTGAATGAAACTAGACTTGAGTCAAAATTGAGTTCAAAACATTAAAAGGAATCAAATCAGAAATGTATCGAAATCAGTATTGTCCTAACTAGAGTCAATAATTAGCATTTGACAAATGTTCTTTTGAAAATCAATGCTAAGCTTGATGGATTGAAATCCTTATCACAAGTTGAACATCCCCATCGATACCCTTGGTTTCAAAAAACCCAATGGTTATTTTAAGAATGGATGTTTCATATGGTTCTCCTAGTCAATCTAATGACCATTAACACAAATCTAATCACTAAGATTGAGATGATTGATTCACTATTCAAGCCAATAAAGAAAAACAATATGGGCATAAATTCGGAGTCATTAATAATGCCCTAAGTCCTAATTGACAATACGCTAAGAAAGTTCGTCAACTGTCAAGTCAAAGATGATTAGCACAAGTTAAGTCTGTTGATCATTCCTTCAAATATGATAGATTTAAGACAGACTTAAACTTGTTTAGTTAGTCAGCCAAGATGCCTCGTTCTAAACCTTAAATTCATGAATTATCATTTATGCTTTATTAGTTATGGAAATAGTTTAAACTTATAAAGTTATTACTTGTATCTCATTGGCTATAGAAATACTTCAAATTCAATAAGCTATCACTTACGTCTCAGTAGTTATGGAAATACTTCAAAATCTCAAAGTTAACACCTACATCTCATTGTTTATGGAAGTACTTCAAACTCATGAAATTAATACTTATGTCTCATTGGCTATGGGAAAATTTCAAATTTATACAGTTATTACTTATGCCTCATTGGCTACGGAAACTCTTAAAACTCATGAAGCTATCATTTGCGTCATATTGGCTATAAAAATGCTTTAAAGTTATGAAGTTATTACTAATGCCTTATTAGTTATGAAAATACTTCAAATTTATAAAGTTATTATCAATGCTTTATTAGCTAATGAAAGCACTTCAAATCAAGGAGTTATCACTAATGCCTTATTGGCTAATAGAAACACTTCAAACTAAATGAAGTTATCACCAATACCTTATTGGTTAATAAAAATATTTCAAACCAAATAAAGTTATCATCAATGCCTTATTGACTAATAGAAGTACTTTAAATTAAATAAAATTATTATCAATGCCTTATTGGCTGATATGAATATTTCAAACTTATGAAGTTATCACCTATGCCTCATTACTTATGAAAATATTTCAAACTCATGAAGCTAATATCTATGTCTCATTGACTATAGAAATACTTTAAAATCTTGAAGTTAATATCTCTGTCTCATTAGCTATGAAAATACTTTAAACTAATGAAGTTAACACTTATGCCTCATTGGCTATGAGAATACTTCAAACTCATAAAGTTATCGCTTATACTTTATTGACTATATAACCACTTCAAACCAAATGAAGTTATCACCAATGTCTTGTTGGCCAATAGAAATACTTTAAACTCATAAAGTTATAACCTACACCTTATTAGCTAATGGAAATACTTCAAAGTAAAAATTTATCACAAATGCTTCAGTGGCTAATGGAAACACTTCAAATTATGAAATTATTACCAATGCTTCGTTGGCTATGACAACACTTCAAAACCTTAAAGTTATTATCAATGCTTTATTAGCTAATAAAAATATTTTGACAAAAAAGTTATCACCAATGCTCAAGCTATTGAAAATATTTCACTCCATTCCCTTTCCATGTCCCAATGGACAATGACACCAAACTAAGTCATCAACATTCACCAAAGATCAAGTCAAGACCCATTCGAGTCAGAGTCCATACAACCCAATGCACGAGAGAAGGTAGTAGCACAAATTAAAGCTTCTTTTCCATCTATCTCTCTTTCTTTTATTTTATTTTTATGATCTTCTAGTTGTAAAGTGAGAGTATACCCTTATTTAAATCATGTACTATTTCTTAGAATCAATATAATACTTTCTTTTTTTTTTGTCTCTATTTTATTAGCTATTTTTTTGCTTTAGGAGATTCTTGGCAATTATCAGGGTAATTAACAATAAGAGCTTATACCCATTGAAAGTCAATATTCTCATAATACCCGATAGCGTACTCAAACTATAAATACTTTGATTTGTGCATCGAGGATGTTCCCTGGGTTCTTTGCTATCCTGGCGTACCGAAATTGATCCCACATATGAAAATATTAGTACTTATACTGGCCTATTTCTAAGTAGTATATATGCTAATTGATCAATTTGATAAAATAGTACTCATATTATACTAAAACTCTTTAGTTTAGATTATAAATGGGTATATCTTGGTAGTTATAATCATAGTAACCCCTATTCAATTGAAATAGTTATTCAAATGTATTTTTAAGTGTATCGATTATTATCATTATTTTTACTTTCAAGCTATAATTTTTATTTGTTGTTGTTTAGAAAAAAATGACAAAGTACAAATGATGTCTATCAAGTTAAGAAGCTTGAGCTGAATGAAGCTGAGAATGACCTTTTTATATACATTCCTTTGCAAATAGCTCTAAGGGGGCATCGACTATGGACACACTCAGTTCATCTAACAAACCCATATAAAGTCATCGTTCAACTTCAATTGCTAGGTGTGGGATCAAAACTAACCACTCGAGATAGTGAAGACTCCGAAGAGTAAACTCGAAATAATAAATCAAAATTATGGTCGTTTGACTAAGCAATCGGGTGTTGTGAAAATATTGCTTCTAAGAGGTATAAGCCTTGTTATTAATTACTCCGATAATCATCAAAAATATCCTAAAATAAGACATCTATCTTATAAAATAGAGACAAAAGAGAAAAGAAGAAAGCATCATTTAATTGATTTTAAAAAAGGATACATGAATTGGAAGAGCTTGATGTTTGTTACTACCTCACCTCGCATGTTGGACTATGTAGAATTTGGCTTAGATAGATCCTAATTTGATCATTGGTGGATATTGATGATTTGATTTAATAGTATCATCTAGTGGAACATGGAAGACAATGAGAGGAGTTTGAAGTATTTCCAATAACTTTGAGTTTCGGTGATAACTTTATATTTGAAGTATTTTCATTAGCGAATAAGACATCGACAATAACCTCATGGTTTGAAGTATTTTCATAGCTAGTGAGGTGCAGGCGATAAATTTATTCGGTTTGAAGTATTTTCATAACCAATAAGGTATAGGCGGTAACTTCGTCGTTGAAGTATTTCGATAGCTGATAAGGCATAGATGATAACTTTATACTTTGAAGTATTTTTATAGTCAATAAGGCGTAAGAAATAACTTTATTTACAGTATTTCAATGGATAATAAAGTATAGACAATAACTTCGTAGTTTGAAGTATTTTTATAGCCAATAAGGCATAGACGATAACTGCATTTGAATAAGGTATTATAGTTAATTGACTAAATGAATTCAAGCCTACACTATTTTGATTTGATTTTTTAAAGTATTTTTATAACTAATAAGGTATAGGCGATAACTTCACGATTTGAAGTATTTTTATGGCCAATAAGGCGTAAGAAATAACTTTGTGATTTTAAAGTGCTTCTATAGCCAATGGGCGTAAGTGATAACTTTCTAGTTTTAAATATTTTCATAGCTGATAAGACATAGGTAATAACTTTCTAACTGATAAGGTATAGATAATAACTTCGTTTGAATGAGACATTATAGTTGACTAACTAAGCGAGTTTAAGCGTATCTTAGTTTGATTTGATTGTTTGAAGTATTTGCATAGCCAATAAGACATAAGAGATAACTTTATGCTTTGAAGTGTTTCCATAGCTAATAAAATATAGACGATAAATTTGTGATTTTGAAGTATTTCCATAGCTTATGGGGCATAGGTGATAACTTTGTAGTTTAAAGTATTTCTATAGTCAATAAAGTATAAGTAATAACTTTGTAGTTTAAAGTATTTCTATAACCAATAAGGCATAAATAATAACTTTGTTTAAATAAGGCGTTGTAGCTGACTGATTAAGTGATTTTAAGCCTACTTTTAGTTTAATTTGATTGTTTGAAGTATTTTCATAGCCAATTTTCATAGTAAAAGGCATAGGTGATAACTTCGTTTGAATAAAGTATTGTAGCTGACTGACTAAGCGAGTTTAAGCCTACCTTGATTTGATTTGATTGTTTGAACTATTTCCATAGATAATAAGGTAAAGGTGATGACTTCATGCTTTGAAGTGTTTCCATAACCAATAAGACGTAAACAATAACTTCATAATTTTAAGATATTTCATTACCAATGGGGCATACGTGATAACTTCAAAGTTTGAAATATTTTTATAGTTGGTAAGGCATAGGCGATAACTTCATAGTTTGAAGTGTTTCCATAACCAATAAGATATAGGTGATAACTTTATTTAAATAAGGCATTGTGGCTAACTAAGTAAGTGAGTTCAAGCCTACTTTAATTCAGTTTGATGGTTTGAAGTGGTTTCATTAGTCAATAAGGCATTGATAATAATTTCATTTGAACAAGGCATCGTAATTGACTGACTAAGTGAGTTCAAGTCTATCTTAGTTTGATTTGATTATTTAAAGTATTTTTATTAGTCAATAAGATGTTGGCCATAACTTCGTTTGAATAAGACATCACAACTGACTAAATAAGCAAGTTCAAGTCTACTTTAGTTTGGTTTGATGGTTTGAAGTGTAGATTTAACTTAGGTTCAAATTTGATTTGATTCAATTCAATGTTCAAAACTTGATTGAATTGCAATTCACTAACCCTTACCTAAGGGATAATGATATGTTCTGGTTCTCTCTTCCTAGAATCTTTGGTAATTGGGGTTTGCACTGATGCCTTATAGCATAACTAGTGGAATCATGTGAAATATCTATTCCCAAAATCACTATTGGCATCGACTATGAGTATTCAATCTGCATTAATGAATTCAATTCATCAAGCTTGGTATTGATTTTCAAAAGAATATTTGTTAAATACTAATCATTAACTCTAGTGGGAGCAACATTGATTTTCAATCTGAGTCTGATTTGATTCAGTTTAATATTCAAAACTCAATTTTGATTTAAGTATGATTTGATTTAGCTCAATATTCAAAACTTGATTTTGGCTCGAGTTTGATTCATTCAATTTGGATCAAGTTTGATCTTGTGTGGAACTCTTATTGGGTCTAAGTTTGGACTTTGGTTCAAATTCAAGTTGATTTAGGTTCAATATGATTTCAATTCAGGATCAACCGAGTTCTTATTTGACTCTGGATTCAATTTTCCCGCTTGACTTTTAATTTTGAATCTGACTTGACCCAATAATGGTTTAGTTCAAACTTGATTTGCTTTCGGATTAACTTAATTTTTACCCATTTGGGCTTGGTTCTGAACCAATTTGGTTTAGATTAACTCAATTTGGATTGGACCTAGTACAATATAAGTTTAGTCCATGTATTTGATTGACTTCAGTCCATTTTAGTGACTCATTCAAGTCAATATGATTTTACTTATTTGTGTGATTGAATCATTTTAATTTAAATGATTTAGTTTAATTGATTTAGTTCAAAAGTCCTGGGGCTATCATGATGAATTTGGGTGAGCTAGCAGGTTGATCTTGAATTAATTTGAAGTTTTGGCGAGCTCTTAAGCTAGCCTTGATTTAGACATTCAGCGAGCTTACAAGCTGATCTTAGTTCAAATAAATATTTGATAAATCCGCGGGCTGGCTTTAATCTGAATAGACATTCAAGGAGCTCGTAGGCTAACCTTAGTTCGAATAGTTATATGGTGAGTCTGTGAGTTGACCTTAGTCTAAATAGATGTTTGGCGAGACCGCGAGTTGAGCTTAGTCCAAATAGACGTTCGGTAAGATCGTGGGTTGGGCTTAATTCAAATAGACGTTTAATAAGCTCACAAGCTGATTTTAGATTCAATAAATGTTCGACAAGCTTGCAGATTAGTCTTAGTCTGATAGATATTCAGCGAGCCCATAGTCTAGCCTTAGTCTGAATAAATGTTCGGCAAGCTAGCAAGTAGACCTTAATCCACATAGACATCTATTGAGATCACAAATTGACTTTAGTCTAAATAGACATTCAGTGAGCTCACAATATAGTTTTAATCTGAATAGATATTCGGTGAGCTCGTAAGCTAGTTTTAGTCCGAATAGACGCTCGGCGAGCCTACAAATTGACTTTATTCTAAATAAATATTTGACAAGATTGTAAGACGACCTTAGTATGAATAGACATTTGGTGAGCTTACGAGCTTGTCTTAGTCTGGATAGACGTTCGGTAAGCCCGTGGGATGACCTTAGTCTAAATAGACTTTGGCAAGCTTATAAGCTGGTCTCAGTTTAAATAGACGTCCAACGAGTTTGTGAGTTAATTTTAGTTTGAATAAATATTCGGTGAGTTTACAACCTAGTCTTACTCCGAATAGACGTTTAGCGGGCTAACAAACTGAACTTAGTCCGAATAGATGTTCTGTGAACCCGTAAATTGGTCTTAATCTAAATAGATGTCCAACGAGTCTACAGACTGATTTTAGTTCGAATAAATGTCCGAGAAACTTGCAAACTTGGCTTGGTCTGAATAGATATTTAGTGAACTACTAAGTTGGCATTAATCTAAATAGACATCCAGTGAGTTTATGGATTGATCTTTAGTTCGAAGTTAACTTCCAGGCGAACTAGTAGGTTGACCCTAGGTCAATAATGGAAGTTCATTGATGCGGAAAGCTACAAATGGCCACAATATTAATAAAGTTTCACCATCATAAAAAAAAAGTCACGGATTGCTATGGTGTTGATAGTAATAAAATCGAAATAAAAAAAAAAATCTTCACCTCTGTTTTTTTGTTATTATCAATACTTTCTTCTTTTTGTACAATAATTTTTTTTAGTTTTTTCTAAATTTCCAGGTAAGCTCTGTCTTTTATTTTATATTTTTTCTACAACTTTATTTTTTTTCCTTAAACTCCTTTCTTTTTTCCCTCTAGGCCTTCTCTTATTTTTATATTTGTTCAACTCCTCTCCTTCTAAAAACAATATATATATATATTTATATTTATATTTATATTTACTTCTCTTCTTTCCTCTCCCCATTCCCATGTGAGCTGCAATAATTTTTTTAAAATTTTTTGTTTTTACTCTCCTCCCCTTTCTTCCACGAGAGTAGCCCCTTCTTCCTTCCTTTCCCTGTACCTTCTTTCTTCTCCCTCCACCGGTCCTCTTCTCTTCTTCCTCCCGGAAAAAAAAACCCTACCGGCTCCTCTCCTTCATGGCTAGCGGTGGAATGAGCCCGCCTTTCCCCTATTCAAGGCCGGATATGGCCAATTCTAGCCGGATCCGGCCCCGGCGAGTGGTGGATGGCGGCAGGCTTCAAGCAGGCAGCGGCAAGGCTAGTCGAGCCGGCCGGCGAGGAGGCAAAATGGCGGATGGGCGTGGGGCCAGCGAGTGGATCTCGTGAGGGCAGGAAGAGCTCGTGGTCTAGCGGAGCCAGTGGTGAGGCTAGGGTTTTGGCATGGTGGCATGGTGGGCGAGGATGACGGTCGGGCTGAAGCGGACGTGAAGCGGGTGATCGCGAGCTCACCGGCACGGCGCAAGCGCTGCGGGAGGCTGCGCGGAGGAGACAGGAGAGGGCAGGTGTGGTGGTGGAGCAACAACTCGGTGTGGATCGTGCAGGAGAAGCAGGCTGGCGAACGAGGAGAGAGAGTGGGCCTGGTGGTTCGGGAAAGCCCAGCCGGCATAGGGGAGGCAATCACGGGTTGGAGCTTGAGAGGCTGACGGCGGCGATGGCTTGGTCGGCGGAGCGATTTGGAGCGGGTGCAGGCCAATGGGGAAGAGTTCATGGGAGATGTTGCTGGTAAGCTTGGAGGCCATGTCGATGGACTTGTTGGTAGGAGAGGAAGGCACACAAGGCTAAAGAGAGAATCAGAGAGAAAAAAAAGCAAAATTAAAGAAAAGAAAATTATCTTTCTTACCTTTTGATTTTGCAGATCTTTTTCAAACGATGATTCTCAGATTATTCCTTTCGGCAATTTTTTAAAAATTTTTTACTCACCCCAATTTTTTTTTCTAATAAAATTTATATAAAGTTTAAAGAGATAAAGTTGAATTGAAACTCATTCTCTTTTATTTTGAATTTTTAAATAATAAATGTGTATAGATAAATATGAATATGAATGATTTGAGATTGGATAAGTCTGTAAAAAATGTGGATGGGTGTTTATTATTGTAAATAATAATAATTTAAAAGTTGTACTCATCTCAGACATTAAATTTATAAAGAGATTATTTGTAATATTTTTAAAAATTAAATTAAATTATAATTTTATAATTTTTAGAAACTTTTTTACAAAAAAACTTACTTATAAAATTTTAAACCTTTTAATGTCTTTTTTTGAATAAAATTTAGGTTTATTCACAAATAAAAATTATCGAGAAATTTATTTATAAAAAGTTAAAATTCAAGGGATTTATTTGTAAATTAAAATTTTTAGAGGGGTTTATTCGCAAACCCTATATTTCATGAGGATCAAATTATAATTGTGAATCTTTTGAGGGGTCTATTTGTAAATCCTAAATTTTATGAGAATGACTTGTAATTTTAAATTTTCATTAGACTTTTTCATAAAATTTTTATTTCAGGAGCCTATTTGTAAGAAAAATCCGACTAAACACTCACTTATAAAAATTTATTTAGTCCGGTATCTTATTTATAAAATTCTTATATTTTGTCATTTTGGTTCAGATTTTAGATGAATTTTGTGTCTAATTTTGAGTTCAAGTATCAAGCTTGCTCAGCCTACTTTAATTTAAACTCGAATTTCTTAAAAATTTAGATCCAAATTAAACTCAATTTTTGGTTAAACTCATATGCGATTTAAGTTTGATTAAGGCCAATATTTGAGCCATAATTTAGTGGCATATAAATTTTAATTTTAATCATATTTTAATCAAATTTGATTATGACAAAAATCACCTCAAACACCAGGATTTCTGCTATAGTTGTCAATCCACCACATCTGATTATTCCTGATTTGTAGAAGATAGGGGAATTCCTGAATACGTTCGAGTGTGCATTTGAGAAGGAGAAGAAAGAAAGCAAGGTATAGTCTAAGGAGAAAAATGCTCAGCTAAAGAAAATAAAGGAACACCTAAGTGCGTTAGAGCGAAAGTTGATCAAATTTCTTGGGGAGCCAACTACCAATCATTCACCCATGCCATTAAACTTGCAACAAACCAGGGAACCCCAGGAACTAGAAAATATGGACTTGGTGATTGCTAAGCCATTAACGCCCATCTAGTAGGGTACTTGTGTACATGAATGATGTTGCAAAAAAAACATGGAAGTAGATGCTGGAGCAGAAATCTAGCCCATCCTCGCTACTCAGGAATCCTTAGAGAAGGATAAGTGTGCATATGACATTTATGTTCAAATTTAGTTATAAATGATCATACTATTAGATATATATTTGTTTTACCTTCTAGTATATTAGTGTGCTTGTCTCTGTATTGCTAATTCATTGTGTGATATTTTTGTCACTTTGTGGAATTTGAATATCCTCACATAGGTTGCCAATGCTAGAGGTACAAAAAGGAAGAATGCCTCGGCCTAGAAAGGGAAGGGAAGGAGGTATAAGAGGACCAAATCGATGAGCAGAGTTGTTTAAAATGTTCCACTGAGAGAGGAGGTGAAGGGGAGGGGTCAATTAAGGGGACCCTCCTAGAATGATTCCCTGCCAAAAGCCATAGGAGCCAATGAACAACTAGTAAAGGCTGATTGCAACATAAGTCCCCCAAAAGAAATTGGAGAGGGCCTTGACTGGACTACAATCGAAAATTATAGATAGTGATTGATGATAGGTATCAAAAGATGTGGTTTCATGAAATGGCCACTTGAGATGGGCTAGACATGTTGGATGATAAGTAGTTAGATGTGATCCAACTCTTCCTTAGTGATATGATCAATGAGTAAGTTAATGAATTATTACATGGATTTGATCATATATGCTTTGTTTGATGATAATAGTTATTACATGGATTTGATCATTTATGCTTTGGTTTGATCATAAAATTTCTTTCTATTAACGTGAGATAAGTTTTGATCATATTGTGCTAATTCTAGTGATAAATGTTTTGTTGCAGTCATAACAACTTCTTTCTAGTCATATGTGATTAATTTTGATTGTGTTGTGCTAATTGTAGCCATATATATTTTGTTCTAGTTATAAGAACTTTTTTCTAGTCATATATGATTAATTTTGATCATATTGTTCTATGCTTACAATTTATCTTGTAGTAAACATATGTGGACATCCTTTGCTTTGTTTATGACTTAGAGGAGTTTACATCAATTTTTTGTTGGTAAATTCACTTTAAATGATGTCATTAATTGCTACATTTGCATGTTACGGAGTGTACGAAAGCTGTCCCAATGGTTACATAGCAGCCACTTTTGTGTGCCCAGGACTACTGCCGCTACTACCTCCATACTTGTCAGCGCCAAAGGATCTTGTGGCAATACTTTGATATGAATTTCGGTGCAAGGACCAAATTGGTTGTGATTCCTATAATTTGGGATGGCCATTAGCATGTTGTGGACTTTGATCAAAAGTAGTATCTACACTGCTAATTGATAAAGGGCAAGAAATACAATGTGGTCGCGAGGGAAGTAGTCTGATTTTGTGCATTTGAACATGTCATATCATAGAATTATTTTCTTTAAGTATTATTGATGTGTTTGTATGTTATTATTGCAAAGAACCATTCAACATAAGTATGTATTATTGCAACATTTTAGTACATCTCACCCCCCCACTACAAACCTTAGAATAGGAAGCATATCAACAAAATATCTCTGGTGATATTATGTAAAGCATATCAACAAAATATCTTTGGTGACATTGTGTAAAGCATATCAACAACTCCTTTAAAATCATTCTCCTTGTAGGTAAAGGAAGCACGCTTGATCAAATCTCAACATTAATCCTTCATAGTATTTGGTAGGCTAATTTTGACATTACGAACATTAGCAATAACCATGTGGTGGTCTGATAAAAATATACTTCATGATATTAATAAGTCCCTTTGACCCATCAAATATGCATATAATTATTTTATCATATCCTTTATCACTCTCTAATGCAATAACAATGTTTTCAACAAATCATGTACGGTTTGTATCCCGCATTATTGACAATTACAAATGAAAAGTGAAAGAAACTTGTCAAATAATAAAATAGTTAGGATTTTACAAAATATGCTTAATGAGATAATGTAAATAATACTAGTCAGACACAATCATTTATTGCATAGACTAAGAACTTTTGATGCAATATTATCACTAACCTTTATTTTCGTTTTTGGTCGTTGCACAAATAATAATATCACCACATTTAGATTGCAAATGAGTGTAGTCCAAAAAAATAAGTGGTCGACAACCTCTCTTGAAATATTAGAATAAAGCATCAAGAACCTATCAACCTCTTATTCAATCTCTACATGCCTTTAGGATTTGTCTCACATACCATATCCTTGTACCAAAACAGAAGGTCATAGGAAGTCATGTCACTACCATGTATTTAATTTTTGGTCATCTCTCTACCATACCAAGATTATTTGTAATTCATATAGACACCAAATTTATTCAACAATTCATTTTGAATCTCTACATCCCTCAAAAGAGAATAAGCTTTCAACTTGGGCATTATTATTTTGTGAATCCATCTCTAAAGCTTTGGAATGGAACCCAGTGGCTTCCCGCACCCCATATATGTGCATCAATTTGTACATTTTGGTTATGAATGTACAATGAGAGTCATCTTTAGAAAAATTTATTTGCCAATTATTTGTTGTATCCTTGTATCAAATGGTTGCTCTAGTTTTCTCATTCTTGATAAAAAAAGAAAATCAAAATTGAGCTTGATAGCATAGTAGCACAGTGTATTTTAAAATGATTCATATCTTCAAAATCTTTGGTTGATTCTGAAAATAGCATCATCCTACAAGGTCAATATCCACTACGGCATTTTTTTGACAATGGTGGCACTTCTTAAGCATCACAATGTCCAAAAAAGTATCGGCTATATTTCGTTAGACTTTTTTTACAATGCTTTTTGTTTGTTACTTTCATGTTGGTTACAAAATTTAGTAGCACTTTTAAAGTGCAGCTAAAATTCTTGTCTAATGCTTCTTGCAGGATTGGAAACGAGTTGCCAATGCTATAATAGTAATGGTGCTTATGGTGAAGTGCCACCAATAAGAAACTATTGGCAGCACTTATTCAAAAGCGCTAAAAGAATTATTGGTGCTTTGAGAAAAAGCACCAATAATTATGATTATTGGCAGAATTTTAGAAGAATCACCACCAATAATCAATAACCTTTGTAGACACTTTTGAAAGCATAAATAAAGACTTTTATTGGTGCTTTTACTTTAAAGCATCAAAAAAGTTGTTGAAACCTATGGTAGCATTTTATTATAAATATGCAACCTTGAATTTTACAATTTTGATGTAATTTTGGAAGAAAAATGAATCACAATACATGCTGAAATAATCTAGAATATCTCAAAAAAGTATACATCTTGAATTACAACTAAATCAATTATTGTATAACAAGTTGAGCATCCAAATTTTTTAAAAAATAGTTGTTGTGATTTGCTCTCAATGGCCAGCTCACCATGGGCCTCGTTCTCCTTGTGTATTTCTAAAAAAAAGACAATTTTATATATTAATACTATAATCCAAAGATTTAATATATAATCATTCAACTAAAAAGATTCCCAACCTCAATGCTCATGCCCGCTCTCCAACCCTTATGCTTGTGCTTGTGTCCCAATCCCCATGCTCATGTTGATGTCCAAACCATTGTGCCTGTGCTTGAGACACAATCCCTGTGCTTGTGCCCTTGCCCATGTCCCAACCTATGTGTCTGTGCTCATGTCCATATCCGAACTCCCATGCCCATGCTTGTGTCCTAATCCCCCTACTCATGCCCATGTCCCAATCTTCAAGCCTATGCTTGTGTCCCAATCCTTATATTCGTGCTTGTATCCCAATCCTTGTGCTCGTGCCCATGTCTTAATCCCCATGCTTAAGCTCGTGTCCTAATCCCTATGTTTGTACTTCTTGTGTCTGTGCTCGCATCCCAATCCCCATACTTTTATCCATATCCCAACCCCCCAAGCTCATGCATTTACTTGTGGTCATTGAGACATGAATAAAATGCAAGTATCTTTTAGTTCCTATGAATCTAGCATGGCAAAATAGGGAACATGGTAACTATTTAATTACTTAATGAAACATACCCGAGTTGTTGAAGTGGTGGAAGGAGTTCCTCTCAAGCCTGATTGTGTATTGACACCTTCTGTATGCTACTGGCATGCCATCTTTGGAACCTAGTTAGCTACATTCACTTCTATTAGTATTATGAATAGAAAATATGCATGAGTAATTATGTATGATCAAGTACTCCACACCACATGTAGACCCTTCTCTAAAGGAACCTATGACTACAAGGGACTTGGCTAGAAGATGGTCTAAGATTGTGTCTTTAGAAATTCATTCTTCCACTTCTAGAATCATTCAACAACTTCAGCCTGTATCATATCATGCACTTGGGCTTTGGTGTAGAGCACAACATTACCTTGTGAGGACATAGAGGATGACACATTTAGCTGAATGTCAGACCTATATCTGTGGAGTTGTGTAGACCATTCAAGATAACTAAAGGATCTCGAGAAGAAACCTTGAAACAACAAATCAAGTAAAATTTAGTTCTAGTGGGTTTCTATATTATTATTGATTCTTGACTTTCAAAAGGTGGAAGTCCATGTTGTTAATTATCTTGATAATTATCAAAAATCTTCTAAACTGAGAAATCTAACTAATATAAGATAGAGACAAGACAAAAAAATGATTTACTATATGAATTTTGAATTAAAAGGCTTAAGGACATATCCTCACTCTATAATTTAAAAGATTGAAGTTCATACATATTTAATGACAAAAAAAAGGGGAAGACAGACTCGCTGAAACTAGTTTAGCTAGATTGGATGCTTGAGTAAATCATCAAAGGATGTTAGTAAGTTTGCTTGATTTTAAGGTATTATTGACTGATTTGGATTGTATCAGTTAATCCTATTTGGACTTAAAGTATTACTGATGATTTTTAACCTTGTTATTGATTTTCTTTGACTTAGATTCAAGTTTGGTGTTTGTCTAGCTATTTGACCACATGCAAGGTTGCCTTAGCATGGTTTAGTTGAAATGGATAATTAATAGTTTTGCCTTGTACCAACCATCCCTGTCTGGACTTGACTTGATTTAAACCTTGTTTCAGCCTTTGGTTCATATTTAGGTTTGATTGTGGTTTAACTTCAATTTAGTTTAAACTTGGTTTTTTTCCATACTTAGTTTTGGTTCAAATATAGTTTTGTTCAAATGTGATTTAACTTAGACTTGATTTTGATTCGAGTCTACTTCTAGTTTGAACTTGGTTTGGTTCAGACTTGGTTTAATGCATTTTGGAAATTAGATTGAAAATTTGATTCAACTTGCTTAGGGTTTGGGTTGGACACTTATTAGGTTTGAGTTCGATCCTTAGTGGGTTTGTGTATCAACTCTTATTGGATCCTTAAGAAGTTTTGGGTTTAACTCTTATTGGGTTTGGGTTAATCCTTTATTGGGTTTGGGTTCAGCTCTTTATTGGATCCTTGTTGGATTCGAGCTAGCCCTTAATAGGTTTAGGTTCAACCTCTTATTGAGTTTAGATTTGCCGCTTTATTGGATCCTTATTAGACTTAGGTTTGACCCTTACTGGACCCTTAATGGATTCAAAGTTTGATCCTTAATAGATCCTTAATTAATCTTAGATTTAATTCTTAATGGATCCTCAATGGATTTTCGGTTTGATCTTGACTAAACCCTAATTTAGTTTGGATTTGGCCCATGTTGGACCTTTATTGGATTTAGATTTGACCCATGTTGAACCCTCAGTGGGTTTGTATTTGAATACATTCAATTTAGGTCTAGACCAAGTTCAAGCTCGTCCTAATTTTGGTTTAGGTTTATCCTAATTTTGGTTTAAGTTTGACTTGGTTCTAGTTTAGGTTCAACTTGAGTCTAGTTCAGGTTCAACCTAATTTTGGTTTAGGTTCAACATAGGTTTGGTTTAGGTTCAACCTAGTTTCAATTTAAGTTTGACCTAGTATTGGTTTATGTTTGACTTTGGTTCATTCTTATTCTTTTTAATATTCAGCCTACTTTTAGTTAAGGTTTGACTTGGTTTTATTTTTAGTTCAACTAGTTTTGGTTTAACTTTGACCAGATTTTAGTTCAAGTTTGACTTGATTCGACTAAACTAGGGTTCAAGCTTGAACTAGTTTGGTTTTGATTCTCTTGAATAGACTTGATTAGGGTTCGAGTTTGAACTAATTTGAGTTGAATGCATACTTAATTTGAGTCTATTTTAGTTTGGTTTCAGTTCACAGTTAATTTAGTTGAGCTTAATTAGACTTGGTCAAACCTAACTTATTTGGTGATTTATTTGTATTCAACTTATTTTATTTAATTTGATTAAGTCAGGTTAACCCAGTTTAGTTTAATATAATCAATTAGTTGATTATCACTATTCTAAGATCCTAAAAACTTTCCTCTTATTCAGTAGTGGGTGGGACCTAGCCGAAACATGGTAGAAAACTTCTCGAATATGGCTAGAAGAGTCCAAGGACTGTTTGCATGGCTTGAGATGATATTTGGAAGAGTTTGAAGGCCGTTCTATAGTCGAATCGATGTCTGAAAGAGGCTGAAGGCTATTCTATGGCTTAAAATGATATTCGGAAGAGCTTAAAGGCCACTCCTCAATCAAAATGATATCCAAAAGAAGTCGAAGGTTGTTCTATGGTTTGAAATAATATTTAGAAGAGTCTAAAGACTATCTCTCAGTTGAGACAACAATTGAAAAAGTTCAAGGAATGTCCTATGGCCTAAAATGACATTCGAAAGAGCCCAAAGTCTATTCCCTTAGCCGAAACAACATTCAAAAGCATTCAAGGGTTGTTCCATTGCTTGAGATTGGAAGAGCCTGAAAACTATCCCTTAATTGAAATGATATCTAAAAGAGTCCAAGGGTTGTTTTATCACTTAAGATGACATTCGAAAGAGGTTAAGGACAATTCCATGACCTAAGATGACATTTGAAAGAACTCAAAGACTATTTCTTAATTAAAATAGCGTCCAAAAGAGCTCAAGGATTGTTTTTATGGCCTAAGTGGTATCTAAAAAAACTCAAGAACTATTCCATAACCAAAACTGGCAATCAGCACAGTCAGCACATAAATCCAAATAGAAAAATAAAATAAAATAACTTATTTTCTCTCTCTTCTCTTTTTTTGTTTTGGTTTTTTCTCCCCCCCCTTTTTCCCTTATTTGTTACGCTTTTGGTCTTCCCCTTTTCCAATAATTTCTTCTATTTTTTACTTATTTTTTTATCCCAATCATCCCTTTCTTCTTCCTCCTTTATCTTTTTTTGTTTCACTCCACCACATTCTCTTCTCCATCCTCCTCTCCTTTTTTCTCCATTGGATCTGGCCAGCAGCAGCCCAACAGCGTCCTTATACGACTGGAAGTAACCACAAAGGATGCATAGGAGTTGCTCCTACGACAGCTGCAGGTGGAGTTCGATGGAGCTGGGCACCGTGGCTACGAGGCAAGGCTGAGTGTAGCATCAGGCAGCAGAGCTGCCAGCAGACAGCTGCAGGTGGGGATGGTGGAGGTTCGGATGGCCGAAACTTATGGTTCGGGCAATCGAATCTTGGGATCGACAACCCAAACTTAGGTAGCTGAGGGAAGCATGGTGCAGAGAATGGTGCGGGTCGGAGCTCGTCGATGCCAGGGCGAAGAAGGCCGACAGCTGGAGCATGGGAGTCGCGATGGTGCGACGTAGCACAGGTGCCTAGTCAAGACTAGCAAAATTTCGGTCGGGCTGTAGAGCGATCCTGTCAAGACTAGTAGAGTTTCGGCCATGAACTGGAGGGGTTCGGCTGGGTTTGGCGGCGCTCAACACGGGCGGAACCGGAGGGCGGAGCATAAGTGGAGGGTCACCATAGCGCAAAGAGGCAACCACGCATGGGTATGGCAATAGGTATGTAGTCTCAAATTTGTAAGTGCAGGGCAGGTAACGACGTGGTGCGGTGCACAAACAAGGGGCAGTGGGTGCTCGAACAACGAAGCATGATCGAGAATCTTGCAGAAATGTTGAAAGAGCAAAAGGGTACACGAAAACCGAGGCAAAAAAAGGATAATATTTTGAACTTGTTCATTTCCTTTTCTTTCCCATATTTAAACACCGGCTTCTTTTTCCTTCACCTTATGGTTCTCCCAGTTTGATTTGCTTCCTCTTCTTTTGATTTGTAGGACTTTGTTAGTCTTATAGCCATTGTAAGAATAACTAGATTGGATTGCAAATGGGTGGATGATTGGATTGCAACCAGTCATAACTTTCTTTTGAATTTTGAATCATTATGTAAATAGATGTAAGTCTATTTAAATTTAGATATGGATGAAATTCTCAATCTATTTGAATTGCTACAGATATACCGGATAGAATCACAGAGATTTCAAAATTGTATTATTTTGCAAAAAATATCAAAATACAGGGAGTTAGTTGTAAAATCTTCTATTTCAGGAACTAATATATAATATTTATGAAAGTAGGTTTTTGGTAAAAATGACTAATAAGGACTTATATGTAAACTTTTAAAACTTTTGAAGTCCTTTTGCAGAATTTTATTTATAAACTTAATAAAATTTATACTTATTTGTAAATTAAAATCTTTGAGGGACTTTTCTATAAATTTATAAGATGTTGGATTTGTACTTTTATATTTTATTGAGAGTTTTTTACAAAACAACAAAAAAACACAAAAAATAGAACTCCCTAAGGGCTTATTTGTAAATATGAGCTTTAGAGAGGTTTTTTTTATACAACTTAGATTTTGTAATGGTCTCTTTATAATTTGAAATTCTCCATAGACTGGTTTGTAATAATTTTTTTCAGTGGAGAGACCTAATTATAAATATTTATCTAGTCTAGGGACCTAATTATAAATATTTGTTTAATTTAAGGATCTCTTTGTAATAATTTTTTCTACTAAGGACTTACTTATAATAATTTTATTTAGTCTAGAAATCTATTTATAATGATTTTTTGTTCAAGGACTAGTTTGTAATGATTTTACTTGGTCCAATGACTTACTTTTAAAGAATTTTCGAACTATGATCCTATATGTAAAGAGTTATTGGAATATGAACTTATTTGCAAAGGTTTTCTAAACTCCAGTGATCTATTTGTAAAGCATTTTTAGCTAGAGACTAATATGTAAAAATTTTATTTGATTCAAGGGCTTATTTATAAAATTTTTTTATTATCTTTTTGACCAAAACCCATTTAGGTTTTCAGCCCAATTTCGATTTAGATTTGGGCCAGCTTTAATCCAACTTGAATTAGACCACAAATCTAGTTCTAATTCCTATCAGATTCAGAGCCATTCTTATGCTAACAAACTTATGTAAATAAAATGTCTCCTTTGCATTCACTTCTCCGGCTTCTTTTTAGTGAGAGAAGGAGGTGTGAATAGTTGTAACATATCTTGCCTTCACGTTGGTCATTTCCATATTTTTTGACAAACGAAGACTTCCTTATATTTCTGTCATCTTTTTTTCTTCCGTTTTCTTTAAAAGGACAAAAACTTTTCCCTTTGTAGGCATCATGGATGCTTTACTGAGTCACTCCAACGCGAAAAAGAGACTAGTCTAGTTCTTCCTTGCTTCCTACCTGTTTTTGGAATCTATTCCAAAACTATTGTTAAATATTGGGCAAAAGTTTATAGGAAGAGGATAAAAGTTGATAGTTTTTATTATTTTACCATATTTTCCAAAGAAGGGAAACCATATATTGCAGGAAATAGAAAATCCTTTAGATTGGAACCAATTGGACATCCTAGAGATTGATAATTTTTAAAGACTATGGGAGTTCATATCTTAAATAAATGCTTGTTTGTTTGGGAATAATCATTTCCTTTTGCTGGAGCAATACCAACTTTGTCAAATTATTCAAATTAAGTGGATGACATTACCCTTTGATTCGTGGATCAATTTGCGAGTACTGACATATTAGAAGGAGACATAGCATCTAAGAGACAATATGCGTAGGACTCTAACATCTTACATGACATGATCAAGATGTGGAATTGAGCAGTAAACAACTTCCATACTCTGTTTGGTGAAGTTGACATATCCTTGTAGGACACATGCAATTTATTGGGATCCCTATCTATTAGGATTTCAATGACGAGTATATTCCCACCAACCATCATGTGGGTCTTGATTTTGGTTTTGTTTTGCATGACCTGCTTTGATTGAATAGTAAGACAATTTCCCAACAATTACAAGTGGGTTTACTTCAACCATTGACTTGAACTCTTCTATGATAAACCAAGTGGGTATTCCAACAAAGTTCAATCAAATAATGTCTAACAATAGGATATTCTTCTAGAGTTCTGTCCCATGACCGATCTTATTACTTTTATCTATTTGTGGCTGTGTCCTTTTGTTATACCACAACGTAGGTAGTATATCCACCCAAAGACATTTGCGATGACAAGCAAAATGGCATATTGGGTACGAATTTCTCTAGCTCCAGTAGTAGGCTTGGGGCAATGATGGATAACTCCATAGGCCTGAGTAGCTACGCCACTTGGTTCCCATTTTCTTTATGCTTGGATTTACTCAAATTTCAAAAGGATCTATTCTGATCTAGGCCTTGATGATGATGTCAAAGAACTTTGTAGGTTGTGCCTAACACTTGTGTGTATGTCTAAGATGCTCACGATTATGAACACGTTTGCTTCAGCGTATTCTCCTAGAGAGGCCAAGATGTATTTGTAGGATAAACACAACTTTATGTGGCGTACTTATCCTTTCACCTTGCCCAAGCTTGCTACACTGGTGGATGAAGCTTGTCATTCGCTACCTTTGGAGGTGTGTGAGTATATCATCTCATTGATGCATGGGGTGTTGGCCCATATGGCAACCTTTGAGGGGGGATTTAAAATAAAAATAAAATATAAATTATGATTAAGCCCCAATATAAATTTCAGAATAATCACATTCAAAATTTTAATCAATTTCAATCAATTTTCAATCAGCCACAAGTGCAATAATGTAAATAAAGATAAAAAAAAAGTGCATTATAATTTTTACATGATTTAGAGACAACTGCTCCTACTCTACGGCCCTTGTCTTACCCTTTAGGACTTGGATTACTCCACTAGTGATATCGTTTCTTAAACTGAAGTCAAACCTTTATAAACTACTCCAAACCGAAGTACCGCTTTCTTCGAGTGAAGCCAAGCCTGTCGCTTCGTTAAGGTGAAGCCATGCCCATATAAACCAATGTTTGAGATGATTTTGTCACAATTAAATTTGATTAAAATATAATTAAAATTGAGACTTGTATACTATTAAATTATGGCTTAAATATAGATCTCAGTCAAACATAAATCATGTTCGAATTTGATAAAAAATTGAGCTAAATTTGGATCTAAATCATTAGAAAATTCGAGCTCAAAGTAGGCCTAATCCAAATAGACTAATTTGGCTGAATTTTTGGACCATAATTGGGCCCAAAATTTATTTAAAATTTGAGCCAAAAGGACAAAATGCAAAAATTTTGCAAATAAGCTTTTGGATTAAATAAATATTCATAAATAGGTTTTAGCCCAATTTTTCTTACAAATAAATTCCTGGAATAAGAATTTTATAGAAAAATTTAATAAAATTATAAATTATAAATTAATATTGCAAAATTTAGATTTTATTGATAAACCCCTCAAGAGATTAATAATTATAATTCGATCCTTATAAAATCTTGTACTTGCGAATAAACGGTCCAAAATTTTATATTTACAAATAAACCCCTATATTTTTAATTTTTTATAAATAAGTCTCTTAAAAATTTTTATTTATAAATAGATCTAAATTTTGTTCAAAAAGAACCCTAAAAATTTCAAAACTTTATGAACAAGTTTTTTTTATAAAAAAACTCCTAAAAATTTAAAAATTATAATTTAGTCTAATTTTTTTAAAAAATTACAAATAACCCCTCTATAATTTTTTATTCAGGATGACTACAAGTTTTAATTTATCATCTACAACAGATAAATTATCTCTTCACGTTCATCCAAATTTTTTAAACCGTATTTATATCTATTTTTCCATATCCATTTATTAAAAATTCAAACAAAGGAGATCGTTTACAACCCAACTTCATCTCTTTGAGTCCTATATAAACCTATTGACTTGAAAAAAAGGCATCAAGTGCTGTTTGGTTTGATTTTAGGATTAAAATCAATATCAAGATTAGTGAACTACTTTTGTAAACTAATATCTTTTTATCAGAATTAACTCTATAATAATTTAAAATTCAAAAGACTATTTAATTTTTTATAATAATTTAATTTAATAGCAGTGTAAAATAAATAATATTAATTTTATAAGAAAAAAATATTCTGAAACGAGGCAATCCTGATGTTGTTCCCAAAGTAAACGGTGCCTTAAAGATCAGAACATGGGGATCAAAGATCAAAAAGTTAGAGGAGAGAAACTAGATCATTAAGGAGGAGTATATCAAAAGCCAAAATTCGATAAGAAGGAAGAGAAAAGATGTAAGTTCTTATCTTATTTGTTGCTTCTCTTTTTTTTTTTCCTTCAATTTTCTTCTTGGCAAGGACTCTTTGTTGCATGCCTTCGACCTTAACCCTATAGCCTCCATCTAAACTCCGTTCTCATGCGGCCAATCCCTCTGTCTCTACAACCTCCATCACTGCCAATTCCTCCTACCTCGTATAATCACCGGAGATCATCTTTGCAATCTTATTCCTTTCTCTGATAGGGAGAAAACTCTAGAGTGTCTGCCATCATCGATTACCCAGAGTGGCTCCAAAAGGCCATCTTCGGTGGTTCCCTACACGGTGCCGATCTTGATACTGGATATAACAGTTGGGAATCTCCCCCATGGCGATCTCTTCTCACTTTGACCCAAGCAATACTTCTCCCATCACCAAAAGCCCCCCTCCGGAGATTGGATGCTCAAGCATGCTAGTGTCGATTGGCTTCGTTCCTCCTCCCACCTCAATGACTTCCTGGGTCACCTCAAGAACCGCATCACCACCGGCCCTTGTCGTGCCTCCACTGCCCGAGCCCATGAACCATATTTGGCACTCGAATCCGCGAGCCACCATAGACCAACCACCGCCGAACCGGCCTCCTTTCCACCATTATTGAGCCACCACGTTGCTGCCTACGCCTGCATCAGATGGCGTCCTATTATTGTTATAGGTTGGATTTGACTAGATCCTACCGGATCCAGCCATGAGATCAGGGGGTAGGGCCCACTAAGAAGCCAAGCTAGATTTGGCCGAAATGGCTAGATTTTGGTGGAGAAGGGACTCGGCCACCATGGCCCAACCTGTTCAAAGATGGCAAACACTTGACACCACTATGGTTACCCATGGCCTCTCGAAGATGGCACAGTCTCACATCCAAGCTAGCCTTCGGGCTTGCACACAACCATCCTTCGAGCTGGCATCCCAATTAGCCTTTGAGCTTGCATTCAGTTAACATTTGGACTCACACTCAGCTAACCTTTGGGCTTGTTATCAGCCGATATTTGACTTTGAACTCAGATAGCCTTCGGGCTTGCACCCAACCATCCTTTGAGCTCGCATCCCGATTAGCCTTTGAGCTTGCATTCAACCAACATTTGGGCTTGTTATTAGCTGATATTTGGCTTTGTACTCAGTCAGCCTTCTAGCTCATATCCAAGCTAGCCTTCAGACTCACACTCTGTCAACCTTTAGGCTCATACTTAGTCAACCTTTAGGCTTGCATCCAAGCTAGCCTTCGGACAAGCATCTAGCTAGCCTTTGGGTTCACACTTAGCCAGTATTCGGGCTTATACCTTAGCCAACCTTCGGGCTCACACTTAGCTATCCTTCAGGCTCATAGTTAGCTAGTCATTGGGCTTGCATCTAGTCAACCTTCAAGCTCACATCTGCCCAGCCTTCGGTCTCGCATTCAGCCAGCCTATAGGCCAGCATATAGCTAGCCTTTGGCCTTGCACCTCAGCTATTCTTCGAGCTCAAACTCAACTAGTCTTTGGGCTTACGCCTGAGCTAGCATTTAGGTTCACACTCAGCTAGCCTTTGGTCTTGCACCAGGCCAGCCTTCGAGTTTGCATTCAAACTAGCCTTCAGGCTCGCATCCAACTAGCCTTTGAGCTCACACTTAGCTAGCATTTTGGCTCATGCCTTAGCCAACCTTTGGGCTCGTGCTTAACTAGCTTTTGAGCTCGTATCTAGCTAGCTTTCAGACTCACACCTAGCCAACATTCAAGCTCGCATCCAACTAGCCTTCGGACTCGCACTCAGTTAGCATCCGAGATCATAATTAGCCAGCCTTTGAGCTCACATCTAGCTAGCTTCAAGCTTGGACCAAGTCAGTCTTCGGGCTTGCACCTTAGCTAGTCTTCGGGCTCACACTTAGCCAGCCTTTGGACTCACATCTAGCCAACCTTCGAACTCACACTTAGCCAGCCTTCGAGCTCATATTTTAGCTAGCCTTTGGGCTTGCATTTAGTCAGTCTTTAAGTTCATACTTAGATAGCCTTCGGGCTCACATCCAAACCAACCTTTGAACTCACACTTAGCCAAACTTTGAACTTGCACCTTAGCTAGTCTTCGGGCTCACACCCAACCAACATTCAGACTCACATTTAGCTAGCCTTTAGGCTTGTACTCAGCCAGCCATTATGCTCACACTCAGCCAACCTTCGGGCTCATATCTAAATCATCCTTTGGACTCACACTTATCTAACCTTTAAGCTTGCATCTAACCAACCTTCGCATTCACACGTAGTTAGCCTTCTGGCTTGCACCAGCTAGCCTTTGAGCTTGCATCCAACCAGCCTTTGGGGTCTCACCCAGCCAACCTTTGGACTTGCATCCAAGCCAATCTTTGGGCACACAATCATTCAACCTTTGGGCTCATACTCAGCTAGCCTTTGAGCTCACATCTTGCAAGCCTTCAGGCTTATACCTTGCCAATCTTTGGGCTCGCATCCAGTCAATATTCAAGCTCACACTCAGCTGACCTATAGGCTCACACTTAGCTATTCTTCGGGCTTGTATCTCGCTAGCCTTCAAGCTTACACTTAGCCAGCCTTTAAGCTCGCATCTACCTGGCCTTTGTGCTAGCACCTTAGCCAGTCTTTAGGCTCGCACTCAGCTAGCCATCGGGCTCTCACCCGGCCAGACTTCAGGCTCACTCCTATCCAGTCTTTGGGCTCGCACCTAGCCAATCTTTGGGCTCACATCCTGTTAGCCTTCAAGCTCACACTTATCTTACCTTTTGGCTCACATTTAGCCAGCCTTCAAGCTTGCTCCAAACTACATCTTTGGAATCACACTCAGCTAGTCTTCGAACTTGCAGCCAACCTTTGGACTCACACTTAGCCAGGCTTCAGGCTTAGGCATTAGTCAGCCTTTGGGCTTGCACTCAACTAGCCTTTGGACTCACATCCAAGACAACTTTCAGGCTCGTACTTAGCTAGCCTTTTAGCTTGTACTTTAGCTAGTCTTTCTCTCACACTCAATTAGCCATTGGATTTGCAATCAGTCAATCTTCAGATTCATATCTAAGCCAGCCTTCGATCCCTCACTTAGCCACCCTTCAAACTCTTATCTTAGCCAGCCTTGGGGTTCACACTTAGCCAGCCCTTTGGCTCGCATGTAACTATCCTTTAGGCTCACACTTAGCCAGACTCAAGCTTATATCCAGCCAGCCTTTGGGTTCACACTCAGCCAGTCTTTGGGCTTACATTCAAACTAGCCTTAAAGCACGAGCCTTCGAGCTTGCATCTACCAAGCCTTCGAGCTGACACTTAGCCAGCCTTCGAGCTCGCATCTAGCTAGCATTCTGGCTCACACTCAGTTGTCCTACGAGCTCACACGTAGCCAACCTTCGAGCTTGCTCCTTAGCTAGCCTTCAGGCTTGTACTTAGCCAGCCTTTAGGCTCATATCTACTTAGCCTTCAGGATTACACTTAGCTAGCCTTCAAGCTCGTGCCTTAGCTAGCCTTGGCCTCGCACTCAACTAGCCTTCGGGCTTGCACCAAGCTAACTTTCAAGCTCACATCCAACCAACATTCGTGCTCACACCTTAGCTAACCTTCAAGCTCATACCTAGCCAGTCTTTGGGCTCGCCCTAAGCCAGTCTTTGGGCTCATACTAAGTCAGCTTTTGGGCTCATATGTCAATCAACCATTAAGCTTACACTCAGTTAGCCTTCGGGCTCACATCTAGCAAGCCTTAAGGCTTGCACTTAGCCAGTCTTTAGGCTCGCACCCAGCCAACCTTCAGGTTCTCATCCAGCCAGCCTTTGGGCTCACACCTAGCCAGCCTTTAGGCTCACATCCAACTAGCTTTAAAGTTCACATCTTAGCTAGCCTTCAGGTTCACACTCAACTAGTCTTCGAGTTTGCATCTAACTAGCCTTCAAGCTCACACTTAGCCAGCCTTCTGGCTCACACCTTAGTCAACCTTCAGGCTTGCACTCAATCAGCCTTCAGGCTAGCACTCAATCAGCCTTCAGGCTCACACTCTATCAGCCTTCAGGCTCACATCCAAGCTGGCCTTTTGGCTCACACTTAGTCTACCTTTGGGCTCGCATATAACTAGCCTTTAGGCTCACATGTAGCCAGCCTTCAAGCTTACTTTCAGCTAGCTTTTGGGTCACTCTCAGCTAGCCTTCGGGCTCACATCCAAGTAAGGCTTCGTGCTCGCACTTAGCCATCCTTTAGACTCGTACCATAGCCATCCTTCGGGCTCGCATCCAGCCAATTTCAATACGCACTTAACTAGCCTTCAAACTTGCACCTAACCAGCCTTTTGGCTCGCATCTAACTAGCCTTTAGGCTTGCATCTAGCCAACCTTTGAACTCACACTCAACCGACCTTCGATCTCACACTTAGCCAACCTTCGGGCTCACGCCTTAGTAAGCCTTTGAGCTCACACTTAGTTAGCCTTCAAGCTTACACTCAGCCAGCTTTTGAGCTCGTATCTCAACCAGCCTTCAGGCTCACATTTGGCTAGTCTTTGGACTCAAACCTAGTCAGCTCTTGAGCTTATGCCTCTAAGTTAGCTTTCGAGTTTGCAAAGTAAGCCGACCTCCTAGTCCGCACATTTAAGGTCAGGCTATAGGTTTGCCTAAAATTATCATAAACAGCTAACAACTCTCAAATCAAACTTCTTAACATAAAGTAGCTCAATCACATTGAAATCAAACTCATCCAAAACAAATGGATAATGGTCAAGTTGACTCAAATGGACTAAAACCTGAATCAAACTGGACTCAAAAAAATCCAAATTAAGTTAACATAAATCAAATAAACTTAGGCCCAACCTTGATTAGATCTAAGTTGGGTCAATTTAAAATCAAGTTAAATCAAGATTGAACTAAGCTCAAAGTCAAATTAGAGCCAAGCTAGACTGAGCCTGAACTAAAACTGAGTTGAACTAAATTGACTTGAACTTGAACTGAAGTCCATCAAGATATAAATGAGAACTTGATGAAGGTCCAACACAAGCTCGAACTCAACTCAAGTTAAACAAAGGCAAACTCAAATCCAAACTATGTTAGTCTGGATAAAACTAAATAGGGTCAAACTGAGTCCCACTAGATGTGCTAAACCTTTGGCAATCCTCCAATGTTATGAACAAAAGGTGATATTACCACCCTGACCTGAACCATAATTAGTTTGAATAGAACTATATAAGATCAAACTGAGTCTTGTTGGGTGTGCTACAAAAGCCTTTAGCAATACTTCAAAGTTATATCCAACTCTATAAGTCGTTGGTGATACTGCAAAAATATAAGGGCTACATTCACAGTAACTAAGCAAAAAAAACCTCTAAGCCCCACTATGAACAAGGGTAATCCTTAGAAGCTACCAACATTTGGAGGAGATGGAGAAGTGGAACGATCCAATGATCTCCAACCAAGGCTCAAAAAGAAATACGCTTTCAAAATAGAAAGTGTGGGTAAAATTTTTCAAGTTGTACTAAAGTTAGGCCTTCAATTGATAGAATCCAAGAGACTAGGTGAGGCCAATAAAATAGATCACCCTATTATCCTTACCATAGAGTTTTGGGGTATACCATGAACAACTGCTATGTGTTCAAATATTGGGTCAAGAAGCAACACGAAGAAGGCAAGCTAACTCTCTTGAAGGTAGCCCTATTGGAAATACCCACTGAACATATCAGTTATATTACTGTGTTTGAGGATCATGAACCACTTGCTGAAATCCTTTTTGAAGAAGAAGCACAATGTACTCCTAAACAAAGGCACGTATGGAATCTCTACATTTCAAAAAGGCTTAAGAAACTGATGAAGAAAATAAATAGAAACCTTGGAGAGCCTGGATGGTGATAAAAAAAAGTCTCATCAGAGCAAATCACCATACCTGCTCGAGGCATCAAGAAGAGAAAGAATAGAAGCAAGAAGACAAAGTTGGTTCAGCCAAATGAATACGATATCAAGAAATCAGCCATCCAAGAATACATCGATACTTTGGATGAATATGTTTAAAGAGAAAGAAGTCAAGTAACTCTTGAAGAATTCCTTCCTGATAAACTCAAAGTTTTACTAGATAACCCTGATGTAGGAAATGAAAAAAGTGAACCCTTGGATATGCTCTACCATATTTACCGCCGAAGGTTTACAACCAAGTTGATCACCACCCCATCACTTCAATGATAAGGAAATTCAGGATTCAAGGTAAGAAGAAGTGAATAGATTTGCTAAAGATAATACTGATGAAATGAGAGATCTCATAAGTCTTTCTGATAGCTACTCTCAAGATGACTGTCGTAGAGAGTAGTTTACTCGTGAACATGACTATAGCATGCTCAAACTATACCTAGATATTGTGAAAGAGCTAGCTACAACTAATATGAGGTTTGTTAAGGGGCAAATGCAAATGTTGAACAAACACATGTAGGCTATAATTGCCCACATGGAAAGTGCGACAAATACAACCACCATGCTTTGTGAAGGAGTCAAGAGGATAGAGAAGGTCCTAGCAAAAAAGGCAAAACTATATAAAAGACCTTATAAGACTGGTGAAAAATCACTTACTGACTCTCCTCAAGATTAGGATGACCATTTGTGCCATTTACTTCAGAAATTGGTCGAAAAAGCTAGACACTATCGAAGAGAGTTAGCTAAGTCTATACCCTCTTGTCACATGGTGACTCATACATCTGAGGCAAATACTAACAAGCTGCTATCCTAGCCTCCATCAAGCAATCTAGTAATAAATACTCAACCCTCTAGGTTAAATGAAGTCCAATCCTGGAGCCTATGAAAGGGTGCGCTTTGCCAACTCTAGAAGAATTATGCAAACAAGGCATAAACAAAGAATATGACTCATGTTTGACTCAGAACAACTTTATGGCTGATTCAGAAGGCCCTATATTAGCAAGCACCAAAGGAAGAAGTAGGCATTTTGGGAGAGGATCAAATGAGCTAATGTTAAAGCTCATTTCACCCCCCCCCCCCCCCCCCCCCCCCCACCCCAAAACCCACCCCCCAACACCCCAAAATCAAATCAATTTGAATATTCATAGTCAAGCCAGTCTAGACATCCACATAAGAGACATCCTAAATATAAAGTCCTAGAGAAGGTTATGCCACCAGATGAAATAGAAGAGTTCATCCAAAGAGTTTCTAAAGATCTTTTTATAAGAAAGCCTTGCATGTCTAATTTTGATATTGAATAGGATGATTATTAGTTAGTTACATTCTCCAACAATATTCAAGAAAGTACTGACTAAGGACAAGGGTCCACTACTTATTGTCATATGATTAGCCTCAGGCATGATTTTGAAAATGAATCTTATTGGTCTCATGATGACAGGTTTCAACTAAGGTGAGAAAACTAGATATAACTCTGAGATGAAAAGGTACCACCTCCGAAATAAGCTCCAATGACTAGGGACAAGAATACCCCCAAAGACAAGGAAAAAAATTTAGATAAATGAGGATATTGAGCCTTTGTAAGCTAAACTTGCACTAAAAAAGATGGAATACAATATAGTAACTCACCTCAAGAAAATCCCTACTATGTTGATTGTGTTTGATGCTTTGATGATGTAACAAGAACTCAGAGATACATTAGTGCATATCTTGTAGAATCCAGCTAACTACCAAATATATTTTGTTGAAAAGAAGATGAAGGCGTCCTTGTATACATGCCAATCTCTTGCTATCACTTTCACAAATGATAAGCTGCTACCTGGAACAACATAGCACAATAGACCATTGTATGTCACAAAAAATAGCAATGGAATCAAGATCAATCGCATCCTGATAGACCCAGGTTTCTCAGTCAATTTGATAACTCTCTGAACTTTAAGAGCTCTAATTTTTAATGTGTGCCACCTATCATCTGAAATTTTAACCATACAATGGTTTAATTAAAACAACCAAAGAGCTTTGGGAGGCATAACTATCCCACTGAAAGTGGGTAAGTTAATGATAGTTGCCAAGTTTTATGTGATCAATACTAATGAGTTGTACAAAGCACTGTTAGAGAGGCCATGGCTACATGAAAACAAAGTACTACCATCAACCATACATCAATACTTCAAATACTTTGAGGATGATGAAGAATACTGAATTGATAGAGATGTACATCCTTTTGATGTTCATGAGGTACGTTACGATGATACAAAATACTATTAGAGACCCGACACTGATAGGGGGTTTGCTTTCATCAATCAAGTAAATCAAAAGATTGCTAGCCTGATCTTTACTCCTCCTCACTTAGGAATCGATTCTGATCCATCCTTTTCAAATGAAGAAGCCTCATAAGTCTACATGGGTGGTTATACTTCTGACGAAGATGATAACAGGTATCAAACAGAAAATACTCTTCTTATTGCTAAAGTTCCAAAATGCTCACTTAAGCTGTTAGATGAGCTAAGCATCAATATCGTGAAAGAACTAATAACTTTCTACATTCCTCCATGACACAAAGGAGAAAAGAGAATGCTATTTTATAAGGTAATTCCTTGTACCCCCAAGCCTACATGAAATCCTAGGGACTGAAGATCTAGCGAATGATAATGACCATCAACCGATAGTCATGCCTAAATATTTCTCATACCAGCTTCATCAGCTAATTGACAAATCTGGCTATGGACATTCACAAACAAAGAGAGAGAGTCATTTCTTTAGGAATCTATAGAATCCACCCCAAGGACATGCCTACATTCCTGAGAGAGGACATGCCTACATTACTCCAAACACCCACACATGCCTTATGGTCACTATTGAACCTCTTTCTGATATTCAGGATGATCAAATGATATCAATACCCCTTGATATGTGCACTGAGGTGGCTATGACTTTTCATACATCACAAGAAGGTGACATCCTCAGTGAAATTTCATCAAAACTTAAAAAAGGGGGCATGATGCAGTTGAAATGCCTTCAAATGAACCTTCACCAAACCTCACTCGACATGATGAATTGCTTGGTGAAGAAATAATCCTCAAACCAAAAAGAAGCTCCATTAGAACTTGAGAATGGGGAGCAACCCACAATTGATAAACTAATGGAGATCAACATAGGCTCAAAGGAGGACCCCAAGCTGACTTTTATCGGCACTTAACTTTCAGAGGAAAGCCAAACCTAGTGCTCAAAGAGTACATTAAATGATTCACATAGAGTTAGAAGGAGATGTCTGGTCTAGATCCTAAAGTTGTCATCCACAAATTGGCCATCAATCCTAAGCTTCCACCTGTCAAACAAACACCTAGAAAGATAAAACTTAACCTAGAGTAGAAGGTGATAGAAAAAATAAAGAAACTAATCAAAATAAGTTTCATTAAAGAGGAAAAATGCACAGATTATGTGGCAAGCATTGTGCCAATCAAGGAAAAAAATGGTCAAATTCACATTTGTGTGGATTATAGGGACTTGAATAAAAAATATTCAAAAGATAATTTTCCATTGTCAATAATAAAAATAATAATTGACAACATGACTAATTTCAAAATATTCTCTTTCATATATGATTTTTCAAGATATAACCAAATCAAAATGCATCCTAATGATGAGAAACATATGGCCTTCAGGATGCTAATTAACATTTACTACTATAAGGTGATTCCCTTTCAGCTCAAGAATGCAGGCACCACTTATCAAAAGGTCATGACTCAATTCTTTGATGACCTCATACACCAATTAGTGAAATGTTATGTCGATAACTTGGTCATCAAAACTAAGCCCAAAGATAGGCATATCCAAGACCTAAGAGCGGTATTCGACCGTCTTAGAAAATATAACCTAAAAATGAATCCTATGAAGTGTGCTTTTGGCATATCATTGGAAAAATTTCTCAATTTTATTGTTAGACATCGAGGGATTGAAATTGATTCATCTAAGATTAAAGCTATTTTAGATATATCACAGTAATCTAAATCAATTGATGTCATTCTAAGGTCTACTTGCATATATAAGAAGATTCATTTTAAACCTCTCTGAAAAATATAAGTCTTTTTTCAAGTTGATGAAGAAAGATACTTCATTCATCTAGGATCAAGACTATTAATAGGCCTTTGAAGAGATTAAGTAGTATCTCCTAAAGCCACCAGTTCTAGCAGTGCCTTTGCCTAATAAAACCTCTTATCCTCTATATTGCAGCAATAGAAGGGTCCCGAGGGCACTTCTTGCCCAAAATAATAATGAGGATAAAGAAAATACACTCTACTATCTAAGTAGAATGCTAGTAGGGGCAGAAAATAACTACTGTTCCATCGAGAAGCATTGTCTAATGCTCATATTCACAGTTAAGAATCTGAGAAATTATTTGCTTTCTCATTAAGCCATTTTAATATCAAAGATTAATTCCATAAAGTACTTGATGATTAGGCTTGTACTCACTAGGAGGCTAAAAAATGGGCTTTAATCCTCATGGAATATAATATCAAATTTACTCTTGAAAAGACATTCAAGGGGTAAGCCTTCATCGATTTTCTCATAGCTCACCCAGTACCGGACGATTCTCCTCTGAGTTACGAGCTCCCTGATGAAGAAATCTATTTGGCCAAAGAAGGAGAACCTTACTGAAAACTATGTTTTGATAGAACATCATCCATCAAGCCAGGGACTACTTCTGTGTTGTCTCTCACTGGGTGATCTCATCATCCTTCAGTCAACTACTTCTGTGCTATCTCTCGGACAAAGAGACCAAAGAGGTTCTATATAAAATGCATTTTGGAGTCTAATGAGATCATCAGTTGGGCCTAAAAATGATGATGATGATTAAGTGTATGAGCTACTATTGATCCACGATGGTAGGAGATTATATCGAGTACACAAGAAGATATCATTTATACTAAATTCATGGTGACTTCATTCATCAACACCCAAATTCTCTGCATCTGATAGTGTCCTCATGACCATTTAAGGTATGGGGTATAAACGTTATTAGCCCAATCCAGTCATTTCCTCTAGAGGCCATCATTTAATACTAGCAGCAATCGATTATTTCTCTCGGTGGGCTAAAATAATTCCATTGAAAGAGATAAAAGTGGATGCTATTATCTACTTCTTTCAAGAAAAATATTTTGTACCAATTCGATATCTCTTGAAGGATCATTTCTGATAACGGACCATCCTTTGAAAGCTTCAAGATAGGATGATTCGCGTATCGCCATAAAATAGATTGAACATATTCATTCATCTACAATGCGAGAGCCAATAGGCTCACTGCGACATTTAACAAGACCCTTTCCAAGATTTTAAAGAAAGTTGTTGCCAGAAATAAGAAAGACTGGAACTAAAATCTTGCTAAGGCACTATGAGTCTATCGCACCATATATTGAACTCCTACCTAAATAACGCCATATGCATTGGTATTCGAAATTGAGGTAGTCTTGTCACTGGAAGTGCAAATTCTCTCTCTAAGGATTATCTTGCAATAAGAAATCACAAGAGAAGATAATGTTCGTCTTTTCCTTAACGAGCTAAACTCTTTGGACGAGACAAAGCCCGCGACACAACAAAACCTAGAAATATATTGAGCACAAATGGCTAGGGCCTATAATAAGATGACTCGACTTAAGTCATTCCAGAAGGGAGAAATAGTTTTACTTCTAAGAAAATCCATAATCTCGAATCAAAATAAGAAGGACAAGTTCAAGTCTAATTGGGAAGACCCTTATATTATTGAAAGGGTATTTAAAAGGGGATCCTACCAACTGATCAGTGATAAAGGAGAAAGGCCTATGCACCAATGAACAACCGATTTATCAAAAAGTACTATGCCTAAGCCCTGAGAGAAATAATAACCAAAGGTGCCTATGTTTTGTTTATGACGGAATGTTCAATTTTCTCAAAAAGGAATGCTTGGTCAAGCATGCATTTTATATTTCTCGAGATAAAATATGGACACAACTTTATCCATCTTATGTGGTTACTAAGCCCACATTTGCATGACATATTAAGTCCACTTTTATATGACAACTCAAGTCCACTTTCATGTGGTAACCCAAATCCACTTTCACGTAACAAACCAAGTTCACTTTCATATGACAAACCTAAGTCCACTTCTACATAGTAAACTAAGTTGACTTTTACATGACCAAATAAGTCCACCTTCACGTGATAAACCAAGTCCACTTTGATGTGTCAACTTAAGTCCATTTCTACGTGACAAACCAAGTCCATCATTATATGAAAATCAAGTCCACTCTCACATGCAATTCAAACTCATACAATCAACTCCTAAAATATCGATGCAGGGGCAAGTAGTTGAAATTTGCACATTCTCCTCTCATCAAAACTCAAGAAGAGGTTGCGAATGTAACAATTTGTTTAAGGTAATTTTTACCATAATCAAAATTAATTAAAATATGATTAAAATTCAGATATATGTGCCACTAAATTATGGCTTAAATATGGGTATCAATCAAACTTAAATTGTGTTTGAATTTGATTGAAAATTGAGCTCAAATTCATTGAAAATTTTGAGCTCTAACTAGGCTTAATCCAAATGGATTAATTAGGCTGAATTTTTGGATCAGAACTGGTTCCAAAATTCATCTAAAACTTAGACCTAATAATAACATATAAAAATTTTACAAAAATGCCCCTGAATTAAATAATTTTTTATAAATGAGTCTTTGATTTGATCTCGGCCCAATTCTATCTCTTCATGAGTATATAAAAATCTATAAAAACTTACAAATTAAAAAAAATAATATAAAAGTGATCAAAAAGAGAGATCAAAGGACCGTAGGAAAGAAGATTGGTGAATCAATAAATACAGCAGAAAATTAAAAATAGAATACAATCCGATAAGTTTTGCCACGTAGCTTTGTTTCATCCTTCTCTTTTTTGTCACTTGTACACTACAGTTATGTCCAACCATCTGCCACTACAGGCCTCTCGCTATCCATCCGTGAGCCACCTCCAGTGCCCATAGTCATCGGCCATCACCGTCTCATCCCCCCGGCCTGCCCCATCGGATCTTCAACCTAGCCGGAAACTCTACTGTGCTGACACTGTGCCAGTGAGCTCGCTGCAACCTTCACAATTTTCATTCCCATCATTGTTCATGCCTGGCCGCCTCATCACCACCGCCGCCGCCCAAGCTGCCCACCCCTTTGTCGCCGGTCCGGGAAGTTAACCTTGCCGCCTCTCCACCTAGCTGACCCGCACCGAGCTCCAGTCTTACCTCACTGCATCGGCCTTACCGCCGACCATGCCCATGGCCGGCTTCCCGTAGTCTTCCTCGCCACTCATGTCCATCGTGAACCCGACCACGGCCAAGATTGCCCTCACCACTGAATCTCTCCCCGCCGGCGATTCAAGCTCCTCAAGATCAGCCGCTATACTGCCAAGATCGACCTCGCCATCAGATCTCTCCCAGCTGGCGATCCCTCCCGCGCGGCCTCTTCCTTTGCCGGCTTGCACTCACAAGGCTGCCTTGCCTGGTACCGGCATGCGGTAAGGCTGGATCCTGTCAGAAAAAATGAGGTACGGCACCTCCCCACCCTGCCTCGGCCAAGACAACCGGATCTAACCTTTTCTGAGTAGATTCGGCTGGGGAAGAGGCTAGACCGCAACCAACCTCATCATGGAAGCAAGGTTTCTTTTGATGTTTGAAGAATGAAGCCACCTAAAAACATAAAAAAAAAAAAAGAAGAAGTTTATGCTAAAAAAAGTTTGGCCAAAAATATAGATGAAAGAAGTGTTGGGCTTAAAGGAGAAAATAATAATAATAATAATAATAATAATAATAATAATAATAATAATAATAATAAAGTTTATTGTGATTTAAAAGAGAAAAAAAGAGAAAATTTCGGTAAAAAAATAAAAAAAAAAAGCTCTCGATAACACCACAGCCATTTGTGGCCTTCATCGATGAAAATGGTGAATCAATGACTTTGTTGCGATCACCATGGTGCTCCAAAGACAGTAATAAAGATAATAATGAAGACGGCGAACTTATGATCATGTTGTGGTCACCCATGACCCCTCGAAGATAGCAGATTTCCACCACCTAGCTAGCATTCCGGTTAACTCTTAACCAACCTTCGAATTCACACCCAGCTAACCTTCGGGCTCACATCTAAACTAGCCTTCGAGCTTACTCCAAGCCAGCCTTCGGGCTCACTTCTAAGTTAGCTTTCAGGCTTTTTCTTGGTCAGGCTTTGAGCTTGCACCCAGCTAGCCTTTAGGTTTGCATCTAAGTTTGTCTTTGAGCTTGCACTTAGCCAGCCTTTAAGCTCGCACTTAGTTAGCCTTCGGGCTCGCACTCAGCCAGCTTTTGAGCTCGTATCTAAGCCAACCTTCATGCTCGCATTCAGTTAGCTTTCAAGTTCACATCTAAGCTTGCCTTCAGGGTTACATCTAAGCCAACCTTCGAGCCAACTTCTAAGCCAGTCTTTGAGATCACTCAACTAGTCTTTCGGCTCACACTTAGTTAGCCTTCAAGCTCATATCTTATCCAGTCTTTGGGTTCACACTCAACAAGCCTTTAAGCCCCTATTCAGCTAGCTTTTGAGATCGTGTCTTAGTCAGCATTTGGGCTCACATTCAGCCAACTTTCGAGTTCAAATCTTATCCAGCCTTCGAGCTCGCACTCAATCAGCCTCAAGCTCGCACTCAACTAACCTTCAGGTTTGCATTCAAGTCAGCCTTTAGACTCACATCTTAGCCTATCTGCGGGCTCACATCTAAGCAAGTCTTTGGAGTCACACCTAGTCAACCTTTGAGCTCACTCTAGGTTAGCTTTTAAGAGCACAAACAAAACTAACATTTAGGTTTACATATTTAAAGCTGGACTACGAGTCTGTCCAAAATCATCATAAACAGCTAATGATCCACAAATCAAATTGATTAATATGAAATGAACTCAATCACAACAAATGGATAAAGGCCAAGCTGACTCGAATGGACCTAAACACATAGACTAAAATCCAAATTGAGTTAATATAAACTTAGACTCAACCCTAGTCATGGCTTAACATAAAATCAAGTTAAGTTCAAATCAAATCCAATCAAAATGGAACTAAGTTCAAATCAAACCCTGAATGGGTCAAGTCAAGTTTAAATTAAAAAGACAAACTTAAAGTCAAACAAAAACCAAGCTAAGCTAAGCCTGAACTGAAATCAAGTTGAGCTAAATTGATTTGAACTCGAACTGAAGTCCATTAAGATGCAGACCTAGACTCAATAAAGGTCCAACACAAGGTTGAACTAGACTCAAGGTAAATAAAATTAAACTCGGACCTAAACTAAATAGGGTTAAACTAAGTCCCATCTAATGCACTAAACCTTCGGCAATACTCTAAGGCCATGAACAATGGATAATGTTGTTGTCCTATCCTGAACTTGAATTAGTTTGAATAGAACTAAATAAAGTCAAAATGAGTCTTATCGGGTGCACTACAAAAGTATTTAGCGACATTTCAAAGTGATACCCAACTCTATAAGTCATTGGTGATACTATCAAATTAAAGGAGTTAATACCAATACGCTCAACATTGTTGGTCACACTTCAAACCTAGTCAACCACAAAAGTCATTAATGGCATGTCTACCAAGCTAAGCCAACTCAAAAGCATTAGCAATGCTTTAAATCAAACCAAATTAAGGTAGCCTTGAACTTGTTTAGTCAGTCAATGCAATGTCTTGCTCAAAAGAAATTAATCACTAATACGCTCTAAGTTAGCCACATTTCAAAGCTATATCCAACTTTATAAGTTGTTGGTGATACTATCAACCCAAAAAAGTTAATCGCCAATACGTTCAAAACTATTGGCCACACTTCAAAGCTATATCCAACTTTATAAACCATTGATGATGCTATCAAATCAAAAAGTTAATCGCCAATAAGCTCAAAGTTATCAATCACACTTCAAAGCTATATTCAACCTCATAAGTCATTGGTGACGCTATCAAAATAAAATAGTTAATTGCCAATATGCTCAAAGTTGTTGGCCATACTTCAAAACTAGTCAACTCCATAAGCTATTGATGATGCATCTTCCAAGCTACACAACTTTATAAGTTGTTGGTGTGCCATCAAATCAAAGAAGTTAATCGCCAATACACTCAAAGCTATTGCCATACTTTAAAGATATACCCGACCTCCTAAGCCGTCGGTGATGCTACCAAATGAATGGAATCAACCAATAATACACTCAAGGTTGTTGGCCACACTTCAAGCTAGTCAACCCCGCAAGCAGTTGACGACGTGCCCTTTCATGCTAGTTAACCTTACAAGTAGTTGACAATATGCCCTTCAAGCTAGCTAGCCCTAGAAGGAGTTGGCAATGCATCTTCAAGCTATACCCAACCTTACATGCTTTTGGTGATACTGCTCAAAATTAATAAAGTTATCGTTTACACACTATTGGATATAGAAATACTTCAAAACTAAACAAGTTATTGCCTATACCCTATCGGCTACAAAAATACTTCAAAATCAAAGAAGTTATTATCTACATCTTATCAGTTATGGAGACACTTCAAAATCAAAAAAAGCTATCATATATACCTTATCAGTTATGACAATAATTCAAAATAAAAAAGTTATTGTCTATATTCTATCAGCTATGAAAACATTTCAAGGTTAAAGGAGTTCGCCGACGTCTTATTAACCAATGAAAATACTCCAATCCAAATGAAGTTATCACTAATGTCTTATTGGCTAACGAAAATACTCCAACTTAAATAAAGTTATCGCCTATGTCTTATTGGCTATAAAAATACTTCAACAAACCCCAAAGAAGTTATTGCCAAAACTCAAAATTAATGGAAACACTTCAAATTAAGAAGTTATCACTAAAACTTAAAACTATTAGAAACACTTCAAACATTTTTCATTTTCTTCCACGGTTCAAGTTGGATGCCATGTAGTCCAGCACAAGGAGAGTGGGACAACATTACACATCAACTTCTTCTCCACTTTTTCTCTTTCTTTTCCTTTATTCTTTTTATATTTTCTATAATCCTATGTTAAACTTTATTGTAAAGTGACGGTATACCCTTGTTTAAGGCATGTACCATCTTTCTTAAATTAGCCAATTAATAATGTTTTTTTCTTTCTTTTATACCTCTATTTTATTAGCTAGGTTTCTTGCTTTAAGAGATTCTTGACAATTATCGAGGTAATTAATAATAGGGGCTTATACTTGTTGGAAGTTAATATTCTCACAATACCTGATAGTATACTTTAAATTAAAATAAATTTTGATTTGTGATTTGAGATCACTCCTCAAGGTCTTTGCTATCCCAAGTGGTCAATTTCGATCCCACACAAAGTCCATCAAGATACAAACTAGAACTCGATAAAGGTCCAACACAATGTCAAACTCGACTCAAGTTAAATAAAGTCAAACTTGAACTCGAACTATATTAGTCCCGACGAAACTAAATATGGTCAAACCGAGTTCGACTGGATATGTTGAACCTTCAACAATCCTCCAAGGTTAAGATCAAAAGGTGATGTTACCACCCTAATTTGAAGTAGAATTAGTTCAAGTAAAACTAAATAAGGTCAAATTGAGTCTTGTCAGGTATGCTACAAAGGCCTTTAGCAATACTACAAAGCTATATCCAACTCCATAAGTCATTGGTGATGCTATTAGACCAAAGAAGTTAATTTTCAATAGGCTCAAAGTCATTGGTCACACTTCGAAGCTAGTCAATCTTAGAAGTCGTTGATGACTCATCTTCCAAGCTAAGCAAACTCAAAAGTATTAGCAATATTTCAAATCGAATTGAACTAAGGTAGGCTTGAACTCGCTTAGTTAGTCAGGTATAATGCTTTGTTTAAAATATGTTAATCACCAACATACTCAAAATTATCGGTCACACTTCAAAGCTATATCTAACCCCCTAAGCCATTGGTGATGCTACCAAATTAAAAAAGTTAAATACCGATACGCTCAAAAGTTTTTGGCTACACTTCAAGTTAGTCAACCTCTAAAGCAATTGATACTACAATCTTCAAGGTAGCCGACCCTATAAGTAGTTAGTGATAAGCCCCTTAAGCTGGCCACTCCAGAAGTAGTTGGAGACACGTTCTTCAAGTTAGTAAATCCCCAAAGTAGTTGATGATGCACTCTTCATATTAGTCAACCCCCATAAGTAATTGACAACACGCCCCTTTAAGCTAGCCAACCCCAAAAGTAATTGGCAATGCACTCTTCAAGCTAGTCAACCCCAAAAGTAGTTGGCAATACGTTCTTCAAGCAAGTCAACTCCAAAAGCAGTTAATGGTGCATTTCAAGCTATTCAACCCCAAAAGAAGTTGACAATATGATTCTTAAAGCTATACCTAACCTTATAAGTTGTTGGTGATACTACCAAACCAAAAGGAGTTATCGCCTATGTCTTATTGGTCATGAAAATACTTCAAAAACCAAAGACGTTATCGCTTACACCTTATTGGCTATGAAAAATACTTCAAGATCAATGGAGTTATCGCCAACACTTTATTAGTTAACAAAAATACTCTAACCCAAATGAAGTTATTATCAATGTCCTATTGGTTAAAGAAAATACTTCAAATCACAAAGTTATTGCCAAAGCTCAAAGATTTCAAAAACACTTCAGGCAAATTTTAACAAGCTACTAGTAATGTCATCCAATGAATTTATCACCAAAGCTCAAAGCTATTGAAAATTCTTTGAACTTCTCCCATTCTATTTTATGTCCCATTGGATGATGCCATCAATACCTATTGAAGACCGAATCAATTTGAATCAGACACCACGTGGTCCAACACAAGAGGAGCGGGGCAGCAATACACATCAAAGTTTCTTTCCCACTATTTCTCTTTCTTTATTTTTTCATATTTTCAATAATTCCATTGTAAAATTTACTATAATATGAGGGCATACTCTTACTTAAGCCATGTACTATCTTTTTTAAAATTAATCAAATAATACTTTTTTTATTTTTTTGTCTCTCTATTTTATTAACTAAGTTTTTTATTTTAGGAAATTCTTGATAATTATCAGGATAATTAACAATAAGGGTTTGCACTTATTAGAAGTCATATTCTTATAACACCTGATAGCGCACTTTAAATCAAAATAAATATTGATTTGTGATTCAAGATCACTCCTTGGAGTCTTCGCTATTTTAGAAGGTCAATCTCAATCCCACAACCAATCTTTTTCTCATTGAGAAGATCCATTTCACATAGGAGTATTTGTACTCTCATACTTATAATATTTAGGAGTATTTACAAGTGAAAAAAATAATACATTTAATGCTCACTAAAAGATCACTCCAAAATTGAGAACAAGGCAAATGAGGATTTACTTTGAGATTTGAAAGTTTAGATCATTTGTTGGATAGAAGGCATGGAGAGCTTGATCGCTTCTCTAAATGATAAATGAGGTAGTAAAACTCATTAAGAGAAGCCCAATCATGCCTATTTATAATCCTTCAATTGAAATAAGCTATTAGGAGTGAAATTCTACTATTTGATTTGCACCAATGATAAAAAAATTAGCTATTAATCATGTAGATTTTGTGAATAAAATGTCCATTTCAAATAATCAGATATCCGATTGCAGTTTTATAGAGTTAGCTCAAAGCCCTACTAGACATTCGCTTTTGAACCAAATGTCCATTTCATGAATAGGACATTCAGTATTGAATCAGACATCCCATTCTGTCGAACCAAAATGCCAGCTGAACGTTCAATTCATGAATCGAATGTTCGATACTATTGCATGCTATATTATCACTGTAGCAGTTGCTATGGTAATTTTTGTAGCAATATTATAACAATTACTATAGAATCCTATGTGAAAATAGTCGAAACCAAATGATCTCAAAGCAAATATTCAATATGACTAAAAGAAATAAAAATCTAAACCTAGTCAATATTGATCTTAATCTTTTGAACATTCATTGAGCTCCTAAGTTGATCTTTTAGCTTCATTTGTAAGTTATCATCCTCTTTATTTTTGAGTCAACATCTTCAAGCTTTAATTTTGAAACTCAGTTCTTCACAAACATGGATGATCATTGAAAATCTTGAAACTTATCAAAACTTTAAAAAATTTATTAAATACTAGTTTGATAATCATCAAAATTCAAAAGACAACATGGGGTACTCCTGATGCACACAAAAGGGCATTTTGTTGTAGAGCTTTACAACCTTATCATTTTGGCCAACAATTTGGGTTTGATCAATGTTTTATCGAGGACATTCCTATTCCTTTTCCACCATTATGCCTAGGCCAAATTGCAAGTCACTAATTGCATATCACCTGGCTACAGGATGACTTAGAGTACTTTGTTCTTGATGTCAAGCAAGAGGCTAAGTCTCTCTATTTGTATGTTTTGACATGAGATAATAATGTTGGAGGATACTTTCATCATAACCTAGAGTTCTTATTCTCAGATGAGATCAATCCACACAACAAAGGGAAGTGGGCAATGAAGAACAAGCATCCAGAATAGCAAAAAGTCCAGAAGATTTCAACTTGAAATTGTGCAAATCTTGAACTAGATAAAGAAAAAGAAGCACCTCCACTTAAAATAAGTGATGGTTATTTTGGGGGTAATGTGGTCCCAAGATTGAGTGGATCGAAGGAACCAACCCGAGCATAATCCTCCTCCTTTGAATATTCTGAGGGATTTCATAACACCTAAAGGTAAATTTTCTTATGCTCATGTTTTTGTTTTTTTTAAAAAAAGACTAATTTTCATTCGTGAACCATTGGGGTATGGTCAACTAGATCTGTCATCGCCCACACCGACTTATTGGTCACCCAATGCGGATATATGACTAGTATAAGCCTTTCCATCATTGACACTGGCTCGTCAACCTCTTGTCATTGGTGTAGGAATGGGACATGAATTGGCCCTTCCATCTCCTACACTGGCTCATCAGCCATCAGATGAAGGTACATGAGTAAGGCCAAAACAATCACGAGTGGCAACTTCTTTCTTTGAGATTATCATCAATTGTCCTAAGTCATGTCTTCTTATTTGTTTGACTTATTAACCCCAACAAGGCTTCTATTTTCCACCTTAGAAATGTTTGATGAAGACTTTAGGGCCCACATGAAGATGATGTTCTAGATGTCGATGGTAAGGAACATCTCTTGTTTACATTCTTAGTATAACACTTTGTGTATTGATTGCAGCTTTTACTACAGATATTGTCCTTGAAACATTCTCCAGCCAAAGGACTCTAGCATTTATGGGTATTTGTATATTGCCATCATCATTGTTAGGTACAATTTTGCTTCTTCTTCTTTCTTTACAAGGATGCTTTGTCCTTTGTTTTGTTCCTTAACACAATGAATGCTTATGTTGATGATAAAGAAGAATGAGCGAATGGTTACTAGCATGGGATGTCATCCACAACTCCATCTATCTTATCTAGGCCTTTCATATTCTAGTTGTCCTTTTGTCTTCCTTATCTAGGAACATCATCATCTCTGTTGCTTTATGAAACTTTGCTTATCATAATGGAAATTTTCTTTCTTTTCTTTTTCTTGAATTTGTGTCACCTCCAAATTCCACGATGGAGGGAGCCTTGGCTGACCTTGTTCTTCTAGATCGGGTGTGAATTTTATTTTGTAGGAATGCTTCTGCTACATTACCCCTTTGTACAAGATTCTATTTTGCCATTTAGAGGTGGACTTGTCATAATGTAGAGTCTAGTCTATCAAATGAGAGTCCACTTCATGGTTGTTGGATTGAAATTGACCACCCAGGATAGCGAAGATCCCAGGGAGTAATCTTGAAATAATAAATCAAAAGTGTAGCGGTTTAAGTGTACAATCAGGTGTTATGGGAACATGACTTCCAACAAGCATAAGTTTCTATTGTTAATTACCCTGATAATTATCAGAAATTTTTTAATATGAGAAACCTAACTAATAAAGATAGAGAAACAAAAGAAAAGAAGAAAGCATAATTTGATTGATATGACAAAAAAGGTATATGGCTTAAGTAAGGGCATACCCTTAATTTGAACACCCAATAAGGAAGAGGATGGGAAGAGCTTGATGTTTGTTGTTGCCCCGCTCTCGCATGCTGGACCGTGTAGAGTTTGGCTCGAATAGGTCTTGAGTTGAGCATTGGTGGATATTGATAATTTAGTTTAATAGTGTCATCTGACGAGACATTTAAGGCAATGACAGGAGTTTGAAGTATTTCCTAATAACTTTGAACTTTGACGATAACTTCATTGGATGGCATTACCGGTGGCTAGTTAGGATTAGCCTGAAGCATTTCCAATAGCTTTGAGTTTTTGGTGATTATTTCGTGATTTAAAGTATTTCTATTAGCCAATAAGGCATTGGTAATAATTTTATAGTTTTGAGGAGTTTCTATTAACCAATAAGATATTAGAGATAACTTCATGGTTTGAAGTATTTTTGTTAGCCTAGTGCTGTTGGTGATAATTTTTTTTGGTTTGAAGTATTTTCATTAGCCAATGAGGCATTGGTGATAATTTTATTTGAATAAGGCATATGACTAACTGACTAATAGAGTTCAAGCTTACCTTAATTTGATTTGATTTGATAACCGACAGCCTCTTAGGTGTGTTGTCGATAAAATTTAGAGTGTTGTCAATGTTTTGGATTGGCTTAACTTGAAAGATGCATCGCTAATAGCTTCTGCGGTTGACTAGCCTCAAAGTGTAGCTAATAGTTTTGAGCATGTTAGTATTAATTTCTTTGATTTGATAGTGTCACCAATGCCTTATGGAGTTATGTATAGCTTTGAAGTATGACTAATAGTTTTGAGAGTATTGGAGGTTAACTTCTTTGATTTGGTAATGTCACTAATGGTCATAAGGTTGGGTATAACTTTAAAGTATGACCAACAACTGTGAGTTTAAGTCTATCTTATTTTGGTTTGAATTGAATAATTGTCAATGCTTTTGAGTTTACTTCATCAACGGCTTCTGGAATTGACTAGCTTCGAAATGTGACCATAACTTTATGTGTATTATTGGTTGACTTCGTTTGAATAAGGCATTGTGACTAACTGACTAAGTTTAAGTATATCTTAGTTTAGTTTGATTTGAAGCATTGCCAATATTTTTAGAATTGGCTTAGCTTTGAAGTGTGACCGATAATTTCAAGTGTGTTATCGATTGAATTTGTTTAAAAAAGGCGTTATGACTGACAAATAAGAGAGTTCAAGCCTACCTTAGTTCAATTCAATTTAAAGTATTGCCAACAGCTTCAAACATGTTATCGGTTGACTTTGTTTGAATAAGACATTTGGCTGACTAAGCAAGTTCAAGTATGCTTTAGTTTGGTTTGATATGAAATTTAGACTTGGTTTGGTTTAAGTATGATCTGATTCAGTTTAATATTTAAAACTTGATTTAGACTCAAGTCTGATTTGATTCAATTTGAGTTGAGTTCATCCTTGTGTTGGGCCCTCATCCGATTCTTATTAGATTCTTAATAGATATTAGATCCAAACCTTGATAGGTTATCATTGGATCCCAAATGGATCTTGGATCTAACCCTTAATAGGTTCTTAATGGATCTTTAATGGATTTTGGATTTAACCCTTAATGGGTTCTTAATGGATCTTGGATCTAACCCTTAATGGGTTCTTAATGAATCTTTAATGGATTTTGGATCCAACCCATAATGGGTTCTTAATGGATCTTTAATCAACTTGTTAATGGGTTTGGGTTCGACCCATGTTGGACCCTTATTGGATTTGTGTTTAAACCTTAGTTGACCTAGGTTTAAGTTCAAGTTGATTTAGGTTCAGGCACAACCTAGTTCTAATTCATGTTTGACCTAGTTTTGGTTCAAGAATGACTTGACTTTGTGTTTGAATTAAATTTGAGTTTGATTTACCTGATTAGGGTTTGATTTGAACTTGATTTAACCTAATAGGGGCTTAACTTGGACTTAATTCCAGCTAGTTCAATCCAACTGGGATTTAATTTGAATTTGGTTTGACCCAATTGGGGTTTAGTTTAAATTTGATTTAACCTAACTAGAGTTCGAATCTGATTTGACCTGATTAGGGTTTAGTTTGAATTTAATTTGATCTTATATTGACCAAATTTGAACCTGATTGGGATTGGGTTTGAATCGATTTGGTTTAGATTAACTCAATTTGGATTTAAATCTAGTTCAATATGAGTTTTTCTCTATATATTTGATTCTCTTAAGTCCATTTATTGATTCATTCAAGTCAATATGATTTTATTTGTTTAGTGTGATCGAATTATTTAAATTTAATTGATTTAACTTAATCAATTAAGTATAAAAGCCCTCAAGCTGTCATGATAAATTTGAGTGAGCCTGCGGGCTAATTGACCTTGAGTTAGTCTAGATTTTTGACAAGCTCACAAGATGGCCTTGATTTAGACATTCAGTGAGCTCACAAACTGGCCTTAGTCCAAATAAATGACCAACGAGCCTACAAGTTGGCCTTAGTCTAAATAGATGTTCAATGAGCTCGCAAATTGACAATAGACGTTTGGTGAGCTCATAAGATAGCCTTGATTTAGATGTTCAGTAAGCTTGCAAGGTGGCATTAGTCCAAATAGATTATCAGCAAGCCCATGGGCCGGCTTTAGTCTAAATAGATATTTAACGAGCTCACAAGCTAGTATTAGTTTAAATAGACGTTCAACAAACTCACAAATTGGTCTTAGTTCAAATAGACTTTTGGCGAGCTTGCAACTTATTCTTAGTCTGAATAGATGTTCGGCTAGCCCATGGGTTGACCTTAATTCAAATAAATATTAAGTGAGCTCGTAAGTTGGTCTTAGTCTGAATAGATGTTCGTGAGCCTATAGGCTGGCCTTAGTCTGAATAGACGTTCGACGAGCTCACAAGCTAGCTTGAATCTGAATAGACATTTGGCAAGCTTACAAATTGGCCTTAGTCCGAGTAGATATTCGGTGAGCTCACAAGCTGATTTTAGTTTGAATAGACATTCAAACCCATAAGTTAATCTTAATCTAAATAGACATTTAGTAAGCTTATAAGATGACCTTAGTCCGAATAATCATTCGACAATCCCATAGGCTAGCCTTACTCTAAATAGATATTTGACGAGTTTGCAAACTGGCTTTAGACGATAAGTGAGCCCGTGGGGCTGGTTGAGTCCAAAATAACTTTCGAGTGAACTCGCAGGTTGGTCCTAGATAAAAATTGACTTTTGAGCAAGCCCATAGGCTGGCCCTAAGTCGATGGTAAGCCATGAAAATTGAAGTACGAGAACTTTTTCTTTTGCAATTTTTTTTTTCACTGGCCAAATTCCTCTCTTTTCTCTTTTTTGTCCTGGCCACAAGTTTTTCTTCTTTTTTTTGGCCAGCTTTTTTCTTTTTTGTCACATCAACTTTTTTGCTTCTTTTTTTTTTGCATATTTCTCTATTTTCTTTTACTTCCTTCTTCTTCTTCATTCTCAAACAACTTCATAATAGACTTCAAGGCCTAAGTTTGTCCATAAGGGGTGGTGTCATGATACATAAAGGGCCGCAGATGATAACAGTAGTGATAGGGATCCACCAATGTGCAAGATCGCAGGTGGTCATGATGGTGATGGAGCCCTCCAATGTACAAGAGGTTGCAAGTGGTAACGATGGTGAGGAGAGTCCATCGATGTGGAAGGGATCATGGATAGCTGCGATAGTAATGAGAGTTTGTCAATGTGTAAGGGGCTACAAGTAGCCACGATGGTGATGGAGTTCACTAGTGCACAAGACTATGAGTGGCCACAGTTGTGAAGGAGATGTCCATGGCATGGTTCAAGCATTCGAACCCTTTTGGTTCGATCATCTATAGTCAAACTGCTAAGTATTTGTAGTCAAGGTGTATGACTACTAGAGGAGAGCGAGGCCATGGGTGGCCGCGAGCCTTGAGGAAGAAGAGGCAGCAACGCCAGAGGCGCAAGAAAATAGAAACCTCACAAGGGAAGAAAAAGGAGGAGTAACAAAAGAAAAAACAAAGAAAGAATCAGAGCCTTATATATTTTTGATTCCTTGATGATACCTTCTTGCCCTCTTCCTTGATGACAAGATCTTCTTTAGAATTTCTCCTTCAGTTCGTGTAGAATTTCCCCAAGAATTGATATTAAATTCTCTCTCACTTTCTTTCCCCTCCTCTTTTTTCTTCTACAGGACTTTTAGGATTTTTATAGACCATGTATGAATTGAATCATCTCCATTTAAAATTTTAAATTATGGACATAGATAATGATCTTTTGTTCAAATTTTGAATATAGATAAATAGATGTGGATGAGATTTATTTCTTTTTTACATTGGATAAGGATTTATTTTGATAAAAATTTATTTGGATAAGGATTTATTTATATGAGAATTTGTTTGGATGAGAATTTATTTGGATAAGGATTTATTTAGATGAGAATTTGTTTAGATGAGGATTTGTTTGGATAAAAATTTATTTAGATAAGAATTTATTTGGATGATAATTGATAATAGATAATGATTTATTGTTTAAATTAGTTATAGATGAATATGGATATGACTAGATAAGTATATATTTGCTGCAAATAATAATACTTTTAAAATTATATTTATTTTAGATATTGAATCTATAAAGGGACTATTTATATTTTTTTTCAAAAAATTTAGACTAACTTATAATTCTACGAATTTTAGGATTTTTTGTAAAGGGGACTTGCTCATAAAGTTTTAAAAACTTTCAAAATCCTTTTTGAATAAAATTTAGACTTATTATAAATAAAATTTTTTGAGAGACTTATTTGTAAAAAATATAATTTTAGGGATTTATTTGTAAATATGGAGTTATTGAAGGATTTATTCACAAACCCTAGATCTTGTATGAATCAAATTATAATTATCGATCTTTTGAAGAGTTTATTTGTAAACTCTAAAATTTGCGAGATTGATTTATAATTTTAGGGTTTTAATAGATTTTTTTGTAAAATTTTCATCCCAATGGCTTATTTATAAGAAAAATTCAGCCAGACTTAATGATAACAATTTATTCAATTTAATGATCTAATTGTAAAATTCTTATATTTTTCATTTGAGTCCAAATTTTAGATGAATTTTGGGCTCAATTTTGGTTCAAATATTCAATTCACTTACCCCACTTCCCAAATTTCTTAAGAATTTTTATTGGAATTGAGCTCAATTTTTGGTCAAATTTAATCATGATTTAGATTTAATTGGGATCCATAGTTGAGTCATAATTTAGTAACACACAAGTTTTAATTTTGATCGTATTTCAATTAATTTTGATTGTAGCAAATATCACCTCAAACAATGGTAAGTATTGACCCACTTTCACCATACCAAGTTGGAGGTTTTAATTCATATTTTACCTTGAGAAGTATGAAGCACACACTTGATTGATCATTCTTTTTGAGAAAGCTAAAGGTCAGACATTCCATTATAAATAAAACACATCTTTTTTTTGCCCCTAACAGCTTAAGCACAATATCTCTTCATGAAGCAAGCATTGATTGGTGATTTGAGCCTTTTCCCCTTGTCATCAATCAATTAATAGAAACCTCCTTAGAATACACTCCCGATGATATGAAGGTCTTTCCAATTATATTTGAATTTGACTTTTTTGTTTTGATTCAGGATTATAAGTCTTCTTAACACTAACACTATCTCTCCCTTTTGGAAAGACGTGAGCCAAGTCATCTTATTATAGGCTCTAGATATTTATGCTCAATACATTTCTAGATTTTGTTGAGTCATGAGTCTTATTTCATCTAGGATATTCAGTTTATTTAGGCAAAGATGAACATTATCTCCATTTGTAATTTATTCTAGCAAGACAATTCTTAAAGAGAAAATTTATATATCCAATGGTAAGACTGCCTCTGTTTCAGACACCAATGAATACAATATTGACTACATAAGAGTCCAATATGTGGTGCAGTAAGCTCACAATACCTCCAAAAGTCCCTGGCGCCAACCTCTTTTGTTTCTAGAAACTATTTTCTTTAATACATTTGAAAGGGTCTTATTAAATGGCTCGGCGAGGCCTTTTTTCCTTCCATTGTAGATGTATGAATATCTCCTATCTGTTTCATGGTGATGTGTGAATTGTCATACTTTGAAATTTTTGAAAGATGATTCATTTTAAACATGATCCTTCAAAGACTATCAAATCAATGTTGGATATTTCTCCAAAAAATGAATCACTATATCAATTTTTTCTCTCTTTCAAAGAAATTTTTTTTCATCCATTGAGAGAAGTAATCAATTACTGCCAAGATGAAACGGTGGCCTCTAGAAGAAGGTGACTCGATTGCACCAACAATGTCCATATCCTACACTTCGAGCAGTGATAATGACATCATTGGATAGAGTGGGTTTGGATGTTGGTGAATAAAATCACCATGGACTTTGTATAGATGGAATTTTTGTACATGTTCAATGTAATATCCTACCATAGTAAATCAATAAGAACCCATATGTTTAATCTTCAGCTTCATCTTTGGGCCCAACTAGTGAGCTTCGCACACCCTTAAATACACTTCATACATAATCTCCTTCACTTCTTCATCTGAGAAGCAATTCAAGAGGAGCTAGTCGAATGACCTTTTATAGAGGGTATAGTTAATGAGTAAAAAGTATGCAACCTTTTTACTAAGTTGCACCAGGACTCATTTATTTTTAGGAAGCTCACTATTTTTCAGATAGTTAATAAGTGATTGTCTCCAATCTATCGTCTCTTTCCTATAACTTTGGATTTAGCTCCTTCATATTTGAGACTAGAGGTTGAGCTTATCACTTGTCTACGTCGGGCTATGATGCATATTTCTCCTTGATTCGGATCAGCTAGTGTCTATGCTAACTTAGCTAAGGAGTTTGCTTCTACATTAATAGATCAAGTGACCTTCCTCAATTGAGCATGTAGGATTTGTTCCAAGAGCTTTTGAGCTCTATTGTAGTACTTAAGTAACTCAAATTTATAAACTTTATAACCCCCTTCGGTTTGGCTCATAATCAGTTCTAAATCACCAAAGAAATGCAAGTGGTGAATGCACATCTTGATGGCCATTTCTAAACCCGTGATTAGGGCTTCATACTTTGCCTCGTCATTTGGATAGGATTTTCAGAGGGAAAAGAAAAACATAAGATGCTCCATCTAGGGTGAAAAATACAAGCCTAATTTTCACTTTAATTTTGGGGAAGCTTTAGCCTGATTGCAGGCTTAATAAATGATGCCCCATCAAAGTAAAGCTTCTAGTGAGATTTTCCTTCTTTGACAAATAGGGTTTCTTCATCGAGGATCTCATAACTCAATAAAAAGTTGTTTCGCACTAGGTGAGCTGTGAGAAAATCAGTGAGGGCTTGTCCTTTGATTACCTTTTATAGAGTGTATTTAATATCGCACTTCATAAGGATAAAGGCACATTTTGCTAGTCTTCCTATAAGGGTTTGGTTATCGAGTATTTTATTAGATCAATCTTAGATATAAAGATAACATATTGAGCAAGTAAATAATGTTTAAGCTTCTTGACTATGAATATGAATGCTAAGCAGTATTTTTCAACGAAAGAATAATTATTTTCTCCTCCCACTAATATCCTACTTAAATAATAGAGTGTGTTCTCTTTGTCTTCTTCAGTATTTTGGGCAAGGAGTTCCCCTAGGGAATCTTCCATTGTAGTAGTATAGAGAATCAGAGGCTTCTCAAGAATGGGTGCCATCTAGACTAGTAGCTTTAAGTGGTATTGCTTAATTTCCTTGAAAGCTTGTTGACACTCTTAATCCTAGACAAATGAAGCACCCTTCTTCATTAATTTAGAAAAAGATTTGCATTTTCCTGAGAAATTTGATATGAATCTCCTTATGAAGGCAAGTCCATCCTAAAATGATGTTAAGTTATTTTAGGCTTCCTAAAGGTGGTATATGTATGATTGTCTTGATTTTGGATGGATCAATTTTGATTCTCTCATGTTTGACAATGAAACCAAGAATTTTTACTAATGATACCCCAAAGGCGTACTTCATCAAATTTATTTTATAATTATATTTTCTGAGGAGGTCAAAAACTACTCTTAGGTCTTGAATGTTCTTATTTTTAATCTTAGTATTGACTAGTAAGTCATCCACATAACACTCTCCCAACTAGCATATAAGATCATTAAAAATTCAAGTAATGACTCTTTAGTAGGTGGCCCTTACATTCTTAAGTCTAAAAGGCATTACTTTGTAACAATAAATGCCAATTAGAGTTCAAAAAGGTGTATATTTTTCATTATAAAGATCCATTTTAATTTTATTATATCCTAAAAACTCATTTATAAAGGAGAATATTTCAAAACTAGTCATTTTATTATTATGATTTTCATGATTGGCAATGAAAGTCATCCTTTGGATATGCTTTCTTCAAATCCCTATAGTCAATATAAACATAGATTTAGTCATTCTTCTTCTTTACTAGCATTATGCTTGTTACCCAACTTGGGTAGTTTTCTCCTCTAATGAAGTTCGCTTCAATCTGCTTATTTATTTCTTCAATGACTTTTATCTCTAGATTAAGTTCTATTTTCCAAGGAGATTATTTTACTAGTACAACCTCTGAATTGACTACCAATCCATGGTCTGCAACTTTAAGGCTTAACTTAGGCATTTCTGTGTAATTCCATGCAAAGTAGTCTATGTTTCTTAGAGCACCATTTTGAATTCAAGTTGACTCTCTTTCAAAAGTTGTGTGCTAATGAAAGTTAGTATAGGCTTTTCATCCGATCCTAGGTTGATTTCTAAAGAGGATTCACAGTAGATTGGGGTTGGCCATGGTTCTTCTTCCAACACCAACTTGGGCTAAACTGGTACCTTGGCTACTCCTTGGCCCCTATCTTTGGTTCTGCCAAAACCTTTTCAAGGATATCATTTTTCTACGATACTTGACGCACCATAGTGTTGAGTTTTAGTTGTCTCAATCTCGAATTAGAGTTTGAGTTAAAGTAGAAATTCAAAGTTGGATTTAGATTTATGATTGATTTATAATATTAGGAGTTATAATTAGAGTAAAACTCAGACTCAATAAGGGTCTATAAATATACTATAATACATAGGATTTAAGTGTGGTGTAGTATTGAGGTTGAACTAGAGAGAAATAAAGAGAGAGAGGAATAGAGAGAATAGAGAGAAGAGAAAGAGAGAAAGTGTCGGCTCTCGTGTGAGGGTCTTTCTAGTGCTTTTCGGTGATATCTTATGGTGGTTCCTCGTGGTGTTCTCTTAAAGATTCTCTCTAAAAGTGGAGGCATTGCCGAGACTTGGTGAAAGAGTTTAGTTGAGTAAGAAAGAGTGAAGTCTTTTTTGTAGACTCTTATAAAAGCCTTTTCTTTTGATAGTGGATCTCTCGTTGCCTTATCTTATTATTTTCTTTTATCTTGTATTACTTCTCATTTCTTGTGTTGTTTGAGAACAAGATGATTTATGAACCTTCCACTGCGAATTCCAACAATTGATATCAGAGCCTAGGAGCAAACAATAAAGATGGTAAAGTCTGTACTCAAGGTGGAGAAGTTTGACAGCAAGATAAATTTTATTTTATAACAGAAGAAGATGAAAACAGTTCTTACTTATTAAGGTCTGTAAAAGACGTTAGAGAGAAAATAAAAGAGGCCGGCCAAGATAAGCGATGAATACTGGGAGGAGATAAATCAAAAGGCATTAAATTTAATTATTCTAAGGCTAATTGATGAGGTTTTGTACAATGTCATTGACGAAAAGACGACGATAGACATCTAAACAAAACTCGAGAAGTTGTACATGTCAAAAAGCCTCACGAACAAGTTCTATCTGAAACAATAGTTGTACGGACTGCGTATGAGTAAAGGTACAAATGTATTACATCACCCGAATGTCTTCAATAAGATTATCAATGATTTGCTAAAAGTTGATGTGAAGTTTTAAGAGGACGATAAGGTGCTGATTCTCCTGATGTCTCTTCCTACTTCGTACGATCATATTGTGACCACAATTCTTTATGATAAAGAAACTCTCAAGATAGAAGATGTGACAACTAGTCTTCTTTCTAATGAGAAAAAGTGAAACTCCAACATTAATATGAAGTTTGGTGAAGGATTGGTGACTCACGAAAGAGGAAGATTAAGAGAACATGAAGAAGGCAAGCAATGGTCCAAATCAAAATTGAAGGCGAAAGTACAATATTATTCATGTAAGAAGTATGACCACATTAGACGGTATTGCCCTGAACGTGGGAAAATAAAGTCCTCTAATATGACGACGGCAATAGCAGATAATACTTCTAAGAATAGTGTGGATGGAGATGTTATTACAGTATCCGCAAAAATCGGTACTTCTGGTAAGTAGATTTTAGATTCCTATAGTTCTTATCATATTTGCTCCAAGAAGGATTAGTTTACTTCTTATGAGGAGAATAAGAAGAAAGGTACTATTTGGTTGGGTGATAATTCAGCCTGTGAAATCGCCGATGTGGGAACAGTCAAAATCCATATGTTTGATAGAGAGATTCATACTCTTACTAGAGTGAGGCATGTCCCCAAGATACGGAGCAACCTAATTTCACTTAGTGTACTAGACTCAAAAGACTGTAATTATTCAGCAAGAGATGGAATCAAGAAGGTGACACGTAGTATTAGAATCCTGATGAAAGGTGAGAAGTGTGGCAATATTTATCGATTAATAGGGAACATCATTGCAGGTGGAGTTTCGATGGCTACAGCAGTGAAGAGGAAGCATGACACTAGAAGTAATTTGATGGGAGATAAACATTCTCCTCGAATTACTTTTACTACAATAGCAGACACAGGTCATCCGAAAAGCTCTCAAAAGTACAAGACTGTAGAAATGAAGAGAGAATTCGAGGTTGGCTCGAGCTCCCGTCTTGCGATTAGCTAAATAAGCTAATAGGTTAGGGGAAGGGGCCGGATGAGAGATGACGGCTGAAGATTCGTGATGGCAGCACACCCAAATTCAAGCCAAGGTGGAGATTGTTGAGTTTTATGTGTCTCAAACTTGAATTAGAGTTTGAGTTAAAGTAGGAATCCAAAGTTGGATTTAGATTTATGATTGATTTGTAATATTAGGAGTTGTAATTAGAGTAAAACTCAGACTCAATAAGGGTCTATAAATATACTATAATACATAGGGTTTAGCTGTGGTGTAGTATTGAGGTTGAACTAAAGAGAAATAGAGAGAGAGGAATAAAGAAAATAGAGAGAAGAGAAAGAGAGAGAGTGTCGGCTCTCGTGTGTAGGTCTTTCTAGTGCTTCTCGGTTGTCTCTCGTGGTGGTTCCTTGTGGTGTCCTCTTGGAGATTCTTTCGAAGGTAGAGGCATTGCCGAGACTTAGTGAAAGAGTTTAGGTGAGTAAGAAATAGTGAAGTCTTTCTTGTAGACTCTTGTAAAAGCTTTTTCTTTTGATAGTGGATCTCTCGTTGCCTTATCTTGTTATTTTCTTTTATCTTGTATTATTTTTCGTTTCTTGTGTTGTTTGAGAACAATGTAATTCATGAATCTTTTGCTGCGAATCCCAACACCATAGTTGGCTTGATGCAAATATTTTTCTTTTTGGAGGGTACCAAGAGTATTTGGTCATATTTCATCATCTGATAAATGCTTGATGGTGACCATATCACAGACATGGATATTGGGGGTTGTGTAGCCTAAACCCTTGAAATTTTTACTTTCTCTTTCAGGGATGTACGCTCATTGAATTCCATAGATTTTTTAAGAAGCAGCTTTCTTCTTTTGCATGTTAAAGCTTGCAACTAAATTTATTAATTATTTTCTAGAGTTTCTCCAAGAAGTTTCTATGGATAACCACTAGTCTATATTCTCCATCATTAGACACTACTTAACTACATAGAAATATATAGAACATGCAAAAATTTGATGTTACCTTTATATCGGCCCATATCATCTCTTTGTTTGGCTTGAGTATAACCCAACAATGAGTATAAGTTAACAATAACTTGTTTCCATCCTTTAAAATAATCCTAAGTTGGGTCAAGAGTCTTGCCAAGTTCTTGCCAATGAACTAGTTGATCGGTTGATGATCAACATCAACTTATTATACCCCTCTTGGTTGTAAACTCCTATTGGCTGTTCGGGTTGTGAATGGTCTGACTTGAAGATTGCATGGAGTTTGAGGCTGAAAAAATAGAAAAGCAAATTAGAAATGTAAAATTTTAATTTTGTACATAAGTAAATAAGCATGGATTACAAAAGAATGGTAAGCAATTTACTATTATATCTTCTTCATCAAGGTACACATATTCTTGTTCCTCTTCAGTAGGTAATGAGGTTGCACTATCTCTAGTGGAGTCCAAATTAGAGCCTCTACTGGACGAGGACACAGTCACCAACTCTGACTCTATGATCTCAATGTTCTAAATTATTGCAAGCATAGATCCAACTTGCCTTGAGCAAATCATTATATCCTAAAAATAAAAAACACACTAATATATTAGATTGCACAACTTAGAATATATGGGATATAAGGAGTCAAAAAACACGACTAAGAATATATGTCTTGTCCGTGCCAGTCCTTGTGCCACCCTCATCCCCTCCTCGTGTCATCCTAATACCCTATTTGTGTACTTTCTGTATACTCCCTATGTAATACTCATGTATTTTATATGTATTTTCCATGTCATCTCATGTCCTTCATGTGTCCTTTATATGTCCACTTTATCTACTCCCCGTGTTCTCCTTGTGTTCTATCTATATTCTCTCTATATTTTTTTTCATATTCTTCTCGTATTCTACCTGTGTAGTACTTATGTTCTCTTCGTGTACCACATGTACTCTCTATATTCTCTTCGTGTACTACCAATATACTCCTCGTGTTCCCCTCATATTCTTCTTATGTACTAACCGTGTATTCCCCATATACTATCTATATTTTTTCTATATTCTCCTCGTGTACTCCCTGTGTATACCTATGTTTTCCTCGTATGCTACCTATGTTCTCCTCATGTTCTTTCCATATACTCCTTGTATTCTCTTCACGTACTCTTGTGTTCTACTCATGTACTCCCCATATTTTTCTCATATTTTTTCCATAATAATTCATTTAACTTATATCTTATACCGTCCTCATTCACTAATAACTTATAGCAATAATAACAATAATAGATTTCAACAATGACATATTTGAAATGCTCAAATGGATTTCCAATGTCAATCAAATTGAAAAAGAAAAATTACTCTAATACAACATATTGGTTCAAAACAACACATGCCTACAAAAATAAAATGGTTCACCAATGGGTACATTCAATGTTAGGCATTGCTAGCAGTCATCATGGACGGTCAGTGGTTAAGTACGTGTGAGGTCATCACCAATGATTGGGATAGGAGACATTGTCAGAGTTGATGACCAGAGCACAAGCATGGGGAGCGATGAATTTGAGATGATTTTCGTACACTTTGAACTTCACAATTTGGGGTTGGGTATTAAAAGAAGATGGACACAGTTGGCACTTCTCAGAAAGCACCGCTAATTTTTAGTATTTTTAAAAATGCTGATAATTAGCGACATTTTTTTTAAAAAAATACATCAATATTGATTTTCTTCAGTCAATGCTTTCTCAAATGTCAGACTAAAAACGTCAAAAAAGTTCCTATTTGTTATGGTAATCATAGATAGATTTTGTGATGACAGTATACTGAACTCGATTGTAATTACAAGAGCACTTATATATAACTTAATTTCACTAAAAAAAATAAAAAAAATAAATATTTATATACTCAATTTATGCCTTGTGATTTACTAAATTATACATCTGAATCTAAAATTATATAAATACCTATCAAATAATATGATAAAAACAACAATATCTGCATATTTATCAGCCATTATGGTACTAGTTGGTTACCCGCGATGGGTTCAGATTTCAGTAATGCTCCCACACTACATAAAGATGGCCAAAGACTCAAAACCGATGAACGCCCAGAATGGCGACAACTGTAAGGAGTGCAGAGATGGAGGCCATCTTTCATCTGAAGATGCCTTGGGTTTACCATTAATCCGTCCACGAAGCGTTAGGTGCTTGCTCTCTCTGAAGTCACCGGTCCCCTCAACTCCAGAGACTGGGTAACCCACAGCTTACGCTCAAGCTAGACGGCCAAACACCGACAAGTCATTGATCCTAGGGTCGCTTATTCCTGTTCGGCCAACCCATGTGGGACAAACACTCGGGCCTGAATTCAGCAAAAATAAGAAAAGACCCTGCCCATCTGGAGGAGCGTTTGGAATTTAGCAGCGAAATTTAGTCGAGCGGGCCATATATGAATTTTTCCTGTAAAAAGTCTGATTATTATTGGTCTCAAATTGGGACGCATGTAGGATGAGCTAGCAAGTCCAAATTATTTTGTTTTTCTGTAAACACATTTTTTGATATACAAAAAGATAATAAAATTGCTGTTGTCCGAATTAATTTTGTTCTTAAATTTTTATTTATCCATAATATATTTTTTTTATCAGATTTGGAATTTAATTTATGTGAATATGGCTCAGATCGGTCAATTTACTGTTTATTAATATGGATAAAATTAAAATTTTAAGTTTTAGTTTCAGTGTCAGTTTCATCAATTGAAATCAGTTCATTTCAATTGTTTTGGTTTCATTTTTATCGTTTCAGTTTCGTTTCAATTTTGATAAAAATATTTTTTTAATTATTAATTACATATTAATTAGAATTTAACTATATTTTATCTATATTTTGACTTCAAATTAAAAATATGACAAAAATTTTAAAAAAATATAAATAATTTTAAATAATTTATTAATAATTTTATCATAATAATAAATATAATTTTGATTGATTTAAATTAATTTTTATAATTAATTATTTATATAATCTATATTTTAATATATGGCTGTATATGTCTCCGAACAGATTAACCCGTCGCTCTGCATCGCGGCGTTGATGATAAGGATGTCACCCGTGGATAGGATGAATATGTCTCTCATGAATCGTGGCCCAGGCGTCGTCTCCATTACCTATTTGGAGTCCTTCTCTGTTATTGTAATTCTTCCGCAGAAGCTCAAGGCTTCCATGAACACTCCTTGCTCGGTGGCTTGGTAGGCTTCGACATTAGTGCCACTGCGCACCATGATTTTAGCTTTGTCCAAGTCATCGCTCTGCTCTAGTAGCAGCATCACCGATGAGCCTGTGCATGGGTAGCTCCGAGCCCTGCCACAAGGCATCTTCAGGAATCTCTCGACGACGCGGTGCTGGTGGTAGTTGACGAGGATGGAGTCGCGGGTCGCGAAGATGAAGAGGTTGCCACCCAGCGAGATGTGTGCGAAGGGGTACATGCTGTTGCCTTCTTCTTTTGAGTCGTAAGCATCCTGCAAGAACTTGAGGTCGAAAGCAGCGGGGCCACCTTGTTTCTGCAATATTGATGGCTTCGAGACAAACTCATAGGACCTGGTCGGTGGCATACCAGAGATCGTGAGCAAGGAAATACCTAGATTGTCGCCACCCATTCCACCCACCTCGGGAGCAAGGATTGAATCATTGAAATGCCGAATTCTCCGGAAGCCCTGGCGCAGCCGCCGGTCTGCAAAAGGATGCCATTGCTGAGGAAGGCACTGGAGGAGCACGAGGTGTCTTTATGGAGAGCGTGCGCACGTATCTGGTTGGAGTCAATGTCGTATTCCACGGAATGGGCCCAGCAATTGGCTCCGTTCTTGCACTTGTTAAGGTGATAGCCGAAGCAGCCATAGTTTGGTCAAAGATGACGATGGTGTTCCGGCCGCCAAGCTCCTCCTTGAGCTCTCCCTGCTGCTGCACCGTCCGTCTCTAGCCAACCCTGACCCCGCATTGCGTCAGTGTGGCGAACGTTTCGCCGCTTTTCAAAACCGTGGATGAAACTATTATAATTTGGATTAGGTCTATTGTGGGAATCCGACCTGGACCCAGGCTTGTTTTCTATGATGACTTGCAGAGGTTAGCTTAGAATTGCGAGATGAAATAATCCATCGGTTCCAATTTGTTCGCGTATAAATATCAACATGGTTGTTAATCTTACCCTTAATTTATCTTTGGAGGCAAATGGAGAACCTCTACCAAAAAATACAAAACCAAATATGTCGAACAGCCACTTAAAATAAGTAAATAGTCGAAACATTTCATTCGTACACAACTGAGCAGACGACCATGTATCACATTTGAGTCTTTTTGTCGAATTCGATGAGAAGGACGCAGACTTATTCACAATGACCAAACACATAATCCAAGAAAGTTGTTAAAATCGTACAAAATCAAATCAGGCCCAAACTTGATCCAAATGTCTTCTTCTGCTACCATGCCACGCCATCAAAACAGCAAATTCCAATACAAAAACAAGCTAAAATATTCAAGGACAAAAGGTAATGGAATAGCTGATGGCACCAATGCAAGTAAAAGTGCTCGTTGGATCGTCGTAAGCGTAGCTGTAAGCCACAGGGCATGCAGATTTGAACAGCTTGGAGTAGTTCGTCGGCTTGCATGTTTCCGGGCTTGCGTATGCGCCGGTGCAACAGTACTGGGGATCTCCCAACGCCTCGCATGCGCTCAAGCACGCCACCACCGACGTGCCACTGGTCACCTGCATGTTGGCCGGGCAAATCAGGTTGATATCGTGGGCACAGATAGCTGGCTTGCACCCGCCGTGCCCGCCCACCGGCGATAGCGAGACGGGCAAGTTGTAGCCATCGACCAGGCTTATGTCGTAGTAATCCTTTCCGCCGGTGGCGCTGAGAGTGATCTCTGCCAGTGTGGCGGGAGGGATGCCGCCCGCGCCGTTGCATGAGACCGAGCCAGTAGCACAGTCGGCAGTGGCACAGGAGAACTTGCCGGTGGAGTCTGTTGAACAGTTAGTTCGGCCCCAGAACCGGCCCGACCAGCCTGTTGGGGCGGGAAGAGACATGGATGCGCCCGCGTTGAGCTCGAAGCCAGTCTGGGCCAGCGGGGATGAGCTGGCGCCGGAGAGGGTGCCGGCCCAGACTGGGTAGGTGCATTTGTTGTGGAAATTGAAGGATACTGATTGTGCACCTGAATCCATAGTTCAGCGGTTCATTAAGTAGATTTCCATTTCAGGAAAACTGGTACACAGTGTTGAACTAGGGTTGGCAGAATTGACGAATTAGAGATGAAAATTGCGAGAAAGTATGGTTGCCCAACTGAAGAACACCACCAAACATAAAGAAAGGAAAAGCCTAATTCCGTCTCCCAAACCGAAATTTCAGCGAGTTCTTGCCGAAGTCGGAAGTAACTTACAAACATAACTAACATAAGAGATCACAAGGTTGGATACTGACCTGCAATGAAGAAGAAGAAGAGGAGAGAAACCATGATTGCTCTATCGGTATCCATGGCAAACCGAAGCCCGGATTCCTCAGAATTAGGAAGCATTCAGAGATGGATCTTACAAATATATAGCCCAAATGGATGGGTTTACCATTTATTTAATCCAACAACCTGCCGTAACGAGTAGGTGTTCATGCAGGCCCCCTTCGTGTTGTTATTTACTTAGCTTCATATGCAGTATGATTGGCACTCTACAGATGCCATTAATTTCTAATCTGTTGTTTATACATTGATAAGATTTTGATGGATACATCAAACCTTATCTCCAATTCAACAGCAGAAAGAGATTAAAAAGAATGAGAGATAACAGCCATTTATAGTCATTAGCAATTTGTTTTTTTCGCATCAAAAGTGATTAAAAAGATCGATTTATCATGGTGTATCTAAAAGCATAGTACCGAAGCATTTGTAAATGCTTGAATATTTTCAAAAAGCCTAGAATAAGATGGTAAGTAGCAGCTGTTTTGAAGAACCATTCAAGTTTTTTCATCATCAGTAGGGCGATCAAAATAAAAAAGAAATGTGCAGGGAGCGGGTGGCTAGTCCAGAAGATTTTATGCAGGTCAAGATTGAAAAATATAAGAATTCGACTGCTAGATTGCCAAGAAAGCTGGTTAGCCAACGCACGATCACCTAGCCTAAAATGCGTCCAAAATTTTTTTCCGTCGCAAATGTACTTTAAAAACAAAAGGTAAATTACGTGTAGCTCCTTGTAAATTGCCCAAATTACATACAAACCCTCGTAATCTACAAAATTGTATATAACATTTTAATTGGCTGTCAGTATAAAAGAAATTTTTATCTGTGTTGATGTCAAATTTTGGATTAATTTTTAATTATAAACATAAAAAGATAAATTTACCCCTAATATCACATACAAATAGGAGACTTACCAAAAAAACATATAACTTTTGTTCTCAAATTTTGTTCTAGGGTTTTCGCGATCTTCTCCACCGATTTTTTCAAATAAATCGTCCCATTCTAACATGAGATAATAATATTATGCATAAATTACAAAAAATTCTTCAAAAATCAAGCATAATTGTATATAACTCCTACCTCCCCGGTCTACACTAGGGTTTAACTAGGATTTCAACATAAGTTGTGAATTTGTCATAAGATGGGAACCAAATCAACTATAAACAAAAAAAATACTTCAAATCAAATGAAGAATCTCGATGTGCCAAGATGGGTCATCGAGTCAAACCAAAAACCAAATCAAAACAAAGGAAGACCTAATTTGAAGTCCAGTTGAAATTTTATTTATACAGCGATATAGAGGACCAGTTGAAATTAAAAAATTACCCTTGACGAAAACTCTCAATGACTAAGATATAGTTTTTTTTTAATAAGAAAATACGATAAAAAAATTCCAATATAAGGAGGGCACAAAGAAAAAAATGGATTCTCAAAAAAGAATGAAACATTCTCTCTCTCTCGAAATCTTGAATGAATAGTGATATGACTTTTATGTAAATTGCAGCCAGACTGAAAGAGACAGGATCTGGACTCACCTCTGTCAAAACCAAAGGGTCACAACAAATCTCACCTTTAACCCGAAATTGATCCAACTTCAAATCAAAATGCCACTAACCATCAGCAAGGCTCTTAAGCTAAAATCAAAGTCTTGAAGGCGCTTATAAATGCAAATCAACCATTGGAGCTGCCTTGGTAAATGAAATCTCGAGGTTTAAAGAAAAATTAGCTAAATTGAAACATAAATTTTATAAGTAAGCTTGGGAAGATCTTTTATCTAAATGAGAGATATTTTTGATAATGTACTCACTTCTAACACTGTGTAAAACAGCATTCTCAAACTTTCAATTATTTGACGAAAAATTCAAATAAGAGGATCTAATTTATAACTTAACATATAGTTGTATATAATTTTATAAATTATGAGGGTTTTTATGCTATTTGGGCAGTATACATGATGTTATCTGTAATTTATCCAATAAACGTTCGAGTCCTACGAATTTCTTTACCATTATATTGGAATCCGAGTCCAAGTCGTTTGAAATTTCTTTATCGTTACTGTCTCGATTTCAGGTCCGAGTCGCACAGATGTTTTACCGTTAATGTTCTCCGAGTTGGAGTCCAAATCTTTCCCGATCGAAATCGTCAATTGAACCTGAGAAAAACAAGACGAAGCCCTAGAGATCGCAGCCAATTCAGATGAGAAATGGCGAAACAGTCTGGATCAAGGTCATTCCTTTGTCTTCCTCGCTTCGACCACCTTCTTCATCCTGATCTCCTCTCGGATCCCTTTATTCATCTTACAAGGTACGTGGAAATTGTTGTTTGGAATTGCTCTGTTTTCGGGCTTCTAAACGAATTCATTCTTGATGCCTTTTCTTGGATCGCAGGAATCGGAGACCAGTGCTCGAATTGAAGAGTTTAGTAGTTCACCAAGCGCTTGACCAATTGGTCTGGATTGCCGGATATTGCGTGTGGGTTTTGTTTGGCTTTCTTGTGGATTCTCTGTCTCTTTTCTCTCTTTTCTAATGAGATAGTTCTTAAAATTTCCCGATTGATTAATTTGGCTGCTACACATGATCTACATTCTTGGTTATGAATGTCGTGGAATGGATATGAAATTCCGACTAATAAGTATGGAATGGGTTTAAGTTTTTTTTCTTTTTTTTTCTCTCTCTCTCTCTCTCTCTCTTGTTTGAGGGCATGATAGGTATGGATTTCTCCATTGTGTTTTAAAATGACTATAGATTGCTTTGACTACAATGGATGATCTCTATTCTTGATTTTTAATGATATGGAGTAGGTATGAAAATGCAAACCATAAGCATGGGTTTCTCTATGCCGTTCTCTTTTGAAGTAATTTGAACTTTGTTACAGCATTAGAAAAATTTCTGCAATTGGAAATAGTAAGGTTTAGGAGAGCAATGTAGCAACAGACCAGTGTTACCAGTGCCATTAGGTAAAAATTTGTTGAAATTTGAATTTTGATAATAATCGAGCTAGTATTTAATAAATTTTTTAAGTGGTGATAAATGTTAGAATCTACAATAATTATTCGAGTTTATGAAAATCTAAATTTCAAGATTAAATCTTGAGAATGATGACTCAAAAATAAAAAGAATTATATTTAAGAAATGAAAATTTTAAATCAAGATAAAAACATTAAAGATGTTTAAACTGGAAGATTAACTCAAGGCTTATAAGTTTAAAAATTTTATTTATTTGTGTTGAATTGAGAATTTAATAATTAATTTATTAGAGTTTTTTATTAACACTCAAACTCATTGTGGAATGTCTTCATTGGTCTATTATTTCTATCCAAGACCAATTATAAATTAATATCATTTGGGAATTGAAATTGCAGTAAAATAGTTAAAGTTTTTCTATAAACTTTGGATGTCGGGACTTCAGCATTCGACTATCCGAATATAGTAAGAAAACTCTAGGGATTACTGACTATTTCAGATATCCGAACCTCAAGTTTAGGCAACCAAAGATCAAAAGCTACCAACTTCATGTTCTTAGGTTTTTGGGAATCAGTTGTCTGGTTTTGCCTGTTCAGACACCCGTATATGATGATCGGACGTCTAAACCTCTAATATCCATTAATAATAATTAGTGTAATTTGACCATTAGAATATTTCGGACGCTTGAAGTTTAAGATCAAATGCTCAAATTCAGCACGATAGTTAGAGGTGATTCCCTATACAAAAGCTTGAGATATCTTTGCTTAGTGAATGAATTAGGTTTTTATATTCTTAAAGTAAGAATTTTCCTCCCATAACTTTCTAAACTTAGCAAAAGCTGATATAAATATTAATCTTCAAATGTCCAAATATCCTTATATTCAAATATTGAAAAACTCTTATTGTAAGTTTTATTTTTATTTTTATTTATTATTATTATTATAATTCTCCTAGATTGTTAGGAGAGAAGTGATATTTTAACTTTAATATAGTAATTAGGGTGTAAATTACGATAAAAAGTGGCCAATTGGTTCTGGTGACGAACAACACTTACAGTTATAAATTCATAAGAACATGAGTTCATTCTAATAAAATGACAATTCTAATGTTGAGTTTAAGTTCTTAAAATTGAGACAAGAGTTATTGAGTAAGTGTGGTTGGTTATCAAATCACGTATATAAATTCGTACTCTTTCTACTTTTCTTTTACCTTATTCTCTTTATTTGATATTAATTAAAAATTATTTTATATTAAATTATAAATTAATCATTCTCTTATATTTTAATTATTTTGTTAATTGTAACTGAGTTTTAATCATCTACTTGGCTCAAAATATTTTTGAATTTATTGTGCTTTTAATAAAAATTTATTTTATTATTTGAAAACCTATTTCATCCCTCTTTAAAAATTGTTGTTTTGGGCTAACAAGATCATGTTTTTTCTCCATCAATAGAATTATTTTTCAGTGACCGCAGGTTTGTAGTCTTTTTATAAAAATAACTATCTTAAAGATCAAAGTTTTACTTGTGGCTTTGAAAAAGGAAAATATAGACCTCAAGGTTTTGTGTGATATAATTTGTTCAATTTTGATTCTTGAATAGAAGCTATGTGAATGATTCAACTAGGCGTTAGTTGATGTCCTAGTTTAGTTGAAAGGATTGCAGCTTAGTTGTAGTGGCACCTAGTCTAATAACTAGTTTTTTGTTACTTTTAGTCAATCCTTTCTCTAGAAGCTTACATCAGAATGTCTAACTCTTGATATCTCATGACAATCTCTTCAGTCACTAACATCATACTTGATAGGTTCCCTTGACTCCAATCACCATACAATTACCAAAGAACGTTTAAAAGAGTGAGTATTACTTGCACAAAAGTTGGTAATAGAAAATTTGACATTATTGTAAGTTGGAACCGTAAACTATTATAGGTAGTTCTTCTGATTATTTATATCTTACTTGTAGTCGATGATGGAATACGGGATCCTTGGGTTTTGCCCTTTTAGGAATAGTTTGAATTTAACGTTGCTTATGAGTTCTTGTACTTGAATTATTTAGGAAGATACGCTAGGAACATTGTAGGTAGCATCAGATTTTTTTTATGTTTGCTTTAAAGTTGGATAAGTTAGTGTTCTGGCAAATTATTGGCTAAATATTTAAACGGAAAGAAAGAACTTAGGAAGGTTTACAATATAGTTGGATTTTCTCATATGGTCAGTTGATATATTTTCATTATTCTTTTGATGCATAAACCGGATTGAACAATTCTGACTATGGAATATTTGGTAGTTTTCACTTAATAAACATAGATTTTCTATGACATAACTGGAATAGCATATAATATTGGACTTAAAAGGTCTGAGAAAATCTGAAGTTAGATATCAGTTGATTCTGCCATGTTTATCGAAAATTTCCTTCATTATTACTACATTATTGAGCTTTTTAACTCACTTTTGTATAGTGATTAGTGATAGGATCCTGCCAAGGGTTAATAGATGCTTGAAGGAACAAAAAAAAATGCTGAAAATCCAAAAACATCTACAAATCAAGTTAATTTGGGAAGGTTGAAACCTTATAGGAGGTAGGGTGCCTCATCTGCTGATCCAACAGCACAACTATCTGATGATACACTTCATGTTAAGGAGAAGGTTAGGATTGTTTGAACCCTCCATGGTTTTCTTTCCCTCTACCTCGTATTAGATTAGTGCCAAAGTTGAGATATATATGATACTATATTTTGGCATAGTGTTATGTAATTGTATTATCTTCTACCAAAAAAAGATATTTGTTGTTTCTTATGCTGAATGAAAAGTGTAATATGCCTTTGGGTTTAGGATTTTGTTTTTGACATGAGAGAAGCTATGGTTTAGTACCTTCTTGCATGTGTCTTTCTCCATCAATTCTGAGGATATACCTGATCCTTATCATTCAATTACATGTGGTTTTCTATTGTTTGAAATTGGTATTTCCTTGTGGTATTTCTGATTTTGAAGAAGAATTCTGTCTCTCCTTGCTTTCCAGCCTAAATAGCTTATCCTTTTTAAAATCTTTATTTGTTGTAAATTTAATTGTACACAGGATTTTGATGACAAATTTGAAGCTCTTCCTTCTATTTCTTTTGGTTGCTATATGGACTGCAGATTAAGATGTTAAATTGTATAGCTACTATGCAATATAGAAGTAGCAGCACTTGATCTTGGACCTGAAAATGGAGAAGTTGTAATTGAAGAAACACTTAACCCTAATGGCATACAGTGCGTATCTTCTCTCCAGATAGTTATTCTTATTGTGGGCACTTGAGAAGACATGCAACCATTTGTTACATACTGTTGGTTTATTTAAATTGCTAAATTAGTTCAATTATATCCTTCTTTATGTGAATAAAATTATATTTTGTTGTAATTATTCACCTTATCCTCATATCCTCTATTTTGTTAGTAAGTTTAAGTGCTGTTGCCTTTTTCTTTTGCGTGTTTCATGACCCATTATATGTTTCTGAAAGCTAAATGTACCCCCGATCATTATCTTGGATGAAACTTACATTGGCATTGTTTTTAATATTGGCCACACCTGATACACATCAGGACATATAAAAGCTGTTGAAAATCAGAGTTCTGCCTTTGAGGTTGACTGGAGGAAAATACTTCTAATGAATTGTTCAACTAGCAGATGGCTGATAAGATGAATTCTCTTTCAAATTTGTTAGATAGTTTAAAGCTAAAATATTTCGTGTTCAAAGAAAGTTAGGGCTGTATTTAAATATGTAGATATGTGTTCAGATAAGTTGAATTAGAATTGACTACATTGGTCATGTGATTTGCCCAAACATCATTAATAGCTGCTGAGACTTGTCACTGCTTATATTTTTCAATTCTTGCCATGACTCAATGTGTAACCTTGGAATTTTTAGGTTGTGGTTGATTCCTAAATACAAGTCCTTTGTCACTTCTGTATTACCTTCTTAGTTTCTGTCTCTCCCATTTATGCGGCTCTATATTTGTCAACTACATTGTGATTGTTAAATAATATATGATTTCTCATATGTTTATTTCCTTCATCAGAAAAATGTCATTATCCTGAAAATTCTTTTTTTTTTCCTTGTTTTTTCACCTCCGCACATCATATTTAGGCTGGCAAGCCATGCTAACTTCAATGAGCTTGTACCAACTGCTGGACTGGAATTTTATCCCCTGGGAGAGACCCAAAAGTTTATGCTGAATGTATGTTTATTTCATCTATCCTATTGTCTATAGATTATATAGATTAAATTTTACTTTTTCCCAGTGACTTATTATTTGAATAGACATAGTCAAGAATAAGGGTTTCTCTTACCTTCATTGCCTTCAGAGATAACTATTCAGTGAAAGCAAATAAAGGACATTATATACTCTTTGCTTCCAGACTGCAAGGAGCCAGATGTGTGTGTTCCTTTTAAAGCTGATGCTATAGTTGCTAATGCCCCTGCATACGGTCAGGTTCTGCGCATTAATTTTTTTACTGATTTCTACCACTTTGTCTCTCAGATTTGAAAATGTGGCTTTGGAATATTTAGTTTTGATGCACATTTGAAAATTCAAATGCAATTTCGGACATGGATAAATGCTTGTTTAGGACATACAAATGTGGCAGAGGCACCAGAAGTACCTATTCATATATTTTTCACAATGCCATGGACTTGAATGTTAGTTTCTAGTAAATGTTTGTACCATTTTTAAGTCATTTTTTTCCATTCAGGAGGATAATCTATCTGATTGGTGAACCCTTGGTTCAGATAACTAATGCATTTTCATTGGATATCTTCACCACCATCCTGTTATCATGCGAGACTTATTTTGGTCTGATGGCACTGTTTTTTGTTCTCTCTCTGGCCAACTAGTGAATTCCCTCATCCTCTTTCTCGTGTCAAACAACCTGCTGGATATAGGGTAAGCGAACTTCATTGCTAATTTTCCTCTTTTAGTAAAGTAAAAAAGTTGTTTTATTGAATGTACGAGCTTCCCGGAGTTCATCTCAATATTAGATGATTGAATAAAAACTGACACAAGTTTGCTAGTGCTGTTGTCTTCATCAGAACTGAATAGCATCATCACCTGTTTATTTTTAAACTTCTTTTTCTCAATTGTTGAATCCTTAAAGAATATTAAGTGAAAATTCTGTCTATATCTTCATTTCAGATAAGTCCTTGAACAATTCTTGAATGTACACTAAATTGCACATAATTGTAGATATTTGCTGTCTTTTTACGTCTAATCTTATGATAAAGTTTTGAACTTATTTGCAGCTCTCATATCAAGTTGTTGATTATATGATTTGGCTTGGAATATGAGACATGATAAACAATTTTAGGAAGAAAAATTTGAAACTTCTATCAGTTACATACCGAAGTTGGCACCCAAGCATCTGCTTCAGATGTTCCTCATGCACATATCTGGAGCCATCATCTTGATCCCAACCAAAAGTATTGCTATGTGTACCTTGTCTATATGCAACAGAAATAGGAATTTGAATGGAATTTAAGTGCATGTTCGCCGCAACTAAACATGGAAATTATAAATGTATTTCTCTGAAGTTATATTCATCCTGTTCACTTTATTCTACTACTATTCAGTTCTCCTTGCTAGGGCCACTTGGACAAGTCTGGAGTCCCCAACTTCCCATTTATGGTTATTGTCTTCCATTTTCCAATTGTTCATTTTTGTGAAATGGTAGCCTTTTGGTTTTCAAGCCTATGAATTTTGAAATTGAAAAGATAGTAGCCTAATATCATTCTTTTAATTAAACTATTTATTTTTCGTCTTTATATGACCTTGATCACTAGGAAACATAGTAAGTTGTTGGCAGGGGTGCTCTGTCTGTGCTCCTACTTATGTGTAATTTTAGCATGAAATTCAGAATGGGCTTTTATTTTTCTTGAGTATTTATTTGACAACTATGATCAAGAAACATAGCCAGTTCTTTTCAGCAGTGTTCTGTCTTGTTTTTACTGACAGTGTAGTTTTAGCATGACGTGCAGGTCGGGGTCTGATATTCGATGTAGTCAAAATTTGCTTTCTTGAGTTTGCGTTGAACTATGTGCCTCCTAAACCACTTGTGAAATGGCTTAAAGCTGGTGATAAACCTATTTACATTGGCTTTGAAAGACTTGCAAGTCGCATTCCTCTTGTAATTCATATATATAGAACCTGTCCTGTATTTTCTAGAGAGGATGAACATTTTGCAGATATCTATTCAACATGGGAAATGCTATTTGAAATGTACATTGCCTGGGAGCCCTGTGGATACATGGATTAAAATTGAATAAAATTTCCTCTAAAACCACAAGTAGTAAAGATGGGTAGAGATTGGAGATGTGTTGGACAAATTAGCTGTTCTTTTCTGGGGCTCCCCATTGTTTTTGCAGCTCCATATAGTAATATTTATATTTTATCCTGTTCTGTTATGAAACCCATAGTCCCCCTCTCCATGTTAAAAAATTTGCTTATGAGCTCATCTGATTATCTATTTTTTTCTTATCATACTTTTGGAAGGAAAACTTAGCCTGTACAAGATTTGAGAAAAAATGCCGAAGATTATTGTGGAAGCTCTAGCAAGCACTGGTCAGAGGGACACAATCAACAAAGGGTGGGGCGGCCTCAGAAATTGTTAGTATGCTGAATGCTTCTATTTGCTGTTTATTCCACTCATCTTCTCTTTGCTTAAAGGCTGAAAGTAAACTAAATCGTGGTGGTATATTATTTTACATTTTCAGTGTAATAGAGTAAACTAAATCGTGGTGGTATATTATTTTACATTTTCAGTGTAATAGAACCCAAAGTTTATGTTTCTCATGATTGCCTCTTTTTGCAATGCAAGACAGTGGCAAGTCTTATATTATTCCTTCTTACTTTTGGTTCCTGTTACAACTCACAAGTCACCATTCAATGATGACTAGGGAATGCTTAACAGTGATAGCACAATAACAGTTTTTATGCTCTAGGTTCATCATGGACGTGATGGTACAACAGCTGCTAGCCTTAAAGCTGTAGTATGTATTTTATTCCTGTTTACGATTTTTCCCATGATTAGGCTTGGATATTAGTTATATCTTCATTGGAGGATTCTCAAATTTGCTTTTTTTCTTCCAAATTGCATGCTTTATTTATCATCTTTTCAAGACAAGCTTGACAAAAATAATTATCATTAGAACATGCTGTGTTAGCTTTTATTTGTTGTGCTTGCATTTGTTATCTTTATGTAGCAATTTACTTGCATTCATTACAAAAATAATTATTATGTAGCAATTTACTTGCATTCAGTACAAAATAATTATTATGTACCAATTTACTTGCATTCCTTATCTTTATGCTTTTCTAGATTTTCTCATTATACAAACAATTTTTGTGTTGTAGTTAAACTGTCTTCTAATTGGTCCTCTAGTTGCAAAAAATGTTTTCACCTGTCTTATTGTTAAATTCTTACTTTTCCAAATATCTTTTATTTGAACAGACATGGTCAAGAATAAAGGGTTTCTTATCTTCATTGCATTTTCATTTGATACTTCCATCACATTCATGTTACCTCAGTTCAAATTACTAGTGCCATAGATAACGTAAATGAGTCCAATTAATTAAATTACAAACTGAACCCGATTACAACAAACTTCAACCAAGTTAACTTGTGTCAGGTTCAGGTCAGCAGAACAGGTCAGGTCACATACTACTAATCCAACCCTAAATTCTAAACCCTAAAATCTAATCCCTAAAGCCTAACCTTAATTATTTCTTTCTGTTAATGTTCTATATTAATTACAAGAAAAATGATTTGTCAAAAAAGTTGTCTTCTATAGAGGAAAGTATGTTATTCCACACAATTATGTGGAAAACTACTTACTTAACCTGGACAACAACTAAATTGAAGTCTACTGCAAAAACAAAAGACCTTCAGAAAATGATGACAAATGAAGATAGTAACACTGTTGTTCCTGCAATGAAAAACAAAGTCATCCTCATAGCAGCAATTATATGCCATGATAAAAGCAAAAAAGAGAACCTCTATAGAAAACAAGAAGTGGAATTAAGTGAGAGGTCTCTCATCAAGAGGTCTTTCGTCTCTAGGGATCATAGAAACAACTATGACAAACTTTAGTCAGGAAATTCTGCACAAAATCAAGAAGAATAATATTACAATTGTTGTAGCATATTGCAATTTCATGTCACATGGGACACCTCACCATGGAGTAAACCTATGATGCAAAAAGATACCTTAGATTCAAGAAGATAAGAAGATGACAAATGAGAAAAGAATCTATGGAGAACATCAAAAATATAGAGAGCATCATCATAAGAAAATAAATGTCATATGAAGGACACTGAATAAACCCAAGTTGTCTGCATTCAAATAAGGTAAAAGAAAAATAGGTTACTACAAAAAAATAGGTTACTACAGCAAGACTGAATCAATCATAAAATATTGAGAACATCATCATAAACATTATATATATATATATATATATTATATATATATATATATATATATATATATCAGAACATTGTATCTGAATTGATGTCTCCAAACAAAAATAATACATCTGGAAAAATTACATCTAGTTGTTTTTTTAATAATTTGCAGGGATAAAACAACAAATCGTTTTCAAAGATTTGTTTTCAAAATGTTCAAAAAGACAAATGGTGGCTTTTTTTATGTCTGAAATAGCAAATGTATCTTAAAATATAACTGTGTCCTCACCAACTTAAAATCAACCATTAGGGCTGTCGAAAAAAGTTTTGACTCGTTTTATACCTAATATTCAATAAAAAAAATCTGGAGTTCTAACTGAACTCAAACAAGATCTGATTTGTGCAAGTTCAGCTCCATTTACCCCACTGACAAATGACATATTATATGCAGATCATCTACATCTAAAGGGTTACTGTTGAAATATAAGACAAACCTGCTAAGATGGAAGTTTTTCTCACCAAAATCGCATCAACTGATATAGATTTTCTATTATCAGAATTAGTTCTGTTTCCTTGAAAGAGTTCCTTAAGCCTTAACTCTGCATTTCGCAACATCTACAAGCAAAAAATAAATCGATCAAACCCAAAAATGTTTTTTGTAGACCAAGAAAGGAAAAATCCCATCATTGCATGGCTCTTATGATGAGAATTTGTGCAAAATAAAAATAGCGTGAGAGAGGAGACAAAACACATCATCAAGGAACTAAGGACAAGAAGGAATTTTCCAACTGGCCAATTATGATTCAAAACTTTGGCATATAGTTGCAGCAGAAAAAAAAAACTGTAAACTCTTCAAATTGTAATTGACGAACACAAGTATAGATTACTTTGATTATGAAATTTGAAGGACATATTCCTTGCCATTCATGTTCAAAAAAGTAAGGGACTCAAACCATCAGTTTACATCAATACAAACTAGACACAATGAATCCATAAAATTCAAGCAAAATAATTCAAACAGGATATAGTTATGAAAAGGAAAAAAACACCGTTGCAGATAAAGAAAGTTACCCAGTTAGTTGCATGAAATATAATGTTATCTTGTAATTCGACCAAAAAAGTTCAATTTAATAGTTCACAAAATATAAAGCTATCTTGTAATTCAGCCAAAAGAATTCAATCTAATGCCATGTTCACAGGACCATATGGACACTCTTCATGGTTATATGCTCACAATAAATAAACAGAAAATTTCACCTTCACCTAGCAATGTTGAACTTCAATGTTTTTCAAAAATTCATTTATCTGTTTCATAAACTCAAAGTAACCTTACCTAACTCAATAGAATTTAAGTGAGCTGATGATCCTTGCTTTACTCAGCCTGAAAATGGATACTTTCTTCACACGTGGGAATCTGAATTTCCAACAGAAAGAGCCAAAATAAAATTAAAATAAAATTTCAAAAAATCATAGAATCTATAGTTCACAAATAAAAGCTAAATAAAATCAGAATAAGATTCTTGGTTTAAGCTACAAATATAATTGTAGTAAAAAATCCATATTATCATAACCAGTTTGAAGAAATGTCCAAAAATTATCTCATTGGTCTATTTATGTTGGGAATGAGTTATATTAATACATCTTCGTAGGTAGGCAACTAAATTGTCACGGTTAGTCAAAATTAGAAATTTTAAAAATCAAATTAGTGCAAGTAGTGAAGATGAACTCCAACATATGCTAGCAAGAGATTTTATGCTGCAAAATTCTGCTTTATATGATCCATAAGATATGGCATTTTCATTTGCAAACCAAGATCTTGCTTCTATATTATAAAAACGTGACAGGAAACTGGATATGATATTCGAGAGAGAAAAAATTAACATGCTGACAAGAAAAATGCAAGCGATGCTTGTAGCAATTCCTAAAAGATAATAAAATTTTGGATTCATGAATGGCATATACAAATAAATTCACAAATAATTGGGAAACACACATATTTGAGGCTCTAGCTGAGAAGTGGGACTCTCTGCACACTTTGGTATAGCAAGTATTTAAAAAATTTGGGTTCCATTTGTAACTAATTCTCCTCAAGTTGACAAAAAGATGTGAAATTTAATACTCATGACTAAATATCAAGCAGTTTGGCTCTGATCAATTTCAAACATTTTCATCATTAATACGATAAATCTTAGCAAAAGATCCAAGGTACTGGTTATACTCATTTGGTTACAACAGATGATGATATTCATTAATTAGAAGACTGCCAGTCTTATGGTTGTAAAGCAGACATTAACCTTCCTATGCAGACCCTCTGGTTCCACTTCTCTAATGTTATAATAAAGCTGCCCAGACACACAATCTGGCCTTTGCTGGCTAGATGCGGAAGTTAAGCAAATGCTTTATATTCTCAAACTTGGAACTTGATTAACTAATTGAATGATGAGCTCATAATGAAATCAATGATTCGGTTATACAACGAAAAGCTAATCTAGGCCAGAGAAAACTAACATGTGCGCATAAATTGATACCGCACAACCAACATACAGCTTTCAGATTTCCACTTGAATATAACTGACATGGACAACATTAAACCACTGCCATGATTGCCTGCATCACAAGAAGAAAATTTACCTATCCAAGCAGAGCCTCCACCTTCATTTCAAATTCTTGAGATACCTGAAATTGAACTAGAAGATTATCCTGACATCAAGAAGCTTTGCATTCAGTAGGTAAACATAAACTAAATCTCTCCATTTTACAGTATACTTTTGTATCAAAGACAAGTAAATATTGTAACCTCCAGAACTAGTAATCCCCATTGCAGGTGTTAGGGGGTTGGTTAGCTGATTACCAGATCTACTAATTTTGGGAAATCTATGCAACCCAACCTTCCCAGATTAATGCCAATCCAATTATCCAGTTCATTTCATTGCCAAAAAAAATTCCAGTTCATTTTGGACGGAAAGCTTAGTTTCAATTTGGGATCTCTAAAATGGCCTACTGCTACATTGCTCCCCTGGGCATTATCATTTCCAGTATCAGAAAATTTTCGAATGCCCTGGCAGAGCTTTTTCATCCTTCTTGCACAAAAAATTTGAACAAAATTCAAAAGAAATATCCACACAGAACCCATACTTATCATTTGATCTCCATACCCAATCCACATCATTCAAAATCAACCCATATCAGCCAAAGCAACCTATTGCCATTTCCAAACAAAATGGAGAAATTCATACTGATTTCTCAGAAAGAGAGAGAGAGAGAGAGAGAGAGAGAGAGAGAGAGAGAGAGAGAGAGAGGAGGAGGAGGAGAAGAAGAAAGAGAAGAAACTCATTTCGCACTGATAATTCACAATCTTGAACACATTTCATAGCATTCAAAATCAAGAACGCAGATCATCAGTAGCAGTCGAATGTAATCAATGGGTTTTTCAAGAGCGATCTCAAAATAGAAAAAAACGAGGGAAAGCAGAGAAATCGCAAGAAAATGAAAAGAAACCCATAACGCACGTATTACCCCAGAGGACCGGACAAATCGTTCAAGCGCTCGATGAACTCCTTCATTCCTCGATTCGAGCACTCGTCTCCGGTTTCTGATCCTGTGAACCAAGAAAATGCATCAAGGATTCGCTCAGAAACCCCAAACCAGAGCGATTCCATCACTTTCCACGTACCGTGTAAGATGATGAAGAGGATCGGAGAAGAAATTGAGAAGAAGAAGAAGAAGAAGAAGACGGAAGAAGCGAGGAAGACGACGAAGGGATGGCCTTAAGAAGAAATTTCGGCCATTTCTCCTGAGAATTTGCTGCGACTTAGGGCTGCTTCTTGATTTACGCTGTCTCAATCGAGTGGACGACCTTCTGGACCCGTTTGGATCAATTCCGGAATCGGGTGAATTATCAATTCAACAAATTTCGGGACAAATTGAGAGAATTGTTAAATTAAATTCCAGTTGTTAATATATTTTTACAGTAAAAAAAATTATTAATTCAGTTAATTTCGAGAATTTGGTTATTTGAAATATAAATAGAAATTAACGAATTTTGTTAATTTTTGAAATTCTGGTATTTAATTAGATTTAGAATCGGAGATATGATCATTCGATTTTTAATCGGTGAAATTACCCCTATTTTTTAACTTTATTTATATTTAATTTTAAAATCGATATAAATATTAAAATAATAAATTAATTAGACATATTTTTTGATTAAAAAATAAATAATATTAGAATTACATATTTATAATATCTAATTTTTTTTAAAAAAATAGGATAATTGATTTAACTAATATTCAATCAATAAAATATTTTTTAAAATAGAAGTAGTTAATTTGTAGATATCAAAATTTATAGACATCAACATATAATATAAAATAGATTCATATACAACATATAATATATAGATACACAATCAATCTATAAAACACAATATACAATTCAAAAATAGATATATAGTTAATTTTTTTAAAAAAAAATACAGTTTGAATACTGCATCAAGGAGTGGTGTGGCATCTCCTATTGCAAGTTCCATAGTGACGACAAAAGAACGTATCCCAAGATTCAGTTGAGCTTTTTTCTCACCAATTTCTTTTTTCTCATGCAGCTTCATTGAGTACCTGTAGCAAGCATCTGCATAAAACTGGGATTTTTTCAGTAGCATATGAGAAAACCAAGACTGAACGAAGTGTTTGTTGAGTGTAGAAGAGTTCAAATCACCGTAAACTTGCTCATAATAGAGTTCAACCTACAGCAGTGAATTTTTGTTACACATTGTGAAAAAGATTTCTTGTACATAGTTTACTTGTTTTAACAAAAAAATAGTAGTATGAACCAAGATAATAACTATTTATATAGGAAATAGAAAGAACTTTCAAAACAACCCTCCCTCTGTAAAATCCAGGGTACTCTTATCATTACCCACCCTTTTTTTGAGATAGTCTGTTAGCATTAATTAGCATACAATAACTAGATTAGCTTGATAGTATTCTGAAAGAGCAATTTAGATGCCAATGTGATGATGGCAGAGTGCCTTCTCTGGTGGATCATGATCTAGAGATCGTTAAACTTGTCCGGTCAATGCCTCTCATCGCGTTGCTTTTTGAGAGCATCCTCGATAATTTGTAAGAAGAATTCATGCTTTTTAGGCCTTTGTTTCTACTCGATTTTGGAAATAGGACTCTACTCTTCTATCTCAATGAGTTTCGGGCTGTGGCGATGATGGCAGAGCCCCTTCTCTAGTGGATCGTGATCCTGAGATCCTCAAGCTTGGCTGGTCGATGCTTCTCATCGGGTCTCTTTCTGAAAGCATCCTCGATAAACTCCCTAAAGCTTCGTATAATTCTTAATTTCAAATAGCAATGTGTTGATATTGATTACAAGGAGACCGAGGATCTTATTGCTTTGGCAATACAAAGGGAGTCCATTTCAAACTTTAGAAATTTTCAAGTAATCAGGTGCATTGGAAAAATTGTGTTTTTTGTGCTTCGAAAAGGTTGTGTATTTTGTGCATTGAAATTAACCTACAATGTTAACTTCTTTGATTAGGAATGGTTGGGGAAGAGTGGTGATTATGAACCTATAGTAGATGGAGCAAATGTGGGGTTTTTTTATCAGCAAAATTTTGTTGATGGTGGATTCAGTATGTCTCTGGTATTGGCTGAGTTAAATTCTCTAAGCTTTTGTGCATATGTTTTTTCAAATTCCTACCATTCAGAATGGTTTTTTTTTGTGAACAAACATGTGTTTTTGAACTTGTGTGCACTTTGGTGTCATCTTAATACTGAAGTAAAGTTTGTGAGAAAATATAATCGGCAGAAAACTGAATTTTACAATTACAAGTAAATTGTCATTTTATTACGAAAATTTCATCATTTAAAATGCTTCTCATATCCATTTTTGTAGTTGTGCAGAAAGCTTTCTTGTTGATCACACTATATCTTATTTACAATGAGAAAATAGTGATGGCTCGTTATTTATTTTTTGATTATCATTGTCAATGTAATCATTGCTTTTGCCATTTCTTTCACTTTTTCATTATCTTGTTATTTGTTTTATGAACTTTTTTGCCACTTAATTTCAATTTTGATTTGTTATGTTGTGTAAATATTGGCTCTATGTAGCAGTTCAACTCCAGTGTTTGCTTGTGACAAATGATAAAATGAGAGATCACGTATTTGAGCTTTTATGTAGGAGCTTCTTCCCTAAGTCGAAAGAATGGCATAGTAAGTATTTATACTATTATGTTGCTGCGAAAATCTAAATTTTATGATTACAAGTAAAATGTGATTTTATAATGAAAATTTCATCATTTAAAATGCTACTCATATCCATTATAGTAGTAGTGCATTAAATGTCTTGTTGATTATACTATATGCTATTTACAATAGGAAAATAATAGTTGCTTATTATTTATTTTCTGATGCACATTGTATATGGATTTCATCATTCTTTTGTTCCCGATTCATTCTTTATTTCAGTAGGAAAGTTAGTAGCCGAGTTGTATCCAAGGTAGGTAGATTTTATTTGTGTGATATATGAGTCTTATTCTTTTCCTGACGTGATTAAAGAATATTACTATGGCATGTTATATAAAAAGTTGAGGAATTGCTCAATGTTGTTTCTTTTCATATTTGTATATGTTTTTCTCAGCCTGATTCATTATGCCATATAGTCTTTGTAAAGGTGATTGTTTCGACTTCAAGTGACTTATGTACTTTTGTGGTCTACATTTTGAATTATTGTGATAGGTTCAATCTTGGAGTTCAACCATGCTATGCGAATAGTAAAGAAGATCAAACTTGTTGGTTACCCATGAAAGATATTCAAGAAAATAGCACTAGTCAAAGACATGTTTACATCTGACCTTGAGATTGCTAGGGTTGAAGGTTTGGTAGTGCAAACTATTTGTGGAATTTGTGGGTAGGTTACGAAGGTAAGCATGCTTGCAAGGTTTTATCACATAGCCGCTCTTTGTTACTATACTAATTTGCTTATTGTATTCTTACATGACATCGTAAATTACTTTGCTGCATACTTTGTCCTACGTGCTTTTATTTTGAAGCCTGGAAGTCACTTTGCTTGCATATAGTACCCCGGTTCACATGATATATTTTACCTTACAGTCTAACCATGACACAACAATAACCATTTTCATTCAGTCTTTTTGGCTTTCCAGTCAATGTTGAACTTTTATTTATTAGTACACTGCCTCCATTCTTGATAGCTAGGAAAAACTAATTTTTGTGTATATTAAGTGGTTCTTACAAAATTATTTTGTGCTATATAATGATGTGCACAATAGAGTGGATTCTCGATTTGGTTTTCTCAAGTAATATAATTTCTTGTTGTCATGCTGCAAAAAATTTGATTCAGGCAATAAAGGGGGAAGTATGAAAGAGGAAATTGCAAGATGCATGTTTGAGGATAGAATTTTGATGAGTGATATTGCTTTCTCGCATGCTTGGACTGAAGTGAACATACCCTAGTTCTACAACCTGGTAACAACTACTCTACAAGCTCATGTTCAGACATGAAAGGGCATGAGAATTGTAGCTGAACTCAAGATAGAGAACAATCTTCCGATTCCATACAACAAAGATGTAGCTTATAGGGTATGTCAAGTTAATTTGTGGATTACTTAGTTTATTTTTCTCTTTTAAGCAAGTGATTTTTTGATTCTTATTCTTTCATTGTAATAGCCAATTGAGCAAAAAGCAAGAAATTTCCATCCATTGGTAATACCACAAAAACTGCAAGCAGCTTTTCTATTTGCTTTTAAGCCAAAGGACAAATTGGCTCGAAAGACCACTTCTTGAAAACCAACGAGCTCTGATCATGCAACCTTATCTACGTAAAGTCCATGCCCTCACCTTCAGCTAATTAATAATGAAAAGGTAAAATTTCTTGTTACCATTATTAGGTTTTTGTTGTGTCTTACCATGGATACAATTGTTTAAACTACTGCTGTTGGTATTTTGGCTAATATTTCTTGGGCAGATGAAGAAGAAAAGGTTGAAGGAAAAAGAAAGGCGAAAAGCTCATGAAGTGGAGAAAGCCAAGAATGAGCAAGTAATGAGAAAATAGAAGAGAGAATACCTTAGCTAATAGGGAAAGTGAAGAAATCATTAAATATGTTTTAATATAAGAAAGAATGTTGGTAATTAACTAATTATTTTGAATGATTTTGATGTTGTTTTGTATTTCTATGCAAGTTCAAGAGTTAGGATTTCACTTCAAAGATACTATGCAGTTGAATAAATTATGCATAAACTTTTAATTAAAATTAAACTCTAAACCTTAGCTATTTTAGCAAATTGCTGCTACTGAAACCTTCAAATTAGAAAGCTTCTTGTGTCCTTAGTGCATGAGAAACTAGATTGAAGGTTTTGCTGCATCAGTTCAACCTTTTTCCTCAATCTATTTCTGTTAGTTTGTTAAGCACGTATTATTACTATGAACATTCATTGATTAGTAAAGAATTTTCGTGACCATTTGTCTTTCTTAACATCATAGTACTTAAACTTGAAAAAATATTTCAATATGGCTATTTGATAATATGGCTATTTCAATAGAGTTATTCACAAGATAATTTTTTTAAAAATATGGATACTTGATACTATTAATTTATTTTTTAAAGCCACAATTACTTTATTTTTATTAAGCAATTAGGACTCTTTATATATTTGCCTTTTAATATTTCATTAATATTTTCTTGGACCTTTCAATTCTTTGTATTACCGATATTCTAACTTCCAAATTTGAAAAAATGTTCCAATATGGTTATTGTTGGAGGAGTCCAAAGAATATTAAACTGAATTAATATAAAGGGCTAGATATAAAACTATTTCAAAAACCTAAGCTGATGAGGTATAGGTATTTTCATTATATATATTGGACTTTATTTGTTTAATTATTTGATATGGGACTAATTCTTTTTTATATACCTTTGAAGCTGAAGCTTTAATACTATTTTTGTAGGAATCTAATGAGTATTAAACCGTATTAATATAGTGGATTGGATAGTAAACTATCTCAAAAGTCTAAACTAATAGGATACATACCTTTCCACTATATATATCAGATTTTATTTGCCCAATTATCTAATATGGGATTAACTCATCACATTTAACATCATAACAATCTCCCTATTTAGGTATGATATACTAAATTTTAAAACCTTCAATATATTTTTTGTAGATTTTTATTTTAAAAATGATGAAATTTGGATTTATTTATAAATAAAAATATTCAAGGGGTCTATTTGTAAATGTACAAATATTAAGCTTATAATTTAAAATTTTAAGTTTTAAAACCTTAAATGTCTTTTTTGTATAATTTTATTTAAAAAATAATAAAATTTAGACTTATTTATAAATAAAAATATTCAAGGGGTATATTTATAAATGTACAAATATTAAACTTGTAATTTGAAATTTTAGGTTAAAAAACCTTCAATGTCTTTTTTGTAAAATTTTATTTTAAAAATGATGAAATTTGGACTTATTTATAAATAAAAATATTCAAGGGGTTTATTTGTAAATTTACAAATATTAAACTTATAATTTAAAATTTTAATTTTTGAAAACATCAATATTATGAAATTTTATTAAAAAAAGGGATAAAATTTGGACTTATTTATAAATAAAAATATTTGAAGGATTTATTTGTAAATATACAAATATTAAACTTGAATTTTAAAATTTTAAGTTTTAATACCTTCTACTCTTTTTTGTAAAATTTTATTTAAAAACTAATAAAGTTTGGACTTATTTCTAAAAAAAATATTCAAGGGGCTTATTTATAAATATACAAATATTAAATTTATAATTTATTCTTATATAGGGTTTATTTGTAAAATTTTTAAAATATTTAAGGTCTTTTTAAAATTTTTATTTGAAAATATTAATATTTGGACTTATTTATAAAAAATATTCAAGAGGCTTATTTGTAAATGTACAAATATTTCGTATATAGGATTTATTTATAAAATATTTAAAATATTTAAGGTCCTTTTTATAAATTTTTATTTGAAAAATATTAACATTTGGATTTTTTTATAAATAAAAATATTCAAAGAGTTTATTTGTAAATATTTTGGAGAAAGAGTGGAGAATGAAAAGTTAAATTTTTTAGAGGTTTAGTTGTAAAATTACGGAGGGTAGAAGTAGAATTTTTTTAAAAAAATTTGATTAAATAACAATTAGGGGGTTGTTGGTAATAAAATTGAAAAAAGGGTATAGGTAATTATCGAAATCTCGGGGGGTTTTTGATAAATAAAGAAAATCTCACGAGAGTGTAGGTAAATATCCTTACAATTTATTTGTTACATTTTTTACTTTTTTATTTTAAAATTTACGCTTATGTGAGTTCATGAGCACAGTAAGAAATAGGCTAGCATTCAAAGTGCAAAAAAAGTGATCTTATTTAAAGATATTGGTATTGATATATCTGCTAAAATATTCTTCCTTTGATGGATTACTACTTTTTTGTTTTGATGATGTTGACAAGTTTTTATACTAGAAAGCTACTTATAGAAGTGGTGATAGACCAAAATTTTTAGTTAATTATTGCTGTTATTTTTTATTTTAAAAGGCATGCTTTTATTGAAAAAATATATTTGATATTAGTATTATGGGGTTTTTTCTAAAAAAGTTTAGTCCAAACTAATTGACGAGGGATGGAGATGTAATTATTGGGAGGGAAAATGGATGTAACCAACCCTTTTGTCTCCATTTGCTGAAGCTTCTTTAGCTATTCATTTTTATTTACTATTTACCAATGAACTATTGAAGATGTTGGACATGCGTTGTTTACCATAAGACTTGCAATCTAAATCTTAATCAAAATTGCATTATTTTCCACAATTGCTTAGTTTGAAAATTTCAACTGTCATATAAGGCCTACTTTCTCCTACATTATCTTTAAATTATTTTTCGATGTTATCAAGTCATATTGTTGGTCAAATCATTCAAGAGTTTATTTTTTTATTTTGATTTTTAAAAAATCTTTCATTCTCCACTTCAGACATTATGCTTATATTCTTATTTCATATTTTGCTTAACTAATGAATTCTGGTTTAATAAATTATAGGATGATTTCAAATGGTAAAAGAGAAGTTAATGCCTACCAAACTATAGTCTCACTTCACTTTCAAATGAATTTAAGGATTGGAATGTGCAATATCAACTCATCCACAAAGGAGAAATAAAAATCTATAATAATAACAAGCAGTTTAGCTCAATAATGACAACATTATTTACTGATGAACAAGTTAGTATTTCTACAAAAGAATGTAAGAGGTAATATATCTCTACAAAAATAAAAGAATAATTATTTTTTGGGATAAGGATCTCACATTCAAATAGTACTAGTCAACAAGGCCATCAAGCTCTTTAAAGAAAGGTTACATAAAGAAAAGATGTATAAAATTCCAAAGCCTAGAGTTAGAGAACCTCCTACAATTTAGGATCTACAAAATAAGCTAATATTGGATTGTAAATGTAAAATTGAGGAGTTAACTAAAATAAGACCATTTTATCAAGACATCAAATATAATTTTGTCTTGTTCAAATCACTAGAAGAGCACTTCAATATTAGTTCTTCAACTAGTAAGCACAATAGAGAAGTAAAACCTTTTTTTTTATTTATTAGATCTCTGTATTTATATGCTAACATTATATAAGTTTCAAACATAAATATATTGGTCATCATAGTGGTAACAGAAAAACTAACAAATATTAAGAGATCTACAAATGGAATGATTATGTGACTCACACTTTGGGTTGTAGATTCCACATAATTATTTACCAAAGTAATTTACAAATGCAATACAAATATATTCATTCACAACAAAAAATATTATTATTATTATTTATTATTGAGATGCAACAATATAAAATAAATGACTTTATGAAGAGACCTAGCCAACTTTGAGGAAAATATAATACAGAATTATGTTAATGAGAATTTAGTTCTACTAGCAACTACAATAAGAATTGAAGACTACAAAAGTGAGCAACCCCAAAAAAATTAGTATTACATAAATTACTTATTAGAAAATCATATGAAATTGATGTATATTTTGATGATGTCATTAGAAATTTACATAAATAGGTTTTGGATTGTCAACAACAACCAATACAATACTCACCATAAATCCAAGAAAAACAAAAACAAGAAATCTAAAAGGATGGTAAGAAAAAAGTTTAATTTCCAATATAAATTGCTTCAAAAGCTTAGAAATGATCATTTCTATTTTCAAGAATCAAAGAGAATGCGGATGGAATTAAAAAATCTCTAAAAACTAAAAATTTTGCAAATATTTTAAAAATAAAAATAGAGATGGTGACATTGTTTGAATTCTTCAACAATATGGCAAATAGAATTCCAAAGGTATACCTACTAATAGTCAAAGCATCTTTTGAATAGATTATATTGTAAAATTATGATTGAAAAATCGATTTGTAGATGACATAATTTGAAAATGTGGCTCACAGAAGTGAACTCTCAGCTATGGTATTTGGTTTGTGCAATATGCAATACAAAAGCAATCAAAGATGAAGGGAAGATAATATATAGTAAGTGTCTAGAAAATACAAAAGCGGACTTCACATCAATGTTATAAAAATTAAATTTATTTATATTGAGAGCAAAAATATGATTAACCTATCAAATTTTAACAATTTTTAAATGCTATAAATAGGTATATTTTGTAACTCAAAGTTCGCGATGGCACAAACTCATTGTGGATTATACCCTTTGATAAAGTCAATGAAAAAATGATTAGAAAGAATGTCAATGAAATGAAAAAGTTAAAGGTAATATTTATCTTTGACTTTAAAATAATTATATCAAAAAAGTATATGCACTAACTATAAATTCAATTTTTCAAAAAACAAGAGGACAACAAAGACATATACAGCACATATATGAACAAATGTATTTTTTAAAAATATATGTTTACAATCAAACTCTTTGAACCCAATAAGAAAGAACCTTGGAACTCAAGATTTGTATGAGTTGCTATAGAAAATAAAAGCAAAGACAAATTAGAAGAAAGCAAAATGATGAAATAATGCAATAAAACAAAAACAAAAAAAAAGAGGAAGATGGTTATGGAGAATGATAATGAAGACCTATAAACTCCGCAAATGACAATCTACTTAAATAAGAATCTACATGTGTTTAGAAGTTTATAGCATATGTGATATTGTTTTGTTCATGGTAGTATATTTTACAAACACCTTTAATAAAGTGAAATACAATTTAATATTATGGAACTTGGAAATTCACACTTTTTGTGTTCATGTAGATACAAAGAATTCTATAATTACTGCACTAGGATAGTTCTACGTTATTTTTTGAAAAAATAATTTGAGTGCATTGTTTCTAAGACAGAAGGTGGGCTCATTGTATATGGATTTCATCATTCTTATGTTTTGGATTCATTCTTTATTTTAGTAGAAAAATAGTAACAAAGTTATATCCAGGGTAGGTAGATTCTAGTTGTCCAATACATTATCCATGGATGGGAACATGGGTCTTGCACTTTTCTTGACATGATTAAACAATATCATTGTAGCATGTTATAGAAAAAGCTAGGAATTGCTTGATGTTGTTCCTTTTCATATTTGTATATGCTTTTCTCAGCCTAATTCATTATGTCATATGGTCTTTGGAAAGGTGATTGCTCTGACTTCAAGTGACTTTTGTACTTTTGCAGTTTGCATTTTGAATTATTGCAATAGGTTCAGTCTTGGAGTTCAACCATGGTGTGGGAATAGTAAAGAAGATCAAACTTGTTGGTTACCCATTCAAGATCTTCAAGAAAACAACACTATTCAAGTTCATGCCCTTGTTCGACACCTTCAGCTAATTAACAATGAAAAGGTAAAACTTCTTTTTACTATTATCATGTTTTGGATGTGGCTTACCATGGATACAATTGTTTGAACTACTATTGTTGGTATTTTGGTTGAGATTTCTTATGCAGAAGAAGAAGAGAAAGTTGAAGGAACAAGAAAGGTGAAAGGCTCATAAAGTGGAGAAAATCAAGAATGAGCAAGCAACAAGGAAATAGAAGAGAGAAGAATGTTGTGAGAGGTATTATAAGGAAGATAAACAAATAAGAATAACCAAGACAAAGATGGTCAGAAATTAAGCTTGTAGATTGTAAATTATGTAGATCAGAAATTAGCATTCTATATACAAAATATCTATTCCCCATATAATTTATTTTTCTTGTATGGAGTGCTCAGTGTATCTCTATGTTAATGTTTCTATACTTCCTTTTTGAAGTGGAAACCTCACTTTTTTTTTATTAACTTCTTCACCAATTCTGCAACGTCATGGTCAAACATGGAAGGACATGAGAACTGTAGCTAAACTCAAGATAGATATGTCAAGTTAATTTGTAGAGTGCTTAGTTTTTTTTTTTTTTGTCTTTTAAGCAAGTGAGTTTTTGATTGTCATTCTTCTATTGTAATAGCCAATTGATTGAAAACTGAGAAAGGTCAATCCATTGGTAATACCACAAAACTCACAAGTAGCTCTTCCATTTGCTTCTAAGACAAAAAAAAAAACAAATTGGCCCAAAAGAGGCCTTATTGAAAACCGATAGACTATGATCATAGAACCTTATGAACATAAAGTCCATGCCCTTATTCAACACCTTCAAGTAATTAACAATGAAAAGGTAAAACTTCTTGTTACTATTATTAGGTTTTGGTTGTGGCTTACCATGGATACTATTGGAGGAGTCGAAAGAGTGTCAAACCAAATTAATATAGTGGGCCAGACATCAAACAATCCCAAAAGCTTAAGCTCATGGGATATGGACTCTTTTCACTATATATATTGGACTCTATCTATCCAATATCCGATGTAAGACAAATTTATCATACCTGACATTATAACAATATCCCTTTTCAGGTGTGATTTAATCACATCAATTTTAACACTCTTAATCAGTAACTCTTTTACTCGATCAGTTCCACCATGTGACCCATACTAATAGGTTTTTGTCTCATTTTTTTAAGAGAGACTAATATACGACTCAATTCAGTCGCATGATCCTAGTAATTTCAATATTAAGAGTTTGCATAACTTCGAATCTAAAGCTCTAATACCACTTGTTGGGGAGCCAAAAGGGTGTCAAACCATATCCATATAGTGAGCTGGATACCAAATCATTCTAAAAGTTTAAACTCATGGGATATGGGCCTTTTTCACTATATATATTGGACTATCTATCCAATATCCGATGTGGGACTAATTTATCATACCTGACACTATAATAGGATACAATTGTTTCAACTATTATTGTTGATATTTTGGTTAACATTTCTTGTGTAGATGGAGAAGAGAAAGTTGAAGGAATAGGAAAGGCGAAAAACTCATGAAGTGGGGAAAGCCAAAAATGAGTAGGTAATGAGAAAGTAGAAGAGAGAACGTCGTGAGAAATATCACAAGGAAAATAAACAAATGAGAAGAACTAAGAGAAAGATGGTCAAAAAATTAAATTTGCAGATTGTAAATTATGCAAATAAAAAATTTGCATTCTATATATAGAATGTATGTTCTCCATACAATTTATTTTTTCTACATGGAGCGCTTAGTGTATCTCTATACTAATGTTGCTATACTTCCTTTTGAAAGTGAAAACTTCACTTTTTCATTGACTTTTTCACCAATTGATAGCTTCTCATATGTTTGTTGAGCCAAAGTCACTGTGTCTAATGTGATATTTTTGTTTAAATTATATTTTGCTAGATTATTACAAGTGTGAAAGTTTTGTAATATTGTTGACAAATCTATTCCGCATTTGTTTTATATGTTTAGTATCAATTGTACATGTTCCACTTGCAATCTATTGTTTTGAATCCATTACAAGATATTTATAGTTTCATTATTACTCAATTGTAGATGTTCCACTTGCAATCTATTGTTTTGAATCCATTACAAGATATTTATAGTTTCATAATTACTCACTCGGCCCAAGGAATACTTTTGTACCAAATATTTACAACTTTATTTAATCAAATGCTGCACGAAAGTTGCTAGAATTTAATAATTGGATTATTTGCATATAACCCCAAAATATAACATAATTAAATTTAATATTTTATTTAAAAAATTATAGATAAAATTATGTGTTATTTTTTATTTAACGTTATTCTATTTTAATTGTCATTTTTTATAATTATTAAATTTCATAAGAAAATTATTTTTCAAACAATATTTTAAAATGATGAAATTTATGCGAAATATTTTTTATTAAATTTAATTTCATCATTGTTTGTTTTACTTATTTGTGAGATCTGTTGTACAATAATTTTTATGAACATTTGATTTTCTATAGTGATCGATAGATGTTTTAGAAGCTTGTAATTTATCACTCTTGTCTTTTGATATTTTGACTATATTATTCAAACAAACAAAAATTAGAAATTCTCTATTAAAAATTGGCATAATTTTAGTAATTATAGGAACCAATGTGCAAATTATTTATCTAATATTGATATTACATAATTATAGGGTGTTATTTGCATAATTAGCTCCCAGTTGCTCTAGAAAGATCTCGAGAGTGTGAGGAAGAGGAAGATGCATATGGTTTCGGCAAGGATAAATCTCGATGGAAAACTAATTGAGTTGATGACGGTTTGCATGATCAACATCAATGGATTCATCAGCTCCCACCTTTGCGAGAAAATCATGGTAGAGACAGCTCACATCATTCTCACTATTAATGTCCATAGTGACAAGATCAAGCATCTTCTGGAGTCAAAGGCCAAGAGATCAATGGCGCCATAGGCAGCCACTCTCACACTTGGCCCATCTGCTTCCACCACCCAACATCAAGAACGACTCTACCCTCAAAAGTAACTATTCTATAATGCACCTATTTTAATGTGGTTCAATCATATTACACCTATTTTATGGTAATTTTAGTAGTGTTCTTAATCTTTTTGTAGTGAAAAATCTTAGTAACTGACAAATACAAAAATATATTGTTGAATGAAATATTTATTATTGATTCATTCTAGGATTTCTTCCTTACTAAGGCTTTGCGATATGTGGACTTGGAATAGAGACTTGGTGTATTTTGATCCAGTACATTATTTCAATGTCAATTTTAATGTGAATCTTATGATCTTTATTTGTTAATGAACTTTTGAGCCTTACTATTTGCTAACTGAGATGTGTATTTTATTTCATTTATTATTATTTTGATTGCTTATATTGTATTCTTTGCTTTGCACTTATTGTGCATTATTCTTTACTTTTAGTCAAAATGTAGAATATCTTAAACTCAGTATGGTTATAATTATTAAAAGAAATTCAATTGTAATAACAATTGAGGCATTTTGAATTTAGAATCTTATGGCAAAATAGAATCAACACTAGCATTTCATCATTTATTTGATGATTTTACATACCTCAATTTGGTTTACTATTTTTGATATGTTATCAAAATCGTCAACCAAATATAAAGTGGCATTTCTAGGAAATTACTAGTGTTCATGAAATTTATGGATTTTTTTTCTACATCCTACTATTTAATTTTCTCTTCTAAACTAATAAGGAATCTCTTACTTAGCCTATTTTCTGAATGAAGATGTTGTAAGAACTTTATCAATGATATGTAATATGTCATTGATATGTCCACCAACTTCAAAGGCATAAGATAGGAGTTGATTTTGACCTACTAATCATAATTAGTAGGGGAGCTTTTGGAGAGGTTTGTTTACGCTTATACTTTTGTTAGGGAAGGATTGTAGCAACACCATCGAGATAAAACTTATAAATTGTAAATTATGTTATTCTCATGTAGATAACTAATGCCCTTTTCTTATTTGACATTTATCTTTTTGCACTATTCTTGTCTTCTACTTGAGAAGGAATAGGATATGAATCATGTGATTATTTTGTTGGGTATCTACCCAAGTTCAATAATCAAGGTATATTAATGGAGTAGCTCGACAAGCTACTAACATTGATAATACCAATTTTCCTAAACAAAAAAAAAAGTAAGAAGAGAAAGAAAGCTTGTTTTTTATTGCAAATTTAACAGTAGCGTCATCATTTGCAAATTTTTGAATATTAACTCAATAGTAACCAACAAACTATTCTTTCAGTCTTGTGAAAAAGTAAAGTGAAAGTATGATGCTTATTTTAAACTCTAGTTCATCACTATAAATTATGAAAAACTAAAAAGTAATAGCAGGAGTAAAGTAAAAACAAAATAAAAACAAAAAGACAACGTATTAGGATAAAACTGAACAAATGAATGCACTTCGTAAAACTTGAAAATGAAATTATAAATAGTCAAAATTTGTTACAAGTGATGCTTTATTTCTTTTATCTTTTTCCATTTCCACAGACAAAATGAGTTATCTATGTCAAACATAAAATAAGACTTTTTAGTTATTGATTTGTATTGTGGGTTTCTTTAGGTTATCTACTAAGATTTTCAATATTTTAGGCCAATATACTCCTAAACTTGTGTGGGCACTTAGAAATTTATATTGCATGATTAATAATTTGGTAAACAACCAAATCCTATTGTGAGAGTTGATCTACAAATTATGAAAGATATGTATATTCTATTATTTTAATATTTACATTGATTCTCTTATTATATGTATACTTAATATTCATATTATTATTTTTTGTTGAAGATGAACAAGAAAGAAAAGAAAACAAAGATATGCAAATATGCCACAAGAAAAAAAAGAAGAAGCATTATTATAGAAAATGCATGAAAGATATCATGAGAAAAAAAAAATCAAGAATAGTTGCTAATCAATACAAAATAATCACCAACCTGAAAGCCAAGTGTCTTCAATTTTGGGAGAAAAGGCAATAGAAAGATTACATTCTCAAAATTCAACAAGTTTGCCTTTAAAAATTTTTTAATTTATTTTACATAATATTTTATGTGATTTGTTAACACAAACTAATGTATTTATTTGCATTCTAAATTAATATTTGTTCTATTTTATAGTTATTTCTGAAGAAGTTACTATTAATGCTGATAATTGTGATGAAAAAAAGAATAAAGTAAAAAAATTATTCGAAACATGTAGACATGTCTTAAAATTATAGTCAAATTATATATATTGTGGTGCTAAAAGGTTTCAATATGAACTACTTGTATTTTATTGTCCAAATGGAGAAATAACAATTGAAGCCACCTCTATGTTGATGATTTTATTTGAGTTATATATCTCTGACTCTATAGAATCACATGAATTTAGAAATTCAAAACATGGTTACAATAATATTTTTGATTTACTTCAATGAGAGCAAATATAAAAGTTTGGCAAACATGTCAGCTAGTGTTTATACTTATGTGAATTCATATTCAATGTTCGTGAGAAATTTGAGAAATATTGAACCATTATAAGATCATATTACTGTCATCAACAAAGGTTGTATTCTTGATCAACGTATATACAATGCTCTAATAGTTTCTCTAGTTAGTGTAATTTAGATTGAAGGTAATGAACCATAAGAAAGGTTTGATCAAGATATTATTGTTTATGAAAAATGAGGAGAAAATTTTAAAGTACAATCATATTATGGTTGTTATGACCCTTTTCAATATCTTTTATTATTTTTGTGGGGTGAAAATTGATGACATAAAAATATAGCAAAGAATAAAAATTTTATAGGCCAAATTGACCTGCAAATATAAGAGTTGGAATCTATTGTCAGTACTGTGATGCCCCCGACCCAGCACGATATTGTTCCTGGGCATCTGCGGCCCGCGGCCCACCCGACCCCAGGATTTTGTTTTTCCCAGTTTCCCAGAAAAAGGCCTTGTTGTAGGGTCTATGGCAGTCATCATATTTAGCCCAGTCTCAACTCCAACACTTTGTCGATGTGGGATTAAAGACAACTGCTACCAGTTACAGGCCCATTGCCTGCCTACTGGCCCACTGGCCCCACCGGGCCTTACAATCTCCCCCCCTCAACTCAAGTTGTCGTGTCCGATTGAACCACAACACAAGTGGACAACATACAAATAAAATGTTTACAGAATACATAGAATTAAAATTTATTTCAGAAATACGAATATAGTTCTGATAATATAACAAAACGTAGTCTCACTAGAAATGCCCAAGTCCTCAAAAGACTTCCCATACATAAAATATAATAACCTGTAAATAAATCAGCTCCCAGTGTAGTCGCGCACGTGCTCTCTTGCTATTGTAATCACCTGTGTCTAGCTGCTACCCTCCTGTGGATAGGAACAATCAAAGAATGAGCCACAAATGCTCAATAGGGAGTTACCTCCTCCAAAACAGTAGGAGAGATCAATTTTTAGGTGACACAATAAAATTAATACAATAGCAACAAAAATAATGCAACGACAATGGTGATTAAGTAAACTAATATCCACAGTAAGGAATGAATCAATAAGGATATCTTATGGGTGTGGCTGGACCCCCTACCAAGCAGAGTCACACCACGCTGCACTCCCAACAGCTGATGGAGTGGTGATCCGTCTAGTCACACAACATATCACGTCCCCTACAACTCAGGAGACCGACCACACAAGATATCGCAATCACGATAGCCAATGATTAGGGACGGTGACTATGGACTCCCCTACAGATATTACGGAGACGGTCGCACCCCCTATCAAGCAGAGTCGAACCAATCTACACGTAAATCAGTATATGGGTGTGGCTGGACCCCCTACCAAGCAGAGTCATACCACGCTGCACTCCCAACCGCTGATGGAGTGGTGATCCCGTCTAGTAACACAACGGATCACGTCCCCTACCACTCAGGAGACCGACTACTGTCATGTCTGACAGTTTCACTAAATCCCGTACCGAAGTAGGGAATCGCCGACTGGTACCAGTCAAATAGAGTCCCACCGCATATGTCCCCCAAGATACCAAAGGCTCAGTTATAATAAATATCGAGTCAAGATTGCCAAGTGATAGAAAGAAGTCGACTCGATCACAAATCAGACTATTCAGCTAAAAGATATCATCAAAGGAAGGATTTAAGACTACCAATAGAATTAGCATGAGAAACCAAGTCCAACGACTCCTAAATCCTCCCAATCGAATCTCAATGAGAAAGTTATGACTGTTTAAATATATATATGCAATTTAGCTCCTATATCATTTCAAATTTCAACTCTGTCATCAAGATAAATAATTTCCATCCATTCTACATTATGAATCTCAAATGATCATATTATTATAAACAACCATTGATCCAGCAATTTATCACCCAAGTCTTTAATAATTCCAAATTCAATTCTTACAATATATTTTTTACAAAAGACCCCAATACAAATTTGATTCACAGACTGGTCTTTCAAGTTCTAAGTTATAACCAATTCCGTCGATTTCCAAACAAATCATAATTTAATTCCATCTTACAAATCCATCCTCAATGAGGTTTAAGTATCTCAGTCAAATTTCAACACTATCATAAATTCAATTGTCCCAAATTCAAATCAATTTATCAATCAATTTAATTGATCTTACTAAATACCTCAAATCTAATCTGCAGTCAATTTCAATTTCAATTTACAATAATCAGACTCATTTCAATAAACCAAATCATGAATTTAGATTACTTAACTTGAACTAAACCATTCACCTTATCATTAGTTCGATTAACCTCAAGCCTGATTCAAACCGATTCCAAAAACTAGAATATAAACCCAAACTGAATTCTGAACCCAACCTAAACCAAAACCAACTTTAAACTAAACCAAAACCAGAATTAACTTTTAACTAAACCAAACCAAACCAACTTTTAAATTAAAACAAAACCATAACCAACTTAAATTAAACCATAATTAAAACTAATCCTTCTTCCACCTCAAAACCCTAACCCTAATTCTACTGCAGCCGCCGCCGCTGCCGCCAGGCCGCCCCGCTGCCACGCCGTCGTCTCCGCTGGGCCACGACTGCCAGGCCGTCACGCCATCCGGCGTCGTCAGATTCGTGCTCTTCCGCGCCTCCGGTCGTCGTCAACCCGTGCCGTCTGGCCGAAACAGGCGACGCCGCAGCCCGAGTAGCCTGCGCAGCCGCATGCTAGCGGACCCTGGCCTACGCGGTCGTGCGCATGCCACCGGCTGCTCTCGACGCCGTATCACGCGCCAGAACTGCGTCGACACCGGGTCCGTGCTGCCTGCGCACGACGCCCGCACGCATCAGCGCTGCACGCCACCGCACCGCACGCCGCCACCTCCGCTGCCGGCCGCCGGAGCACAGCGGATGATTGGGGAAGAAGGAGATTTTTGCAATTCTAACCTTCTAATTTTTCTATTCTCAATGCCATAGATCGGTATAACACCTTAAAAATTAGACACATCTATTCTCTACTCAGTTTTACTTAGATTTAAGTTATCATCATTCTCCTAAATATCATGGAGGTCACTAAATTTTCTGATTATTCAACATGGACTTGTCTTAGGAATAAAGACGAAGAAAGACAGATGAAAATAACTCAACCTACTTCGAATAGAGGTAAAGAGAAACAGATGAAAGTAACATCACTTACCTCGAATCTCGATAACGATCGTCTCGAATCCTCTTGCCACTCCGTAAGCCTCCCCAACGATCGTTCCTTGACTCTCTCTACCTTCAAGCCGGTTCTCTATTCGTCAGGGTTTAGTGGGTGGTAGCTGCTTATAAATAGAGGCGGTTATTGGGTTGTGGGTTGTGGGCCCAAGTAATGGGCCATTATAAAGTAACAGGTGGTTACATTCCTACCCCCTTAAATAAATTTGGTCCCCAAATTTAAAATAAACATACCTTAAAAGATATGGGGGTATTTGCCCCTGACGTCCTCCTCTCTCTCCCAAGTGGCCTCGTCTGTAGAGTGATGCTGCCACCGTACTTTTACTAAAGGGATCACCTTTCTTCTCAACACATGCCCTTTTCGTTCCAAAATCTGAATTGGCTGCTCCTCACAAGTTAAGTCCTCTCTCAGTTGTAATTGCTGAAATGATAGTATATGTGTGGCATCTGGGATGTACTTCCTCAGCATTGACACATGGAAGACGTTATGCACATTTGCTAAGGCTGGAGGTAAGGCAAGTTTGTAAGCAACTACTCCAATTCTCTCTAAGATCTCAAATGGGCCAATATAACGAGGCGCTAACTTGCCCCTCATCCCAAATCTCATCACGCCCTTTGTTGGAGAGATCTTTAGGAAAACATGATCACCCACGGGAAACTCTAGATCCCGCCTCCAGGTATTAGCATAACTCCTTTGTCTACTTTGTGCTGTGAGCAACCTTTTCTGAATTATCTCAATTTTCCCAGTAGCTATCTGAACCAATTCTGGTCCCAAAATTTGCCTCTCACCAACCTCTGTCCAACACACGGGAGATCTACACTTCCTCCCATACAAAGCCTCATAAGGTGCCATTTGGATACCAGCATGATAACTATTGTTGTAGGTGAACTCAGCTAGACATAAATGAGAGTCCCAACTTCCCTTAAAATCCAAAGCACACGCTCTCAGCAAGTCCTCCAGGGTTTGGATTGTTCTCTCTGATTGGCCATTAGTTTGAGGGTGATATGCAGTACTAAAATGTAGTTGCGTCCCCAGAGCTTTCTGAAAGCTACCCCAAAATCGTGAAGTGAATCTGGGATCTCTATCGGAGATGATGGTAACAGGTACTCCATGAAGTTTTACTACTTCCTCCATATATAATTCAGTAAGCTTGTCCAAGGAGTAGGTCATCTTAATAGGAAGGAAATGCGCTGACTTAGTTAACCGATCCACCACAACCCAAATAGCATCCAACCCTTTCCTTGTCTTGGGTAACCTAGCCACAAAGTCCATGGTCACATGTTCCCATTTCCATTCAGGGATAGGGAGTGCTGTAACTTTCATGCTGGTTTTTGGTGTTCAATTTTGACCTGTTGACACACTAAACATTTGGAAATAAATTCTGCAATATCTCTCTTCATGCCATGCCACCAATAATTTTGCTTCATGTCTCGGTACATTTTTGTGCTTCCTGGGTGTACTGAGAAACGAGAGAGATGAGCCTCATTCAGCAACTCTTGCTTCAATTGCACATCATCAGGGACACACAGCCGACCTTGGTATCGAATCACACCATCAGTAGTCACATCAAACCCTGGTTTAGAACTTTGAGTTAACTCAAGTTTTAAGGTCTGCAACCTAGGATCTTTCAACTGGCACTCTTTGAGTTTGATCACCAGTTCTGACTCTAGGCGCAATCCATCCAGCAATCCTCGCTGAGTCTCTGTTATAATGGTTAGTTCCATGTCTCCCAAGGTTTCTAAGATCTTCCATCTTCTTACCAATAAATGTGCTGAGTATCCTACCGGTTTCCTACTGAGTGCATCTGCAACAACATTAGCTTTACCTAGGTGGTAGTTGATTGAGCAATCATAGTCCTTGAGGAAATCTAGCCATCTCCTCTGTCTCATATTAAGTTCTATTTGGGTGAAAAGATATTTCAAACTCTTATGATCTATAAAGATTTCAAATGTCTGTCCATAAAGATAATGCCTCCAAATTTTAAGTGCAAAAATGACTGCTGCTAACTCAAGGTCATGAGTGGGATAATTTTTCTCATGGACCTTTAATTGCCAAGAGGCATACGCTATCACTTTTCCATGTTGCATTAGAATGCAACCTAACCCATTGATGGAAGCATCATTGTATACCACCAACCCATGACCACCAGAAGGTATGGTCAACACTGGTGCAGTAGTCAATCTTCTCTTTAATTCTTGAAAACTTTGTTCACAGTCCTCCGCCCAATCAAATTTAACATTCTTCTGAGTCAATCGGGTCAGTGGAGTAGCAATCTTGGAAAAGCCTTTCACAAATCTCCTATAGTAACCTGCCAATCCAAGGAAGCTTCTCACTTCAGTTACATTAGTGGGCCTTTTCCATTCCAACACAGCTTCTATTTTCTTGGGATCCACTGATATGCCAGCACTTGAGATCACATGACCCAAGAAAATCACTTCCGACAACCAAAAGCCACACTTACTAAGTTTGGCATATAATTTCTCTTGTCTCAAGGTTTTCAACACAATTCTGAGATGTTGCTCGTGCTCATTGCTCATTGTGACTCTTGGAATATATTAGAATGTCATCTATAAAGACAATGACAAATTGATCTAAATACTGCCTGAATACCCTATTTATTACATCCATAAAGACAGCAGGTGCATTGGTCAAGCCAAATGACATAACAAGAAATTCGTAATGTCCATAGCGAGTTCTGAAGGCCGTCTTTGGGATGTCCTCCTCCTTAACCTTGAGTTGATGGCAGCCAGATCTTAGGTCAATCTTCGAGTACACTTGGGTACCCTGTAACTGATCAAAGAGATCGTCAATCCGCGGGAGAGGATATTTGTTCTTTATTATGCTCTTATTTAACTGACGGTAATCTATGCATAATCTCATAGTCTCATCTTTCTTCTTCACAAAAAGAACTGGTGCACCCCAAGGAGATGCACTAGGGCGTACGTAACCCTTGTCTAAGAGCTCTTGCAATTGTTTCTTCAACTCTACTAACTCCACTGGTGCTATTCTATAAGGGGGTTTTGAGATCGGAGCTACACCGGGCAAGAGGTCTATGCCAAACTCCACCTCTCAGTCAAGAGACAATCATAATAACTTCTCAAGAAAGACCTCTAGATACTTTCGGACAGTAGGAATGTCCTCTAATCGATGTGTACTCAATAGCTCCTCAGAGATAAAAACTAGATACTCCTTGCAACCCTTCATCAGTAGTTGTTGGGCTTGCAGAAAAGAAATGATAGGAGAAAAGTTTTCTTACATACCGGAGAAAGTAAAAGCATCTTGTTTAGGTGGTCTGAAAGTTATTACCTTCATCAAACAATCAACATTGGCATGATAAGCTGTCAACCATTCCATGCCTAAAATGACATCAAAATCCTTAAAATTTAATAGCACTCGATCTACAGTGGGTTCTTAGTTTCCAATTCTAATAATACACCACTTGAATACCTGATCTACAATCATTTTATCGTCAGTAAGCATTCTAACTATCAAAATTATCTTCAGAGGTTTAGTCTTTCTAATCAGCTTGATAGCAAAGTGAGGGGTAATAAAAGAATGTGTAGAGCCATAATCGATCGATATAGAGACCATCCTATTATCGATAAGAATTGTACCTTGCACCACATGAAATAAATTTTAAAACTATGTTATTCTTAAACCTTATGCTCTGATACCATAAAAGTTGTAACACACCTGTCGTGTCCGATTGAACCACAACACAAGTGGACAACATACAGATAAAAGGTTTACAGAATACATAGAATTAAAATTTATTTCAGAAATACGAATATAGTTCTGATAACATAACAAAACGTAGTCTCACTAGAAATGCCCAAGTCCTCAAAAGTCTTCTCATACATAAAATAGAATAACCTGTAAATAAATCAGCTCCCAGTGTAGTCGCGCACGTGCTCTCTTGCTACTGTAATCACCTGTGTCTAGCTGCTACCCTCCTGTGGATAGGAACAATCAAAGAATGAGCCACGAATGCTCAGTAGGGAGTTACCTCCTCCAAAACAGTAGGAGAGATCAATTTTTAGGTGGCACAATAAAATTAATACAATAGCAACAAAAATAATGCAACGACAATGGTGATTAAGTAAACTAATATCCACAGTAAGGAATGAATCAATAAGGATATCTTATGGGTGTGGCTGGACCCCCTACCAAGCAGAGTCACACCACGCTGCACTCCCAACCGCTGATGGAGTGGTGATCCGTCTGGTCACACAACAGATCACGTCCCCTACAACTCAGGAGACCGACCACACAAGATATCGCAATCACGATAGTCACCGTCTCTAACCATTGGCTATCGTGATTGCGATATCTTGTGTGGTCGGTCTCCTGAGTTGTAGGGGACGTGATCTGTTGTGTGACCAGACGGATCACCACTCCATCAGCGGTTGGGAGTGCAGCGTGGTGTGACTCTGCTTGGTAGGGGGTCCAGCCACACCCATAAGATATCCTTATTGATTCATTCCTTACCCGTGGATATTGGTTTACTTAATCACCATTGTCGTTGCATTATTTTTGTTGCTATTGTATTAATTTTATTGTGCCACCTAAAAATTGATCTCTCCTACTGTTTTGGAGGAGGTAACTCCCTACTGAGCATTCGTGGCTCATTCTTTGATTGTTCCTATCCACAGGAGGGTAGCAGCTAGACACAGGTGACTACAGTAGCAAGAGAGCACGTGCGCGACTACACTGGGAGCTGATTTATTTACAGGTTATTCTATTTTATGTATGGGAAGACTTTTGAGGACTTGGGCATTTCTAGTGAGACTACGTTTTGTTATGTTATCAGAACTATATTCGTATTTCTGAAATAAATTTTAATTCTATGCATTCTGTAAACCTTTTATTTGTATGTTGTCCACTTGTGTTGTGGTTTAATCGGACACGACAGGGGTGTTACAAGTACAACTAGCAAAGATCAATTCTAGTAAGATCTACATCTAGAGTAAGCTGCAACTTTGATATAATTATTTTATATTTATTATATTTTGTTATACATAAATTTTTTAAATTTTGATCAATATTTGATTATACATTCAGCTTAAGTTGTTGCTAGAACTGAAAATCAATTTCAACAAGATTTACAGAGAGAGAAAGGTACAAGTTAATTTTTTCAAATTTAAATTAATTGAATTTGTTTATAAATCATCATTGGATTATATTTCTATTTTGCAAGGAAAAACCCAAAGAAATCACTTGTCAAGAATATTACTACTATAAAATACAAATTCATAAAGATTCTCAAACAACATTATTGTATAGTGATCACTTATTTTAACAATTTACTGTTGATATGTACATCAAAGTTGAGACTGATAGAATAAAATTTTTTTATAAAAATTAAAATACTATTAGAATTGAATTTTATCAAGGAATAGTTGATGGTGTGTATTCTGATGAAATAAGAGATGAAAAAGTTGTGAGAAGGTTTGTTCTACCATCTTATTTTATTGAACGACCACGAGATTTGTGATAATGATATTAAATATGTTAGCTTTGGTTTGTCGATTTAGCAAACTTGATATTTTCCTCATAATGACTTGTAATTAAGAGTGGATGAAAATAACATTACAACTTAAATCTTGAGAGAAGACATTCAATAGATCATATTTAATTATCAGAATTTTTAGAGCAAAGATTGAATACTTGGAGAAGAAATTATTTAATGAAGATTACTTTGGTCAAGTGACAACATGTGTTTATATGATTAAATTCAGAAAAGAGGCCTTTCGCATGCACACTTTCTCATAATATTGAAAAAAGAAGATAAAATTATAAATTTAGATACATTTGATAATATAGATTTAGCAAACATGTTATTTTCCTCATAATAACTTGTAATTAAGAGTGGGTGGAAATAACATTACAACTTAAATCTTAAGAGAAGATAATAGATCAGATTTAATTACCAAAATTTTTAGAGCAAAGATTGAACACTTAGAGAATAAATTATTTAATGAAGATTACTTTGGTCAAGTGACAACACATGTTTATGTGATTAAATTTTAGAAAAGAGGACTTTCACATGCACACTTTCTTATGATATTGAAAAAAAAAAGATAAAATTATAAATTTAAATATATTTGATAATATAGTTTATGCAGAAATTCTAAATGAAAGGACAGATCTAGAGCTTTATGGGCTTCTCCTCAAACATATAATTCATGGACCTTGTGGTTATTTGGGAAAAGTGCATATTCATGTTGACTTAGCTATGATTAATGAAAACTGCATATTCATGTTGATTTAGCTATGTCTCGAATCTAGATTTTTTAGAGAGTCCTAATTAAGTTAGAATTCATATTAGGAAGTAATTTAGTGAGTCTAATCCTTTCGAAATTTATCTCCTATTAGAAGACTTGGAATAGTAGAATTTTTATTTGAGTCAATTTTCTACTTTGACTCAAACTCAATTAAGCCACATCTATAAATACTCTATTCATCTAAGGGTTTCAGTATAGTAAAATAGAGAGACATAAATCAAAACTCTCAAAACGTCTTATAACGGCTAAGTTACTTAGTTTCTTATGAGAGTTGGTGATATTAGAGTTTAGTCTATATTATTATAATCTCCATTTTTTTCTCATCAATACAATATTCTCCGGATCTCCTTCGCCCGTAGAGTAGATCGTAGACCGAACCACATAAATCTATTGTGTGTTATTTTTTTCTTTTACATCGTGAGTTATGGTGGATATCAATATTTAACTTAATAAACTAATATCAGAGCTTGGTTCACTGTGTCCACTATAAAGTTTGATGTAGAAAAATTTAATAAAAAATAAAGATTTTCTATTTGGTAAGAAAGAGTTCATGCAATTCTTACTCAATAATAGTTGAGAAACACATTAGAGGATGTCAAGTCTGAAGATGTCACCAAAAAATGTTTGAAAAAATCAGAAGCTAGTGCACATAGCACAATCATCCTTAGTCTTACCGATGAGCTACTCTATTCATTTCTTGATGAAACATCACCTTCAGAGTTATTAAAAAAGTTGGAGAAACAATAAAGGAGTAAGTCTATCTCAAATTGAGTTCACTTAAAGCAAAAGCTTTTTAATTTTTGAGAAGGTACAAATATAGTTGATCATCTTAATACTTTCAATAAACTAGTCTCTCAATTATTAAGCATTGATGTTAAAATTGAAGATGAAGAGAAGATAATTATTTTATTATCATCTCTACCTCTTTCTCTTGAGAATCTGAAGACTACTCTTATATATGATAAGAATTTAAAATTTGATGATATTTTTACTGCCCTTTTATCTAATAAATATTTAAAAAAGATTGAAAGGGATGTGTCACACTCAGAAGCATCGATTGCTAGAGGTCGTACCAAAGAAAGATCAAAGACAAGTCATTCTAGATCCAAACCCAAAGAAAAAAATTACAAATATTGTAAAAAGATGAGACATGTAATTGAAGAGTATTGGAAGCTCAAAGCAAAGAAAGAGAAAGAATCTCAGTCTATCTAAAGAGCAAGCCAAAGAACAAGTGTCAGTTGCTGAAGGGAGTTCTAATGATGATTATGATAATATTCTCTCTATTAGTTCTGATTTTAATTATTACTATGGTATTTGGATTCTTGATTCTAGTTATTCTTACCACATGTGTCCTAATAAGGAATGGTTTGAAGACTACAAGTCTTATAATGGTAGTTTAGTTTTAATGGATAATAATAATTTATGCAAAATTGTTAGAATTAGAACAATCAAAATTAAGATGTTTGATAATATTATTAGAACTTTTACTGATATTGGACATGTTCCTAATTTGAAAAAGAATTTGATCTCTTTGGGTGCTTTGGATTCTGCTAGTTATAAGTATTTTGCTAAAAGTAGAGTTTTTAAGGTTGCTAAAGGCTCATTGATAGTGATGAAGAACCTAAAACATGAAAATTTATATGAGTCAATAGGAAAAATCATTGAGGATGAGTAGAAATTTCTTAAGTTTCTTCTAATATGACCCAGTTATGGCATGTGCATTTTGGTTATATGAGTGAGTAAGGTTTAACTAAGCTCAACAAAAGAAAATTCCTGAAAGGCCTCAAGTCATGCAAATTAGATTTCTGCGAGCATTGTCTTTATGGTAAATAGTTCAAGCTAAAGTTTAACACAAGTACTCATTGTACTAAAGACTTAATTGATTATATTTATTCTAATGTATGGTACTCTCTTATTCCATCAAAATCTGATGCTTGTTATTTTATTAGTTTTATTAATAATTTTTCAGAAAAGTGTGGATTTATTTTTTTCATCACAAAACCGAAGTATTTTCTGTTTTCAAATAGTGAAAACTTCAATTGAAAAAAGCACTAGTAGAAAAATCAAATACTTCATAAGTGATAATGGTTTTATAAAGATAAGGGCATCAAACGTCACTTTACCATCCCAAAAAAATCTCAATAAAATGGTGTGACTGAAAGGATAAACAAAACTTTATTAGAGAAAGCACGTAGAATACTCAGTATAGTTAATTTTGACAAAGATTTTTGGGCAGAAGTAGTCAATACAATATGTTTCATTATGAATCACTCCCCTCAAATAACCATTGATTACAAAACTCCTGAAGAGGTATGGATTGGTGAACTTGCAAATTATTCTTCTTTAAAGATTTTTGGTTGCCCTACTTATATCCATGTCATCAAGGATAACTTAGATGCACATTCCAAAAAGTGCATTTTCCTCGGTTATGCCAAATATATGATGAATTAGTCTCAAATCAGATATTGGATAGATAGAATCCACTATAATAGTAAAAAAAGATCTATATCCCATGAGCTTAAGCTTTTAAGATGGTTTGATATCCGGCCTACTATATTATTCTGATTTGATACTCTTTCAACTCCCCCAATAAGCGGTATTAAGACATGACTCTACTTAATGATCTAAAGTTTCGAATGAAAAAGAAATTTGAGATAAAAGATTTAGGTGTTGTAAGGAAGATTCTCAGTACGGATATTGATTGAGATTAAAAGCATGACAAGTTATGCCTTAAATAGAGCAAGTATCTTGAGAAGATTATTTCTCATTTTCATATATAGAATTCAAGACCTATCAGTACTCATTTGGCATCTCACTTTAAGCTTTCAGCTCAACTACATCCATCTATAGATGAGGAGTATACATACATAGAGAATATCTCATTCTCAAGTGCTGTTGGAAGTTTAATGTATATTATGGTATGCATAAGACCTAATATTGTGCAAGCAATCAATGTTGTTAGTCATTATATGGCAAATTCAGGAAAAGAGCATTGGTAAGCTATGAAGTGATTATTAAGCTACATCAAAGGTACTTTTAATATTGACTTATGTTTTAACAAGAACACAATTCAAGAGGCCAAAATTATTGGCTACAACAATTCAGACTATGCTGGAGACTTTGATCGACAATGATCCCTCACTGGTTATTTTTTCACTCTTTATGGTTGACCTATTAGTTGGAGGTGTACCTTATAGTCAACTATGACATTATCTACAATAGAGTCCGAGTATATGGTAGCTACAGAAGAAGTTAAAGAAGCTTTATGGCTAAAAGGATTGGCAAGTAAAGTTAATTTTTCTCAATGTGTTCTTCCTATTTTTTGCGATAGTCAGAATGCTATACACCTTATGAAGAACCAAATATATCACACTAGATCAAAGCACATAAATGTTTGATTTTAGTTTATTTAGGATATTATTAAAGACAACGAGATTTCTTTATAAAAGATTCATACTTCAAAAAATCCTGCAGATATGTTGATGAAGGTGATTCCAATTGATAAATTCAAGTTCTATTTGGACTTGATCAATATTCAAGGTTGTTGATCTTGCCCTATAAGGTAATGGTGAAGGCATATGTTAAAGATTCAAAATTCAAAAAATAAGAGGATTCGAGCCAAGGTGGAGATTGTTGACTTAGTTATGTCTTGATTTCGGATTTTTTGAAGAGTCCTAATTAAATTAGAATTCATATTAGGAAGTAATTTAGTGAACCGAATCTTTTTTGAATTTATCTCCTACTAGAAGACTTGGATTTGTATAATTCTTATTTGAGTCAGTCTCCTACTTTAACTTAAACTCAGTTAGGTCACATCTGTAAATACCCTATTCATTTAAGGGTTTTAGTATAGTGAAATAGAAAGATATAGATCAAAACTCTCAAAACATCTTGTGACGGATAAACTACTTAATCTCTTGTGAGAGTTGGTAATATTGGAGTTTAGTCTCCATCATTATAACCTCCTCTTCCTTCTTATTAATACAATATCCTCCAGATCGTCTTCGCTAATGGAGTAGATAGTAGACCAAATCATGTAAATCTCTTGTATGCTATTTTTCTTTTTTCTTTTCTTCTTCTACATTATGAATTATGGTGGACATTGGTATTTAGTGCAATAGATTCAATTATCCAAAAGCATTTTGTTCAAAATTTTGTAAGGCAAAAACTCATTTCTAATTTATCCAAATAGAAATAATGGTAGATAAGTTGAGATTCATGGCCATATTCTTGATAATAGATGGGTTATGACATATAATTCATATCTTCTAAAAGGATATAATTATCATATAAATATTGAGATTTATTTTTCTATATTAGTTGTGAAATAGTTATATAAGAATATTCACAAGGGGCATGATTGTATTTTAGTATGTATTGATTAAGATGAAAGCATGAAGGTTGATGAAATTAAAAACTATCAAAATGCAAGATGGGTTTCACCAAAAGAAGCCACGTGGAGAATCTATGCTTTTACATTAAATAAAATGTATATTTATGTCACCTCATTGCAAGTGCATTTACCCAACAAACAAATGATTAGCTATTGGAGGCACAATAACATGAAAAATATTACTGATTCATATTATGCCACAAAAACTATGCTAACAAAATTTTTCAACAAAAATACAAATGATGTTGAAGGTAGAAATACCTTTATTGACAGTTCCTTGAGCATTATATATAGGATGAAAAACATTATGCTAGGATAAGAGAAAAAGGATATATGTGATTTGATATGTCAATGCAGTTATTCCAATTGAAGATAAGAGGTATTTTTTGTGATTGCTTTAAATCATGTTTAAGGATCTACTTCATTTGAGGATTTATTAACTGTTGATGGTATAAAATGCTCTATTTTTAGAGACACAGATATGGATTGCTTGACAATGATGATGTAAATTTAACTCCTGTAGAAGAACTTGTTGCACATGATATGTCTTATATTCTAAGAAAATTTTTTACAATAATTTTGGCTTTATGTGAACAAGGACATAGAACAACATTATAGAAAAAAATTTATCAAAGATATGACATAAGATTTTGCAAGGATTGAATTAATGATAGAGCATGAACAAATAAGTGCAACGTTAACATAAATAAAAGATTTTATTCAAGGAATGGGTAGAAATATCATTATTTTTTATTTATCTATTTTAGTTACACCAAAAGAAATTTTAGATGAGATGGCAATTCTTACTCCAATAGAGGATATGAACACGTTCCTCAAATTAAATTCAAACCAAAAAAAATACTTTGATAAGATTGTAGAAGCAATTGAATTTGAAAAAAATATGTTTTGTTTTTCATAGATGACCTTAGAGGAACTAGAAAAATTTTTCTCTATCATGTTTTATTTGTATATGTTAGAACTTAAAAATATTTGGCAATTGTAACTGTAACATATAGTCACTGCATCACTATTATTGGGCGATAGTACAACACACTTAAGGTTTAAAATTTCTTTTAAAATTTCCCATTCAAGTATTTATGGGATTAAAAAGAAAAGTGATCTGACTAGATTTATTCAAGTGTCAAAGTTAATAATATAGGATGAAGCACCAATGGCAAAAAAATTGACCTTTGAAGCATTACACCATACAATAAGGGATATAATGGACGAAAATGAACCACTTGGTGGCAAGGTAATGATTTTTGGTAGCAATTTTTGATAAATACTACCTATTATCTATAAGATAAGGAGAACTCAATTAGTTGATAATTGTTTAGTAAAGTCTTATTTGTGGATAAAAATGATAAAAATGTAATTTAAGAAAATATACAAACTCAAAATGATAGCAATTTCAATGATTTTCTATTGCAAGTTGGAAATTGAGTTGAGACTTTTAATGAGAATAATAGATTAGAATTTCTAAGACAATATTACTCCCTTATGAATTAAATAAAGTTTCAAAGTTGAAATTAATTAACAAAGTATTCCCAAATATTGCTAAAAATGCGAATAATTTCTATATGATAGATCGAGTTATATTGGCTACCAAAAATTCTTATATAGATGGTCTCAATTCTATCATTATTGATAAATTCTCAAGTGAAGAGGTAACCTACTACAACTTTAATAGTTACAACAAATAATAGTAACAGAAATTATTAAATTGAATTTCTAAATTATATGACACCTAATGGATTACCTCCTCATAAATTAGTTTTGAAATTAAATTACCTAGTCATGCTTCTACGTAATCTGGATTCTATAAATGGTTTATACAATAGCATGAGATTAGTTTGTAAAGATTTTAAAAAAATTATATGGCCCACTATTTTCACAAGACAATATTGTGATAAAGAAGTATTTCTACCTTGAATTCCTTTATTTCCTGCTGAAAATGATGAGTTATTATTTAAATTTATTCAAAAATAATTTCTAATAAGGTTATATTTTGTAATGACAATCAATGAGGCGTAGGGTCAAATAATTCCAAATATAGGAATTTATTTGGCAAAATATATTTTATCGTATGGTCAATTATATATTACATTATCAAGCTCAGCTACTATAGTTTTTATTCGTCTAAATGAAATTAGAGTAGCTATACAAATAAATTATTTACACTAAAATTTATAGTGAGAATTAGTCAAAATTGTGCCTTCTCAATCTTGAATGGATTTTCCTCACTCTTGTGCTCGCCGCCCCAACACCATGGGCTTGGTGCACAAGTGGGAAGGTACCAAACAATAAAGAAAAGTGGAAGCAGCCCCAAACGCCCCATCATTGGCAACATGTTGATCTTTTGGAACTTTCTATTTGATGCACTTATTTGTTAATGAATTTATGTGTTCTTTATTTATGGACTTGATGCTTAGTTTCTAGCAATTTCTCAAGTCTATAAGTAGTATGCTTTGATTCTTTAGGTTTTCAATATATGTGAGGATTGTTCTCTTTTGTATTTTTTTTATCAAACATATTCTTTGTTTTGCAACCTAAGTTTGTATATGTGGATGCACACAATTGGGATGTGCTTTTTATTGATCTAGTGGATGATATGCTAATGAAGGCAATAGGAGTAAGAATATGCTCACATTTTGGAATAGAAAATATGATCATATTTTGTAGATTTTGCAATAAATATATAAGCTTTGATTTTAATAGTATAGAATTTTTAGAAAGATTATGTTTATATTTATTTTTTTTAGCAAATTATTTATCTTTATTAGTTGATTTTAGAATACGCAAAAGGTTATCTCTTATATTTGTGGGGATTTAAAAATTAGATAGCATTTAATTAATCTAAAGTTTTATGCTACAACTATTTTTGATGCAAGGCTCACAAGGTGGAATTGAGTTAAACATAGCATTTTATTTTATTTTTTCCTCTTCTATTTTGTTTCCTTTAGTAGATCAATTTGTGTAGATTTTAATTAATTAAAATGAAATAATTAAAGTGTAACTCAACTCTTCTATTTTCTAGCTTTCTCTTATTATATGTCATATATTGGTCCATGGATCCATGAAAAAAATCGAGAATACTATGACCATATACTAAAAAAAAAAATTCAATAATTTATACGGGTTGAAATTTCTTGTAAGTAGCTTGTTTTTATATTCAAGCATTTATTTTCTATAATTATTCATGTAGTTATCTGTAATGACTTGCCTTTAATCACAATAGTATCTTTAATCTCTTGACAATCTTATGTTGTTATATAAATTTGTAGATTATATTGGTTGATAGTTTGGTGCGAAGTTTATTTTTGGATCACGGAGTTATTTTTTTGTTGACTAAGATAGATTTTACAAGAAATTCTTCCAAAAATTTCAATTTAGATATAAGCATAAGATTGGGCCTGCAAAAAAGAAGGATATCGAGGCTATGCCATAGAAGCCTCCTACTGATAAGGCTCCTTCAAACATTACAAAACATATGGTTACTATTGCAAAGCAATATATTGAGAACTACTACAAGGCCAAGATGAAGAACCTACAAGATCCAAAGGAGAGGTAATTTTAGGACTTAGAGGAGAAGGAAACAAAATATATACAACTTTAGAGGCATAAGATAGGAGTTGATGATTTTGAATTGTTGACCATTATTGGTAGGGGAGCTATTGGAGAGGTTTGTTTACACCAATAATTTTATTAGGGAAGGATTGAAGCAACACTATTGAGATAAAACTTATAAATTGTAAATTATATTATTCTCGTCGTAGATAACTGATATCCTTTTCTTATTTGACATTTACCTTTTTGCACTATTCTTGTCTTCTACTTAGGAAGGAATAGGATGTGAATCATGTGATTGTTCTGATAGGTATTTGCTCAAGTTAAACAATCAAGATACATTAATGGAGTAGCTCATTAAGCTATTGACATTGGTAATACCAATTTTCCTAAATAAAAAAAGGGAGAAGAGAAAAAAAGCTTTCTTTTTGTTACAAATTTAAGAAGCTAACTTTTTAGCATTGAGCATTGACCATGGGTATGATTGTTTAGAAAAACTTTGGATCATTAATTGCTCCTCATAATTTGTTTTAGAAGATGGAAATAAGAGTTATATTTGATGATTTTATGATAACATATTTTTCTTAGACATAACGTGTAGACTGTATTTCATCTTCTTAAAATTGCTAATAGAATTGAAGTTGAGAAGTTAAACTTGTGATGTTAGAAAAATCAAGAAACACTCTACCTTGTTTTATTCATTGAAAAATTGTCTTGGCTTTTTACCTATTTCACATTTTAAGCTTATTAACAACATCTTTAAATGACAAATATAAACTTTTATTTATAAAGTCTTGATTGTACTTGAAGTTTTTTTGATATTGCTGATGTTAGTGGTTTCTTGGCTAATTATAATCGATATAGTGTAGGTGACATTGTGTAGAATGAAGATCATTGGACATGTATATGCCATGGAAAACCTCAAAAAAAATCTAAAATGCTTCGCAGGAGTTAGTTTGTGTAGCATGGATCTTGGTTTCATCACTAATTAATTTTGGAGTTTTCTGACTTATTAAGTTACTTTTGTTTACATATTGAGCATGTAAAAGCTAAAAAAAAAATCTACTTGTAGAAGTTGAGAATTCTTACATTGCAAAACTCTGTTACTCTTTTCAAGACTAAGAATACATCTATCTCATTATGAAATATCTTCTTGGTGGTGATATAAGAAATTTACTCCCATTTGATAGAGATAATATATTTGAAACTTCAAATTTCTAATTATTCATGTTTCGCACCATCTTTCAATTACTCTCCCTATATGTCTCTTGCACTTTTTTCTAGCTTCGTTGCTGATGGATTTAATGCTCTGATGAAAAAACCAGTTATTGTGTTTTGTTTATATTTGTTCTTCTTTGACATGGATCAACATGCTGATAAATTGCTTGTGTATAATGTATGTTCCTTTATGTAGGAAACAATACAATGGGAAGTTCATTAAATCTTCAATTGTGGATTTTAATTGTGTAATATCATTTTTTTACTATTTCCTAAAATACTTTAGTATACTAATTTGACTTCTTTGATTAGATAAAGAAGTATATGGTAAATATTCACGTGAAAACACACTCAAGTTATATTGTTGATATTGTATAAATCTTTAAAGTTTCTAGACATGGTAAAATAGACTACTTTGAAAAGGTGAACATTAGCACTCCATGAGACTATCTCCATTATCAAGAATTTGTAGCTAAAGTATGTCACTCTAATTGTATTTGATTTGGAATTTTTTCTGTACTTTTAGTTGGATATCTTATCATAAATATTGTCTTGTACTCCATGTCTTAATGTCTCTTCTATAGTTTTCAGGTACTAAAATATAGGAAGTTTTGATAGCATCGATCCCAACTTAGAAAATAGACTGATATTCTTTCTTAAAAGTGCCACTAGTAATTATTTTTCAACGATATTTTAAAAACTAAATTTTTTTTATAAAAGTCACTTTTAATTTTCATTTCATATAGTTTATATATTGATTATATTTAAGCTATTATCTTCTCTTACACCACGTGTCCAAATTATTCATCGAAATCACACAATATTCTATATCTTCCACCCTAAAAATTTTTTTCTCCTATTTGATCTACCAATTTCCTTCCTGCTATAGTATGAGAGGTCTTAACAAATTAAATTTATTTTGTATATAATTAAATGAAATAAAGAAAAAGAGTGATATTGCACAAATATAATTAATTTTAATTTGAGATAATAAAGAAATATTTTTATAAAAAATTTAAGAATATAGGAAGAAATATGTAAATTTAAAAATACATATGTAATTAAAAAATTTCATATATATAAAATTCTTTTTTCTATTATTATTTTATTAATTAAAGTATTAAAGTATTTTAATTTTTAAAATTAAAAATTTAAATTTGATTCATTTGCTATTATAATATTTTTTTTAATAAAAAAAATTAGCATGTGCATGGTGCACCATATAGTAATATTAGAATCTTAATGCTGAAATTGCCCGCTTAATATTTTATATCGCTCCTAAGGGGTTAATAGCCAAGAGGATTCCAACGAACTTCCATGTCAATGACGTGCATATGAATTAAAATTATCTAGAGGACTCGAATGTAATAAACCCAACAAACCCGGACCAGAGCTTGTAGATCAGGTCAGCACGACCGTCTGCCTCTTCGTCGTCTCCGTCTCCTCCGATGCCGCCTCCGCCAATCCCAGCTTCTTCTCCTTCCTCCGATCACGACTCCTCCGTCGTCACCATCAACGTCGGCGGTCAACTCTTCCAGACCACCCCCCAAACTCTTTCCCTCGCCGGCGCCTCCTCCGTCCTTTCCTCTCTCCGCCCCTCGCGGACGCCCTTCTTCTTCGACCGCGACCCCGCCCTCTTCTCCTCCCTCCTCTCTCTCCTCCGCTCTCCTTCCTCTCGCTCCTCCATCTCCCCCGATCTCATCCCCGAGCTCCAGTTCTTCGCCGTCGACCCCCAACACCTCCTCGCCGCCACCAAGTTCGACCCCTTCGCTCTCCAAAAGTCCCTTCTCTTGCCCCTCCACGGCCGCGATCTCCCCTCCGCCCTCGCCGTCCACGCATCTTCCGGCGCCGTCCACGTCGCCCACGCCGGCAAGATCGCCTCCTTCGATCCCACCCTCTCCCGCCGCTCTACCGTGCTCACGCCACTTCCGGCCATCGACTCCCTCCTCCCGGTCTCCCACTCCCTCCTTGCCGCCGGTGCTGCCGATTTCCCCTCCCTCCATCTCATCGACATCCCCTCCGGCCGCGCCAGACATACCCTAGATTGGCACCCCGGCCCACCCAATGCCTCGCCGGCCGCCGTAGTCCAGGCCGTGGGCTCGTCGCCGGAGCTCCTCTTCGCCAGCTTCGAGTCCTCCCGCCGCACCGCCAGCGCCGTCCTCGCCTTCGATCTCGCTACCTTCCTGCCGGTAGCGGAGATCGGCCGGAAGGAGATCTTCGGGGCGGAGCTCGACTCCGCGATTCCTGCGACGAAGCTGAAATGGTCGACGAGCTTCAACCTTCTAATGGCGGCTGGATCGCACAGCGGCCCCTCGGGGCTCGTCGGAAACATCCGCCTCTGGGACGTGCGATCAGGGAAGACAGCATGGGAGATTACCGAGATGAACGATTGCTTCGCAGCCGTGACGATCTCCGACGAACTGAAGGCTATCTTCAAAGTGGGGATGAACTCGGGCGAGATGTACATCATGGATCTGCGGAAGCTTTCGGGCGGCGGTAGGGCGGAGATGGAGTGGGCCTGCTTGGGGGATGCGAGGAAGAAGGAGATGGCGAGCGGGAGGAAGGAGGGGAGCGGGTGCCGGATTGAGAGCTACGGAGAGTATGTGTTCTTGAGCAAGGGAGGGGAGGTGGAGATGTGGGCGGCGGTGGAGATGGCTGGCGGCGAGCGGGTGATTAGGAGGAACTTGATGGGGAGGATGAAGGACGCCGCCGGGGAAAGGATTGTGAGGATGGAGTTCGGCGGTAATCGGATGGTGGTCGTCAGGAAGGAACAGCATTGCATCGAGGTATGGCAAAACTCGAACTAGAAGAAGTAAAAGAAAGGTTGCTCGTGTTGTATGTTTCTGTTTGTGAAACTATAGTCATGCCATTGTGTTTGTGGATTTTATTTAATTTGTAATTGAATTGTGTTTTAGTCCAAGTATATTAAAAGGTATGATGTTTGAAAATTTTAAAAAAGTGATGGTGAATTGACAAATATAAGATGGCTTGGGAGTAATTTAAAGGATAATATGGACATATCCAAAATAATTTACGAACGCTCAAATAGGTTTAGTTTTTTATTTATTTTAATCGAATTTAAAATTTGTTTTGAGATTAATTATTTAGAATATAAGTGTCTCATTGAGTTTTACAGGAAATTTTTAATAGAGTTTGTTTGATAGAATTAGATATTCGTTTGAACTAACGAACGAACAGTTTTGTCAAACATAAGATTCAAATCTTTTGACTTACGTAGAACTAGAGGCTTGATTCATGAATCGGACGTTCAGCTCGAGATATAGGTTTATCAAAATTGAATGCTTAATTTGGAATTGGACGTTCAGCTTGGAATCAAATGACCAACTGAGAAATCTCTTTGTTCTTGTAGATCAAAACCGATTGATCGGTTATGTAAGCAATTGACTGGTTTGGATTTTTTGTGTGAACAACAACTAATTTTTTGACCGATGAAGCAAAGTTAGCTGCAGGATTTTACCCCTATCAATCCAAAAAGTATAAATAGGATAGAAAAGACTTTTTTAGATAGTTTTACAACTTTGAAATTTTTGTGAAGAAGATATAAAAGTCATTCTAGCTTTCTAGTCAACTTGTACATTGTCTTTTCACTCAATTTTGAGAAATTTTGTGGTGAGTTTACAAATATTTTATTCTTAAATATTTTTTACTTGTGAACTACTCCAAGATTGTTTGAAGTATTTAAGAGACTTAGAGCTCTAGTTAGAGGACATCTTGCCCATTGGAGCAAGATCAAATGTAAAGGGTTGGTTTTACTAATGAAACAATACTTTAGTGGAGAGTTGAAGTCTTCAAAAGCGAGTTAAGGGTCACAGAGTAGGAGCGGTTGGTCTCTGAAATACGTTATATCACGGTGCATTCGTTCTTCACTTGATTTACATTAATGCACTTGTGGTTGATTGAAATTTTTGTGAAATTATTTTATTAAATTGAATTGGGTTTTGATTTTATTGAAATTTGTCTCACTACACCTAATTCATCCCCCACACCTCCCTCCTCCTCCTCCTCCTCCTCCTTTAGGTATTTTTTTGAGCTTTCAATTGGTATTAAAGTCTGGTGCTCTTATTTTGATTTAAACATTTAGAGTTCTCAATCTGTTTTAATAACAAACTTTGGTATTTTTTTCATCTCTCTAAGAAGAATAATCCACAAAGCCTCCACCTTTTAGTGGTGCTCATTTCAATTATTAGAGATTTCGACTTAAAGTTTTTATTGAAGTCATAAAATATGATATTTGGTATATTATGAAAGAGAGGTATATTTGAATTAATTGATTTTGTGAGAGTTCCTAAGAAAGCAAAGTGGAATAATTTAGATAAGAAAAATGACTTTTTAAATACAAAATCAATAAGTATTCTTTATTATACTTTTGATCCTTACAAGTTTAACTGGATGAGTATTTACGAGATGAATCATGGGATTTGGAATTGGTTTGAGGTTACCCATGAGGGTATGAGAAAAGTTAAGAAATCTAAAGTGAACATATTAGTTGATCAATATAACTCTTTAAAATAGAATCAAATGAATTGATAATTGAGATATTTACTCATTTTACTGATATCATTAATACCTCAAAATCTCTTAAAAAAACTTACGCTTGAGAAACTTACACTAATGATGAAATGACGAGAAATATCTTAAGGTATCTTCCTAAGTCATGAAATCCCAAGTTGACCGTGATTCAAGAGGTAAAAGATCTCAATAAATTACCATTGGAGGAACTTAGGGTTGATCATTACTCATAAGGTAAATATGAATAATTGAAGCCTAGAGGATGATGGGGACAAGAAGAAAGAAAAAACATAGCTTTCAAGGCTAAAGACTATAATAATGATGATGAAAATATTAGCGATAAATAAATGACTCTGATTACTAGACAATTCAAGAAATTTCTAAAGAAGAAACATATGTCAAGGAAACTTATAAGAAGAAATGCCAATTGCTCTCTCAACCCTCAATTGAAAAAATTCAAAGAAAAGAAAAAGAAGGCAATGGTGGTTATATGATACAACTTAGAGGAAGATAGTGAAAATACCTCATTCGATAAAGAAATTGCAACCTTGTGCCTCATGGCCATTGATAATGAGATATGTGAGATATGTGAGATATGTGATTTATCATTTGAAGAATTACAAGATACATTTGAAGATCTATATCTTAGATATGAAAGATTACTTTTCTTCTTTAAAAAATAAGTTGGATTTACTTGAGAGTGATTTTGATTCATTGAGATCTACAAGTTCTTGTGATTATAAAAAAGATATTGAGTTTCTTCAAAATGAAAATCTTATTTTCAAATTCTCCAAAATATCTTATGATTGCAAAAAAAAAAAAGTCTTGATAAGCTTCAAAAGGAAAATGCGGATTTAGAAAGAACTTAAAAAATTCCTTTCATAAAAAATACTACTTTGAATATGATCTTAAAAAAACAAAGGAATATTTTAAGTAGATTTGGATATTGTTTTATATCTTTTTCAAAATTTAAACGCATCAAGTCTATTTTGTAAAGGCTTCAAATTCTATATTCTTAAAATTAAAATATAATTATTATTGTCAAAGTGGACATGTCTTCATTAATTACTCAATAAAGAAAAAATTTTCTCTTAAATAAATTTGGGTATATAAGGCGATCCCAAAAGCCAAAAAATCTAAATTAATTTGGGTTCCTAAAACATCTTTTACTTGAGGAGTATAAGTTAGTTAAAAATGACCCATGAGTTCTATATTTGCTATATTTCTATGGTTATTTTCTAACTAATTCAAAAGGTAGATTTTACTCTAATTATTTATTTTTCTTTCATTGCATTCTAAATTTATTACTGTGATTATTTTATTTTCTAACCTTATGGATCCATACTTAAAGTGAGTTTCATCCCAATATTCTTGATTATTTTTTAGCTTTGCTTCCACTCCTTCAAAGAGATAAATAGTTTTTAGATAGTGGTTTCTCAAAACATATGACAGAAACTTCATCCATGTTTATAGAGATAAAAGAAAAGAATGGAGGATATGTTATGTTTGGGGATAATGGTAGAGATAAAATTAGGGTATCAATAATGTTTCAATTAGCTCATTTTTTATTAACAAGGTTCTTTTAGTAGGACTTAAACATAACTTACTCTCTATTAATTAACTATATGATAAAGCTTTTTATGCTCTATTTAAATCAAACTTTGCATAATTAGAGATAATGATGATGATATTGTAGCCTTTGTTGGTCCGCGAGATGGAAATATATATACTATTGATCAAAATGACTTGAAAAATAAAAAATATTTTGTATCTCAAGATAATAATAAATGACTTTGACATAAAAGGTTTGGACATACTAGTATGGATACTATTACTAAAGTCAATTGAAAGAAGCAAGTGAGATATCTACCAAAGACAAATTTATCAAGAATCAAGTATGTGATGCATGCTAAATAGGAAATAAGTGAAGATCTTTCACAAATCCAAAATATTGGTTATAATAATGAGGCCGTTACAACTTCTTCATCTAGACTTGTTTGGACTAATTAGGACTATGAGTTTAGGAGGTAAAAATTATATTTTTATGATAGTTGATGATTACTCTAAATTTACCTGAGCCTTGTTCCTTGCGCATAAAAAATAATTCTTTTAATATATTTGTTGAACTTTACAAACAAATTCAAAATGAAAAGAGATACATGATTTCTAAAATTCGTGTGACTATGGTAGAGAATTTGAGAATCATTTATTTGAAAAATATTGCTTTGAAAATGGTATTAAGCATACTTTTTTGTCTCCTCATACACCACAATAAAATAGTGTTATTGAGAGGAAAACAATGGTCCATTCAAGAAATGGCTAGGGTCATGTTTAACAAGTACTCTTTATCTAATTATTTTTGGGCATAGGCTATTGTTTGAGTCGATTTTGGCTAAATATTATATTTAATCAAAATTCAATCAAAATATAGAGTTGAATGTCATTAGATTATGATCTAAATAGGGCCACAATTAGACCTAAATCATGATCAAAATCGACCGAAAATTGAGTTTAAATTGGATTTGAATTGTTATTAAAATTGGGCTTAAATCAAAGCGGGTTGATTGGGCCATATATTTAGACCAAAATTAGGTTCGAAATTCATCAATATTTGGACCAAAATGAAAATACAAAATTTTTGCAAATAATTCCCTGAACCAAATAAATTTGAATGAAAATTTTACAAAAAAAAGGTTCTTAAAATTTTTGAAATTATGAATTAATCCCTACAAAATCTATTTGCGAATAAATCTCTCAAAATTTTATATTTACAAGTAAACCCCTAAAATTCTAATTTTCATGAAGAACCTTGAAATTTCTTACTTTTACAAATAAATCCCCTAAAAGTTTTTCTTTATAAATAAATTTTATTTAAAAAATCCAAAAAATTTTAAAATTTTATAAATATATTTTTTTAGAAAAGGCTTTTGGAGTTTATACAATTATATTTTGGTTCAAATCTTTTGAAAAATTTTTGTAAATAATCCCTTTGAAAATTCAACATTCAGAGATAGTACAAATCTTAAATTTCTTTATTAGGAAATAATTCTCAATCAATAGATTATAGGTTAATCTCGAAATATGAAAAATATAATTTCAATCAAATATTATAATCATATCACATTTCAAAACAAGTTAATTAAAAAATTGATCTCGATTCCTCTTCGAGACCTTTAAATTATTGAAGATCCTACACAAAGAGGCAGCACAACAAAGAGAAGAACAAGAGAGCACAGACATACAAACAAATGGGAGAGCTCAAAAAATCGAAAGACTATCAAGAAGTTGGAAATTTGAAAAAAAGAATAAGATAATTTTCTATCTCTTTGTTTCTCTCTTTCACTGATCTTCCTTTCTCCTCCTCTAAAAGAATATATTTGATTGTTGCCTGGTGAGCCCTCGTTGTGCATCTACGCCATTGTGGCTGCACTCTACTAGAGCTCCCCTTGTCGAGTTCATCTTCTCACCAGCATGTACTTGCCCAAGCTCCGCCACCCTCAACCTACTTTAGCCATGTAGCTCTTGCTACTGTCCACCAAATCAAGCTAACCCTCAAGTTCACTCCTTTAAGCTATCTTTCGAGCTCACAAATCAAGCCGGGCCACAAACTCGCACATCTAAGATTAGCCCATAAGTTCACCAAAAATTATCATAATAGGTAAGGACTCTCAAATCAAATTGATTAACACAAATTGACTTAGATAAACAATAAAATGAACACAAATTGAAGAAATAAATGGACTAAAACTCAAATTAAATTGGAATCGAACTCCAAATTGAGGTAACACAAACCAAATAAGCGTAGACTCAACTCTAATTAGATTCAAGTTTGGTTAATTTAAAATCAAGTCAAGTTCAAATCAAACCTAATTTGGATTGAATTAAGCTCAAATCAAACCCTAATTAGGTAAGATCAAACTAAAAGCTGAGCAAAGTCAAACTAGAATCAAATCAAGTCTGAATTAAAATCATGTTGATTTGAACTTAGACCAAAGTCCATTAAGATGCAAACTTGAGCTCGATAAAGGTCCAACAAAAGATCGAATTTGACCTGAATTAAATGAAACCAAACTCAAACCAAAATCAAGTATCTAAACATTGAACAGAGTTAAAACATATTTGAATCAAAATTAGCACTATTCCAACCAAAGTCGATAATCAATATTTGACAAGTATTCTTCTAAAAATCAATACCAAGCTTGGTGAATTGAATTGCAAATTGAACATTTATTATCAATACTAATAATGATTTTGGGAATGGATGTTTCATATAGTTCCCTGGTTATGTTATAAAGCATCAGTACGAACCCAATCACCAAAAGTTCTAGGAAGAGGAAAATCGAAACATATCATTATCTGTGAAGGAGGAGTTATTGAATAGCAATTCAATCAATTTTTGAATATTAAGTTGAATCAATTCAGACTAGAACCAAAATCGAGTGGTGAATGTTGAATTGATTCCAAATCGAACTCAAACCAGAATCAAATTAGTCCAAATGGAAATAAATGAGTTCAAACCAAGTTTTGTTGGATGTGCTGAACTTTGAGTAATACTTCAAGACTATGAATAATAGGTGATATTACCATTCTAATCTAAACAAGAACTAGTTCAAGTAAAACTAAGTTGGGTCAAAGTAAGTTTCGCCAGATGTACTAGAAAGCTGTTGGTAGCACTCCAAGGCTATGTCTAATTCCACAAGCAGTAGATAATGTCACTTCTAATTAAATAAAGTTATTGCTTATACCTTATTAACCATGAAAATAGTTTAAAATCGAAGAAGTTATTACTTATGTCTTATTGGTTATGAGAATACTTTTGAACTTAATGAAGTTATCACTTATGCCTCATGACTATGAAAATACTTTAAAATCAAATAAGTTATTGCTTACACCTCATTGGCTATAGAAATAGTTCAAAATTGACAAAGTCGTGTTTATATCTCATCGGCTATAAAAATACTTCAAAATTAATAAAGTTATCACTTATGCCTCATGGGCTACGAAATAATTTAAAACTAAATGAAATTATTACTTATATCTCATTGACTATAAAAACATTTCAAAATTAATAAAGTTGTTACTTACGTCTCATTGGCTATAAAAATACTTCAAGATTATTAAAGTTATCACTTACACTCCATAGGCTATGGAAACATTTCAAAATTAATAAAATCATTGCTAACGCTTCACCGGATATGGAACTACTTCAAAATCAATAAAGTTATTATTTATGCCTTATTGGCTGTAGTAATAGTAGTAGTAGTAGATGCAACAGTAGCAATAGTAATTGTAGTAGTAATAATAGTAGCAGCAATAGTAGTAGTGCAGTATTTATATTAGTAGTTATAGCAGAAGCAGTAGTACCAGTAGTAGTAGCAATAGTAGTCATGGGAGAAGTAGTAGTAACACTAGTATTAGTAGTAGTAATAGTAGTAGTAGTAGTAGTAGATGCAACAGCAGCAGTAGTAATTGTAGTAGTAATAATAGTAGCAGCAATAGTAATAGTGCAATATTTATATTAGTAGTTGTAGCAGAAGCAGTAGTACCAGTAGTAGTAGTAGTAGTAGTCATTGGAGAAGTAGTAGTAACACTAGTATTAGTAGTAGTAGCAGCAGCAGTATTATTATTATTATTATTATTATTATTATTATTATTATTATTATTAGTAGAAGTAGTAGTGGTGGTGGTAGGAAGTGTAGTAGTAGTAGTTATTATTGTTGTTGTTGTAGTAGTAGTAGTAGTAGAAGTAGTAGTAGCAATAGCAGTAGTAGTAATAGCAGTAGCAGTAGCAGGAGTAGGAGTAGGAGTGTTAGGAGTAGTAGTAGTAGTCATAATACTAGTAGTAGTTAGAGTCGTAGGAGTATTAGGATTAGTAGTAGTATTAGTCGCAACAGCAGCAATAGTAGTAGTAGGAGTAGAAGTAGCAATTGGTGTAGGAGTAGGGGTGGCAGTTAGAGTAGTAGTTGTAGTGTTAGTATTAATACTAGTGGTATAAGTAGTAGGAGGAGTAGTAGTCGTAGCAATTGTACTAGTAGCAGAAAAAGTAGTAGTAGTAATATTAGTAGTTGTAGTATATTTATTATTATTAGTAGTAGTGGTAGTAGTATTAGTTGTAGAAGTAGTAGTAGAAGTAGTAGTAGTAGGAACTGCTGGAGCAGTAATAGTAGTAGTAGTTATAGTAGTAGCGCAAGTTGTAGTGGTAGTAGTAGCAGAAATCGTGGTAGTAGTAGCAGTACTACTAGTAGTTGTAGTAGTTATAGGAGTAATACTAGCTGTAGTTGTTGTAGCAATAGTATTAAGAGTAGTTGTAGCAGTAGTAGTATTAGTAGTAGTAAGTGTACTTGTAGGAGGAGTTGGAGTAGGAGTAGTAATTGGAGTAGTAGTAGTTGGAGTAGAGGCAGTAGTAGTTTTGGAAGCTGAAGTAGCAGTAGCAGTTGGAGTAAGAGTCATAGTAGTAGTAGTAGTATTAGAAGGAGGAGTAGTAGTAGCAGTAATAGGAGTAGAAGTAGGAATAGTAGTAGTAGTAGTACTAGTACTAGTAGTAGTTGCAGCAACAATTGTAGCAACAGCAGTAGTAGTTACAGTAGTAGTATTACTAACAGTTGTACCAGTAGTAATGTAGTAGTATAGTAGTATTAGTACTATTACTACTGCAACAACTAATTCTACTATTACTACTTTCCCATGGAAAATCATTATATAGCACTCATATTTATGATTAAGATGTTGAGGCATTATTTGCTTTCTCATCGAGTTATTTTAATATCAAAGGTCAATCTCATAAAATACTTGATGTCTAGGCTTGTATTCACTAGGAGGCTAGCAAAGTGGGCTTTAATCCTCATAGAATATGATATCAAGTTTACTCCATAAAAAGTGGTCAAAGAGCAAGCCCTCGTCAATTTTCTTATAGTTTATCCAGTACTAGATAATTCTCTACTAAGTTGTGAGCTCCCCAACAAAGAGATCTTTTTGGTTGAAGAAGAGGAACCTTACTAGAAGCTATAGTTTAATAGAGTATCATCTATCAGACCAAGGATCAAACCAAAGCTTTTGTAAATCAAAGCAAGCATTGGACTCATTTATGTCACTCCAAATAGGGGCATTTTACGATATTCCTATTCTATCTCAAAACCATGCACAAATAATGAAACTAAATACAAAGCTCTAATTATAGTATAGTAATGACCCTCAACATGAAAATATCATGCCTACATAACTAATTATCAACCAAGTCCAAGGTGAATATAAAGTTCACAAATTTGAACTCCTAAAATACTATGAAAAAGTTCAAGAACTCATGAGTCAAATCCTACAATTTAAATAACTAAGGTTCCCTAGTCCATTAATATAAAAACCGAATATTAGCCAAGGCTCTGGCTAATACTGATTAAGAAAAAATTCTAATTACAGTCTATCACAAACAAGTGATAAGCTCAATCTTCAGCATTAAACACAAGAATACTAAATCTAAACTAATAGAAGAGACCACTATGGAACTGAAATTGACCATCCAAAATAGCAGAGGCCACGAGAGCGATCTGAAATCACAAATCAAAATTTATTTTAATTTGAAGTGTGCTATCAAGTATTGTGAGGATATAACTTCCAATAGGCATGAGCTCCTATTGTTAATTACCCCAATAATTATCAAGAACTTCCTAAACTAAGTAACCTAGCTAATAAAATAGAGACATAAAAAAGAAAAGAAAAAAGCATTTGATTAATTTGAGAAAGATAGTACATGACTTAGGTCAAGGCATACCCTTACTTTACAGTGAATTTCAACATGAAATTATAGAAAACATGAAAGAAATAAAGAAAGAAAAAGAGAAATAAAGAGTGGAGAAGAAGCTCTGATATTTGTTACTGCCCTACTCTCTTGTGCTAGACCACATGGTGTTTGATTCAAATTGACTCGGTCTTTGGCAAATATTGATGGCATCATCCGATGGAATGTAAAAGGGAATAGGAGAAGTTTGAAATGTTTTCAATAGCTTTAAGCATTGGAGATAATTTTATTTAGTTTAATAGCGTCACCAATGACTTATAGGATTGGGTGTATCTTTGAAAATTGCATTATCAATTACTTTTGAAGTTGACTAGCTTGAGGAGTACATCATCAACTGATTTTAGGATTGGCTAACTTGAAATGGCACGTCATCAATGGCTTTTGAGGTTGACTAGCTTGAAAGGACATTGTCAATATCTTCTAGGGTTGACTAGCTTAAAGGGTGTGTCATCAATGACTTATGTGTTGACTAGCTTAAAGGGTGCATCATTAACAATTTTGGGTTGACTAGCTTGAAGGGTTTAATCAGCTACTTTTAGAGCTTACTAGCTTGAAGTGTAGCCAACAGTTTTGGACATGTTGGCATTTAACTTCTTTAATTTAGTAATGTCACCAATGGCTTTGGAGTTTGGTGTAGCTTTAAAGTGTGGTTGATAGATTTGAGTGTATTAGCGATTAACTTTTTTAGTTTGATAGTATCATCAACGACATAAAAAGTTGGGTATAGCTTTGAAGTGTTGCTAAAAGCTTTTGTAGTACACCTAAAAAGACTCAATTTGACCTTATTTAGTTTTATTTGAACTAATTTTGGTTTAGGTCAAGATGTAATATCACTTTTTGTTCATAGTCTTAGAGTATTGTTGAAGGTTCAGCACACCCATTAGGACTCTGTATGACCCTATTTAATTCTGTCGGGACTAATATAGTTTGGGTTTGAGTTTGACCTTTTGTTAGACCTTTAACGAGTTGTAGTTTGCATCTTGATGGACTTCGATTCAAGTTCAAGTTGATTTAGTTCAACTTAGTTTCAGTTCAGGCTCAACTTGGCTTGGTTCTAGTCTTGCTTCGAGTTTATCCTTTTAGTTTGGATTTGATGTAACCCAATTAAGTTTTGATTTAAGTTTAGTTCAATTCAAACTGAATTTGATTTAAACTCAACTTGATTTTAAATTAACTCATCTCAAGTTTAATTAGGATTGAGTCTGAATTCATTTGGTTTAGGTTAAATCAATTTATATTTTTTTGGAATTTAGCTCAATTTGAGTTTTAGTCTATTTGTTTGATCGATTTAGGTCCATTTGAATCAATTTGGCCTTTATCTATTTGTTGTTATTAAGTTAGTTTATATTAATCAATTTAATTTGAAAGTCCTTAGGTATTTATAATAATTTTAGGTGGACCTGTGGCCTTGCCTTAAACATGTGAACATGAGGGTTGGCTTAGTTTGTAAGCTCGAAAGTTGGCTTAGAGGTGCAAGCCCAAAGGCTGATCAGGTGTGAGCCCAAAGACTAGCTGAGTGCAAGCCCGAAAACTGACTGAGTAAAAGCCTGAAGCGTAACTAAGTGTGAGCTCGAAAGCTAGTTTGGTGCAAGCCCGAAAGCTAGTTGAGATGCAAGTCTGAAGGTTGGCTGAGGTACGAACCCAAAGGCTAGCTAAGTGTGATCCCAAAGGTTGACTAAGTGTGAGTCCAAAAGCTAGTTTGGATGCAAGCCTAAAGGCTGGCTTGGATGTGAGCTCGAAAATTGGCTAAGTACAAACCTAAAGGTTAACTGAGTGTGACGTGGATTTACCATTTTCGAGAAGCCATAGGTAACCGTAGCAATGTCAAGGATTCATTATCTTCAAGTGGCCGCAGGTGATCACAATAATGTCAAAGGTTTATCATCTTTGAGATGCTACAGGTAGCCGTAATATTGATAAAGTTTATTAATATGTCACAGACTAAGGGTGGCCGTGGTATGGTGGCTCAACAACCGAAGCAAGACGCTGCTAATCAAACTTTCTTTTTTATAGAAACTTCCTTTTTCCTTCTTCTTTTTTTACCAGATTTTTCTTTTTCGTTTTTACCACAAGTTCCCCTCCCTCCCATGGCCTCACCAATTTTTTTATTTTTTTAAAATGCCAAGAAAGCAATCCTTTTTTAAATTTTTTTTCCTATCTTCTTCTGTTCTCTCTCCTTCGCTTGCCCAAGAGAGGGGTAGCCCTTTGCCATCAAGTCTAGGCCGGATCTGACCAGGACAGCCAGATCCGATCTCCTTTCCCGACGATAGGGGTGGAGAAACTCCCCTCCTCTTCTTGTGGCCGGATCTGGACGGATCTAGCTGGATCTGGCCTCAATCAAAGGCAAGCGACGGTGGAAGCCTTGATCAGTGGGGAGAAAGGGCAGAGCTGGCATCAAAGGGAGGAGGAGATCAGCCTTGGAACAGCAGGAGGCAGACCAAAACCTATCGGTGCACCGAAGCAAAAGCCAAGTGGTTGTGGAGTGTGGGCCAACAAGCAGGAGATGGCCGAAGGCAATGACAGGGACAAATAACAAGTGGCTAGTGGCAGCTTGGCGGGTCTTCGAGCGGTGGGTGTCTAGTCCGATGATGGAAGGGGCTTTCGGTGAGGCATGATGGAGCATAGCGGCTGGAGCTCCGTTGTGGCTGAGTAACTAGTCAAGGCGAAGCAGGGTGCAGAGCCAACATGCAGGCGGGCTTTTGGTGGTTCAGCCCACAAGAGGGCTTGAGAAAAGATAAAGGAATGGCCTACACAAGGAGCAAGTCATGGATGCAATGGGCATGAGCTAGGAAGCGCATGTCACACTCAAACCAATTCTAGAGCTAGGCATCACCATGGGGAGAGTTCTTGTGACATCTCCGGTGGGAGAGGCGGCAGCAGCAGGGAATGAAGCAATGAAACCTCCTGAAAACCACACAGAAAAGAGCCACAGAAAAAAAGCTCTTCTTAGCCATCTAACTCTTTTTCTCTTTTTTTCTGGTTCCTCCCCCTTCTTTGCAAGACACAGCCGGATTTCATAGTGACCATGAGATTGAATCAATCTTTATTTAAAATTTAAATCATGAATGTAGAGGATGATTTATTTGAAATTGGTTATGGATAATGATTTATTATTTGAATTGGTTATGAATGGATGTGGATGTGATTAGATGAGTATTTATTTGTTATACATAACAATAATTTAAAAATTATACTTATCACAGGCACTGAATTTATAAAGGAGTTATTTGTAATTTTTTTTAAAAAATTAGATTAAATTATAATTTTATGATTTTTAGAGGGTTTCTTACAAAAAAGACTTATTTATAAAGTTTGATATTTTGAGAGTTCTTTTTCAACATAATTTGGACTTATCCGTAAATAAAAATTTTTGAGAAATTTATTTATGAAAAATTAAAATTTTAGAGTTTTATTTGTAAATAAAGAATTTTGGAGGGATTTATTCATAAATCCTGAATTTCATAAGGCTCAAATTATAAATATAGATCTTTTGAGGGTTTATTTGTAAATCCTAAATTTTACGAGATTGAATTGTAATTTAGGATTTTTATTGAATTTTTTCATAAAATTCTTATTCCAGAGACCTATTTATAAGAAAAAGCTTATCAAAGGCCCATTTATGAAGATTTATTCAGCCTAGAAACTTATTTATAAAATTCTTACATTTTGTCATTTTAGCCTAGATTTTAGATAAATTTTAAATCCAATTTTGGTCTAAATATCTAACACACTAAGTTGTTACAAATAGATCCCTAAACCAAATAAATTTGAATGAAAGGAAAAAGCCCTTTAAAATTGTGAAATTTTGAATCAATCTTTGCAAAATCTAGGATTTGGAAATAAACCCCTCAAAATTTTCTATTTATAAATAAACCCTCTAAAATTTTAAATTTTCATAAATAAACTCCTAAAATTTTTAACTTTTGCAAATAAATTATCCAAAAAATTTTATTTATAAATAGGTTCACATTTTATTAAAAAAAGATCCTAAAAAATTTTTAAATTTTATAAATAAAATTCTTTATAGAAAGATCCCTGGGATTTATAAAGTTATATTTTGATTTAAATTTTTTGAAAAAATTTTACAAATAATCTCTTGAGAATAGTATCTAGAAATAGTATAAATCTTAAATTTTTTCATCAAGAAAATAAATCTATAAATTACAGGTCAATTCCAAAACATAAAAGCACAATTTAATCAAATATTATAATAACATCACATTTCAAAATAAGTTAATCAAAATTTTAATCTTGATTTCCCTTCAAAACCTATAAATTGTTGAAGACCCTGCACAAAGAACCAACACAACAAAGAGAAGAATGAGAGAGAACAAACACACAAATGAATGGGAGATAACAGAAAATTAGAAGACTATCAAGAAGTTGAAAATTTGCAGAAAAGAACAAGGTAACTTTCTATTATAATATCAGGTGTGATAAATTAGTCCCATATCGGATATTGGATAGATAGGATCCAATATATATAGTGAAAAATGCTCATATCCCATGATCTTAAGCTTTTGGGATGGTTTGCTGTGCGATCCACTATATTATTCCACTTCGACACTCTTTTGGCTCTCCCAACAAATAGTATCAAAACTTCAGGTTCGAACCCGTGTAAACTCTTAATACCTACCGTGATGATGCGACTGAATTGAGTCGCATGTTAGTTTCTCTTAAAAAATCAAAATAATAAAACAAAAACTCATTGATATGGGTCACACGGTGAAACTGGTCGAATAAAAGAGTTCTTGATTAAGAGTATTAAAATTGATGTGGTCAAATCACACATATCTCATGAGTTTAAGCTTTTGAAATAGTTTGGTATGCGGTCCACTATATTATTCCGCTTTGACACTCTTTCGACTCTCCCAACAATTTTCTACCTCTTTCTTTCTTTTTTTCATTAATCTTCCTCCTGCCTTCCTTTCTCCTCCTCCGTCATGCACTTGCGCCATTGTGGCTACACTCTACCGAAGTTCCCTTTGTTGAGTTCATATTTGCACCAATATGTACTTGCCCAAGCTCCATGCCCTCAGCCTACTCCAGCCTTGTAGCTCTCACTACCACCAAGACTCCGGGCACACCATCCTGGCAACCATTGCACTCTGCGTTGGCCACAACAGAAGCTCCTCTGGTGCTGCTCCACTGCCTCCCGCCTGGCCTTGTGCCGATGCCACAGCTAGCTCCTCTGCCGCCTTGAGCCGCCGCCGCATCCCACCTGGCCCTACATTGGTGTTGTAGCCAGCTTTCCCCTCACCTTAGCCACCCTGAGCTACAGCCATAGCTGCCCTAGCTGTGACCCTCCAAGCACAATCCAACCAAGTCGCGACCTTCCATGAGCTCTCTACTTGTTCCAATTGTCCGCACCAAATCGGGGCCAAAGCTGGCCCTGAGATCAAGAAATCGGGCCATGGCTCGACGAGATTCTGGCAGAGAAGAAGATACAGGCTAGGGTTTTTTGAGGAAGAAAAAGAACAAGGCACAAGACGAAGAAAGAGAGAAATAGAAAGAAAAAAAAACAAAGTGGGTTGATGGCAGAAAGAAAAAAAAGAAGTTGCTTTTATCTCGATTTCTGTATCATCACTATCATCATTACTAATAGTCCTTCGTATGATGGCAAAATTTCATTAATATCACGATCACTCGTGGTTTTGCATATAAATCTATTCTCAAGTCTATCGAATCTAGGTCAGCTTTTAAACATATTAAAATTATATGTTAACTTTCTGGTTCGTTAAACCCAGAACAACCTTTGGGTCTGTCGAAACTATAAGTTAATCTTTTAACTTGCCAAATGTAGATCAACCTTTGGGTCTGCTGAAGTTATAGATCAATCTTTGGGCTTGTCGAAATTATAGATCAGTCTTCAGGCCCATCAAAATTATAGGCTAGTCTTTGGACTCGCGGAAACTATAGGCCAACTTTTGAGCTTGGCAGAACTATAGGCCAATATTCAGGTCTGTCGAAATTATAGACTAGCCCTAAGACCAGCCAAAATCAGACTTGTTTTCGAGCCCACTTAAATCATAAGCCAGCCTTTGGGCCCGCTAAATCTAGGCTAGCCTTCGAGCCAAATAAAATTCAATATGAATTAAACTGAGCTTGAATCAAAACCAAATTAGATTAAGTCAAGTTCAAACTAAAGGTTCAAACTTAAAGTCAAAACAGAACTAAGCTGAGGCTGAATTAAAATCAAGTTAAACTGAATCAACTTGAACTTGAACCGAAGTCCACCAAGATGCAAATCCAAACTTGATAAAGGTTCAACACAAGGTTGAATTCAACCTAAATCAAATAAACTCATACTAAGCCAAAATCGAGTTCTATACATTGAACTGAATCAGGTTAGATTTAAATAAAAATTAGCACTACTCTAACCAGAGTCAATAATCAATATTTGACAAATGTTCTTTGAAAATCAATGCCAAAATTAGTAGATTGAATTCATTATTGCAAATTAGATATTCATTATCAATACCAATAGTGATTTTGGAATGGATGTTTGCATGATTCTCCTAATCATGCTATAAAGCATCAACGTGAACCTAATCACCAAAGGTCCAAGGAATAGAATACTAGAATGTATCACTATCTTTCAAAAAGGAGTTCGTGAATTACATTTTAATCAAGTTTTGAACATCAAGTTGAATTAATTTAGACTTAAACCAAAATCAAGTGCTAAACATTGAATTAATTTCAAAATAAACTCAAATCTAAACTAGTTAGTCTGAATAAAACTAAATAGGGTCAAGAATTGGATGTGTTAAATCTTTGGCAATACTCCAAGATTATAAACGATGAGTAATGTTACTATTCTGATCTGAACTAGAACTAGTTTGAGTAAAACTAAGCCGATCAAACTAAGTTCCACTAGGTGTGCTACAAAAGCCTTTGACAGCACTCCAAGGCTACGTCCATCTTCGCAAGTAGTAGGTAATTCTACTTCAAACCAAATAAAGTTATTACTTATATCTCATTAGCTATAGAAATACTTCAAAATTAATAAAGTTATTACTTACGCCTCGTTGTCTATAAAAGTACTTTAAAATCAATAAAGTTATTACTTACACCCCATATGTTTTAAAACCAAATAAAGTTATTGATTACACCTCATTGACTATAGAAACACTTCAAAATCAATGAAGTTATTGGTTATGCCTCATAAGCTATGAAAATATTTTAAAATTAATGAAGTCATTGCTTACACCCCACGGGTTATGAAAATAGTTCAAGATAAAATGAAGTCATCACCTATGCCTCATCGACTATAGGAACACTTCAAAAAAAAATTTTATCACCGACTCCTTATTGATTAATAAAAATACTTCAAAATAAATAAAATTATCACTGATACCTTATTAGCTAACAGAAATACTTAAAACTAAATAAAGTTATCGTCAACGCTCAAAGCTATTAAAACACTTCGAACTTCACTCATTTTCTTCTACGTCCCATCAGACGATGTCATTAATATCTACTGAAGATCAAGTCAATTTGAGCCAAACACCATATAGTCCAACTCAAAGGGGTAAGGCAACAGTATATATCAAAGCTTCTTCTTCACTCCTTCTTTCTCTTTCTCATTTTTCATATTTTCTATAATTTCATGTTGAAATTTATTATGAAGTAATGCTATATCATTACTTAAGTCATGTACTATTTCTTCAAATCAATCAAATACTCTCTTCTTCTTTTTTGCGTCTCTATTTTATTAGTTAGATTTTTTGTTTTAGGAGATTCTTAACAATTGTCTAGGTAATTAACAATAGAGGCTTGTGCATATTAAAAGTTAATATTTCTACAATACCTGATAGTACACTCAAATTAAAACATACTTTGATTTGTGTATATAGGTTGCTCCTTGGATCTCCACCAATCCCAAAATGCCAAAATTGATCCCACGGCTATTATCACAACATGTTATATCTTGAATCATGTTTCTATTCATCTAATTCTTGACAAGATGCCATTTGAGTTATGAAATGGTAAGGAGACAAATATTGCATATCTTCATATTTTTTGTTATAATTATTTTATATTTAATACAAAAATCATTTATCTAAATTTGATTCAAAAATCTTTCAAGGCATTTTTCTTAGTTTTTTCATCATTGTTGAAGAATCTATAAATACTATATTTGATGAAACTAATCCTCTTTTGGAGAAAAAGTCTGTTAATAATAATGTAAATATCTTCAAGAAATTAGATGAGATACAACTCAAGAAAAAACAGGATGGTGAGCCAAGTAAAGGTTCAAACGATAAGGATAATGGAGATAAAGGGACCAACACGAAAAGCAAAATGAAGATAAAAAACTTTTCAAGGCATGAGAATTCATGAAGAATCACTCGGAAGATCAAGTCATTCGTAATATTGATCAAGGGGTAAAAACTAGACATGTTATTAAATATAATCTTCATCATGTTATTTTTCTTTCTCAAATTGAATCCAAAAACCTTGATGAAGCTCAAAAAGATGAAAGTTGGATTCTTGCTATGTAAGAAAAACTAAATCAATTTGAGAAAAATCAAGTTTGGGATCTTGTTCCTTAATCAAATGACTACCCAATTATTAGTACCAAATAGGTTTATAGGAATAAGTTAGATGAACATGGTGTTGTGGTTAGAAACAATGCTAAATTAGTAGTCAAGGGTTTCAACCAAGTTAAGGGCATTGATTTTGATGATACTTTTATACTTGTGGCTCATTTGAAATTAATTCATATTTTACTTATTTTTGCATATTTTAAAGGTTTCAAACTATTTCAAATGGATGTCAAAAGTGCTTTTTTGAATGACTTTTTATCCGAAGAGGTTTATGTTGAACAACCAATTGGATTTGAGGATTTAAAATTTTTAAATCATGTTTTAAAATTAAAAAGACACTATATGATCTTAAGCAAGCTCCAAGAGTTTGGTATAAGAGACTAAGTTCCTTATTGATTTCAAATAATTTTACAAGGGGTTGTATAGATACCACATTATTTTTATTAAAACACCATAATGACTTATTAGTAGTGTAAATTTATGTTAATGATATTATTTTCAGTGCTATTAATGTAAAACTTTATGGAATGTTTATAAGCATAATGCAAGAAGAATTTGAGATGAGCATGATGGATAAGCTTAACCTCTTCCTTGTATACAAGTCAAGAAAATAAAAACTAGAATCTTCATAAGCCAAGGTAAGTATATGCAAGAATTGCTCAAGAAGTTTGATATAGAACAAGTCAAAGCTATTAGAACTCCCATGAGCCTCTCCACCAAGCTAAACAAAGATGAAGATGGTGAAAAGATCAAAAAAATTTGATATAGAGGTATGATTGATAATTTAGTATATTTAACTGCAAGTAAACTAGATATCATGTTTAGCATATGTACATATATAAAATTTCAAGCATCACCTAGGAAATCGCATCTACTGGCCGCCAAAATGTATACTTAGATATCTTAAGAGCACATTAGATTTAGAGTTGTGGTATCCAAGAGATGATTATTTAGATTTAATCAGTTTTCATGATGTAAATTATGCGAGATATCGTGTGGATAAAAAGAGCACTGTCAATTTCTCAATAAAGCTCTAGTTTTATGGAGCTCTAAGAAATAAAATTCTATGACTCTATATACCGCTAAGGCTAAATATATGGCCATCGATGGTTATTGTGCTCAAGTCTTATGGATGCGGCAAACAATCTATGATTTTGGATATGATTTTACAAAATAATACTAATGCCATTAATCTTTCAAAAAATCCAATTTTGCATTCCTATTCTAAATACATTGATATTCGGCATCATTTCCTGCGTGATCATATTTCGAAAAAGAATATTTTATTAAATTTTATTGAAACCAATCACTAACTTGCAAATATTTTCACAAAAGCTTTAGAAGAATATCGGTTTATTTTTCTTAAAGAAAAATTGAGAATTTTATCGATTGATTAATCTTCATTTTCATTCTAACCTTTTCTGAAAACATGTAATTTTTCTCTAAATTGGTCATCTAGTTTATATACCAGTCAACCAATTGGCCTAAGGAACAAAAGATTTATTCTTGTAACGGCCAATTCATAGAGTATACTTGAATTCTCAATTGGTCGATCGATTTGCTGAAACAATGAATCGATTTGCTGAAATCAGGCGCAATTTCAAGTTAAGAACCCTAGCAGTCATCCGATTCTTTCTCTTCCCTTCATGCACAGTAGCTTATGGTGACTCCTCGAGGCTTTCCGATGGTGATTTCGAGCAATCCAAGGCCATCTCACTTAGTTTAGCCATTCCCCTCTTTCTTCTCCTCCATCCCTTGCCCCAATATCTCTTTTTTGCCTCCAATGGCTCCAAGATTTAAGAGTATTACTTCCAAGAAGAGGAAAGGTGATGGACCTTCATCTTCCACCAATAATCCTACCTTTCCTCCTGAGTTTTTATCTCTAGAAAACTTTACTCACTTCCAAACCCAATTTGCATCTTCTAGGATTGTGGTTCCTAGGACAATTGATTTTAATGACCTTTCTTTGAACCTTCGCTCTCTCTTTGATGCTCAAGGGTGGACATCGTTTGTAATTAAAAATGAAATCTATCATGATCATGATGTCTGAGTCTTCTATAATAATGCTTCTTTTGATGAACCAAGTAAAATCTTTGATACCTCCTATGGGGACAAAAACATGTTATAATGTTAAGTGTGATAAATTAGTCCCACATCGGATATTGGATAGATAGGGTCCAATATATATAGTAAAAAATGCCCATATCCCATGAACTTAAACTTTTGGAATGGTTGGTGTCCGGTCCACTATATTATTTCAGTTTGACACTCTTTCGGCTTTCCCAACAAATGGTATCAGAGCTTCAGGTTCGAAGCTGTGCAAACTCTTAAGACCGAAATTATCATGATGGTGCGACTGAATTGAGTCGCATATTAGTTTCTCTTAAAAAAATTAAAAAAATGAGACAAAAACCCGTTGGTATGGGTCACACGGTAAAACTGGTCGAGTAAAAGAGTTCTTGATTGAGAGTGTTAAAATTAATGTGGTCAAATCACACTTGAAAGGGGAGATTATTATAATGTCAGGTGTGATAAATTAATCCCACATCGGATATTGGATAAATAGGATCCAATATATATAGTGAAAAAGACTCATATCCTATGAGCTTAAGTTTTTGGGATGGTTTGAGGTCTGACTTACTATATTATTCCAGTTCGATACTCTTTCGACTCTCCTAACAAATGGTATCAGAGCTTCAGGTTCAAGGCTATGCAAACTCTTAAGACCAAAATTACCATGATGATACGACTGAATTGAGTTGCATGTTAGTTTCTCTAAAAAAATCAAAAAAATGAGACAAAAATCCGTTGGTATGGGTCACACGGTGGAACTAGTTGAATAAAAGACTTCTTGATTAAGAGTGTTAAAATTGATGTGGTTAAATCACACCTGAAGAGGGAGATTGTTATAATGTCAGGTGTGATAAATTAGTCCCACATCGGATATTGGATAGATAGGATCCAATATATATAATGAAAAATGCTCATATCCCATGAGCTTAAGCTTTTGAAATGGTTTGGTGTTCGACCCACTATATTATTCCGATTCAACACTCTTTCAGCACCCCCAACAAAAACATGCCCTTTAGCACTGTAGTACTTGGATCCATCCTTAGCATACTTGTAGATAAGGAGAGACTGTTTCTCATTCAAAAATGGTCTAACCAACTTCTCTCATATCAATAAGTTATTGAAACTATCTTTGAGGGAAATTGGAGTGACGTCATAAGAAAATTACAATCAAATCTCCTCCCACCTCGAGCCTATGTGATCCATCAACTCCTAGCCTACACCGTCCTTTTGAGGGGTGGGTATTGGAATGAAGTGTCTTTCATGGAGTTGTACCTTATTTTCTCTCTTTTGACTGGGCATAAGGTGTGTTTACCCTATATCATCCTTCACCATATGCCCCAGTATTTTAGATACACTTACACTACCTTGGCTTCCCTAGAGTCATTACCAGAATCCTTAGGGACTTTGGGCCTTATGTTCCTCAATGTGATCTCTCATTGTACCATACCTTCACTTCCTTTGATTTTTTTATCCCATTTTACTCTTTAATGAATGGGTTTTAGAAAGCACGATGGTATTTGGGTTTGCGGAGTTGCAAAGTAGGACGAGGAGGCCAAGATTAGTACCATGGAGGGAGGACACGAAGTTGGACATGACCATGCTAAGCCTCCACCTACCACATCTTCTAGCTCATATTCAAACTTTGCCAAGTGATTGCGTCATCTGGAGGATTTTGCACAAAGTGCAGCTGAGTAGCTAACATATCTCCAGACTTCTGTGGACAGATTCCGCTCTTCCATGGATGACATCACTGGGATGCTTCGCACTCTGTTGGTTACACTACTCTCGGACTGAGTCCCTAGCTTTTTCTATATTGTGTTTCTACTTTTAGTTATGTTTCCAACTTTGATATTTTAGATTATGGCTTGTGGTTTTAAGTCTTTGTTGCTTATAGAGTTCTAGACTTTCTTATGTTCGTTGTATTATGGATATTTGAATCCTGTCGGGTTTAATTTATCAATCTTTTGGTGTTTGTTTAGTCTCTTGGATATCCACCTCTTAGGTTATGTATATGCATTATTTGAGGGGGAGCTTCTGGAGATTTTCTATATGTGCTCCTTGTGTTCATGTGTTATATATATGTGTAGATGGCTTGTATATATACAAGTTGTGTTCTTTGACTTTACAGGGGAGACTTTATCCGTTTTCTATCCAATCCTATATCCTACACTTTTTAAAGGGGGAGACATATAAAAATATAAAAATGGATGAAGTATATATGCTCTTATATGCGTCCTACTAGTATACATGTTATCATACCTATATACAAGCATATTCGTACATATGCCTTTTCTATACTACATACTCTCTTATGCGTATTGTATTTTAAATTCTTCAATATTCTTTTTTTAGAGTTTGTCATCATTAAAAAGAGAAAAATTGTTACTCTTCCTAGTTTTGATAATGAACAAACCATATTTAATATCTACTTGAGATGTGTTTTAGCCAAAGTATATTAAAGCTATCAAAGATACATTTGAAAGCTTCAAAGAAAAGGAAGCACGATGGTGGATCGACGAGCATAACTTAAAGAGATCAAAGATGGCTGGGGATTGGCTTGAAGGTGTCTATATTAATTTGAAGATTCAAGGATGATATAGATATATCCACAATAACTCAAGAATGAAGTATCGACTAGGTTTATATTTTCATTTATTTCATTTGAATCAAAAATTTATCTTAAGATTAATTATTTAGAGCATAAACGTCGTGTTGAGTTCTATAAGAAACTCTTAACAAAGTTTTTCTAATAGAATCGAACATTCACTTGGATTAGCACATGACTAGTTATGTCAAATAGAATATTTAAATCTTCTAACTTACGCAAAACTAGACAATCAATTCATAAATCGGATGTCTATCTGGAGAAACAAGTTCTAGTTTTTACCAGAACGAGAATCCCAGTTTGGAACCGAACACTCGGCTAAAAATTCTAGTTTTGATTTGTTAATCAAAACCAATCAACCGATTTGAATTTTCTACATGAATAATAGCTAGTTTTTTAACCATTGGAGTGAAACTAGCTGCTGGATCTCATCCCCAACAATTACTTTCAACCTAAAAGATATAAATAGCTTAGGATAGGATTCTCTAAATAGTTTTATAACTTCTAAATCTTTGTAAAAAAAAAAAAAGATAAATACTTCTTCTCTAACCTTTCTAATTTCAAATAAATTTTCATTATCATTTTACTCAATCTTAGGAGATCTTATGTTGAGCTTAAAACTATTTCATTCTTAAATATTTTTCACTTATAAATCATTTCAAAGTTGTTTGGAATGTTTGAGAGACTTGAGCTCCAATTTAGAGGACATCTTACCGATTGAAGTAAGATCAAATATAAGAGATTAATTTTACTAATGAAACAATAATATAATAAAGAGTTGAATTCCTCAAAAGCGAGACAAAAATTATGATGTAAATATAATTGGTCTCTGAATTATGTTATATCACGATGTATTTGTTCCCTACTTGATTTATATTACACTTATGATTGATTAAAATTTGTATGAAACTACTTTATTAATTTGAATTAGATTTTAATTTTATTAAAAATCGGTATTTATTTCACTATACTTAATTCATTTCTTTTTAGGTAGTTTTTTGGACTTTTAAATTGTATTTCAATTGTAACGGAAGAAGCAGATGTTCATTCTTTATTTTTTTTTTCCTTTTTTTATAGAAGCTCATCTCAGGTTTGGATTGCGAGTGGCAAGCTGGATGTTGACAATTTCGGAATTAGCAAGAGTACTAATTGGATTAATTGCAATAATGGCATCTCTTAATACTTGTTTGATTGTGATGATCTCTATTAATGATTACGGCGATTTATAAGTCACTAACAACATATTTGTTTTGGTAGAAATTGGTGTTATAAAAAATTAAATTTTTTAAGATGTAAGAGTCTTAAATTTTTGAAATTTTTCATGTGTTTAGTTTAATAGGTTTAAAAATTTTGAATTTTTATTTTTTTTTGTTAGAAGGATATTAAATTTTTAAATTTTTAAATATTTGAGTGAATCACTAGTTAAATATAAAAAGTTTTAATATTAATCTTTTAAAAAATATACCTTAAATATTAGAATATTTTAATATCTAAATTATATTAGAAAAAATTAGAAAAACTCCTTTAGAAATTTTCAAACTGTCTAAAATTTTCTTCTCATTTTTCAAATTCTCAATCAACACATGTACTTGTACTTTAATATTTTTATTTTTATTTTTCTATGTCTGTAAGGTATATTCTTGTACTTGTATTAGTACTACAACACATTTTTTTATATTTTTAGCAACAATTAATCTTATAATTAAAACTAAACAATTATGATTAAAAGCAATTATATATGAGTAGAACTATATAATTATTAGCTATTAATCTTAGTCATATATGTTTGATTTTAGTCATAATCTATTTGAATACAAAGACCATACCACTATATGTTCATGGATAAATCTTACAAATACAGGAATAATACAAAGTATAAGAACCATGTGAGATGAATGGGATGATCCCGTCCCTAATTTGACTATCAATTATATAATCTAAACTTAATCAAACTAAGAGTTTGGGTCTTTTTTTAAAGTAAAATACATAAAAATATGAAATTGTCCTTAATATCTCCTCTTTTCATCAATTTAAGGGTAATTTTGAAAAAAATTACAAATCTTTCACTAATTGAACTAGCCATTAAACACTAAAAAATAATAAACTTTTTTTTATAATCGGATTAAAATTTAGTTTAATTATTTGAAATCATCTCAAACCAATCAGGATGTAAAATTACAAAGTGATTGTCTTTCTCTTGCATATCTAGATTCAAACATCTTCCCTTCAATTGCATGGGGCTTGTCTAATTTCTATATATTATCTTCATCTTCGTCATTATCATGAGAAAGTTAATGCAAGAAAAAATATATATTAAATATAGAGGTATTTATCTATAGCCCTCAAACTTTGTCTTATTTATCAAAAAATCTTTCAATTTTAATATTTACTTACACCTTCTTTCTTTTCAAACTTATTACGTACAACCTCCTATTTGTTATTTAACCAAAATTTTTTCCAAAATTTCACTTTTACCCTTTATAATTTTATAACTAAATCCTTTAAAATTCATAATTTCTCACCCTCTACTTTTTCTTTCAAATATTTATTTATAAACCCTTAATTAAATTTTAAAATATAATTTACATATTTATATATTTATAAATAAACCCCTAAAATATCTTTATTTATAGATAAGTCAAAATTTTAATATTTTTAAATAAAAATTTACAAAAAGGACCTTAAATGGTTAAAATTTATTACACATAAACCCTTCACAAAATTTTAAATTATAAGTTTAATATTTATAAATTTCTAAATAGACCCCTCAAATTTTTTCCTTATAAATAAGTCCAAAATTTATAAGTTTTAAAATAAAATTTTACAAAAAAGAGTTGAGGGTATTAAAACTTAAAATTTTAAAGTACAAGTTCAATATTTTGTATATTTATAAAAAGACCCCTCAAATATTTTTTATTTATAAATAGTCTAATTTTATCAATTGTTTTAATTAACAATTCCACAAAATTCACAATATGAAGTTTTTAAAAATTAAAAATTTAAATTATAAGTTTACTATTTGTACATTTATAAATAGACCCCTTGAATATTTCTATTTATAAATAAGTCTAAATTTTATTATTTTTTAAATAAAATTTTGCAAAAAAGATATTGAAGGTTTTAAAACTTAAAATTTTAAATTATAAGTTTAATATTTTTATATTTATAAATAGACCCCATGAATATTTTTATTCATAAATATATCCAAACTTTATCATTTTTAAAATAAAAATTTACAAAAAATATATTGAAGGTTTTAAAAATTAGAATTTTGAATTACAAGTTTAATATTTGTACATTCACAAATAGATCCCTTGAATATTTTTATTCATAAATAAGTCTAAATTTTATCATTATAAAATTTTACAAAAAAAATATTAAAAGTTTTAAAACTTAATATTTTAAATTACAAGTTTAATATTTGTATATTTACAAACAGACCCCTTGAATATTTTTATTTATAAATAAGTCTAAAATAAATTATTTTTTAAATAAAATTTTACAGAAAAGATATTAAAGATTTCAAAACTCAAAATTTTAAATTATAAGTTTAATATTTGTACATTTTCAAATAGACCCCTTCAATATTTTATTTATAAATAAGTCCAAATTTTATCGTTGTTCAAATAAAATTTTACGAAAAAGATATTGAAGGTCTTAAAATTTAAAATTTTAGATTACAAGTTTAATATTTATATATTTATAAATAGATCCCTTAAATATTTTGTTTATAATTTAGACTTATTTATAAATAAAAAATATTCAAGGGGTCTATTTGTAAACACACAAATATTAAATTGAAATTTTAAACTTTTAAGTTTTAAAAATACAGTGTCTTTTTTTGTAAAATTTTATTTAAAAAATGATAACTTGGACTTATTTATAAATAAAAATAATTAAAGGTTCTATTTGTAAATGTATAAATATTAAACTTATAATTTAAATTTTTAATTTTAAAATTTCAATGTCTTTTTTGTAAAATTTTATTTTAAATGATAAAATTTGGAATTATTTATGAACAAAAATATTCGAGTGATTTATTTATAAATGTGCAAATATTAAACTTGTAATTTAAAATTCTAAGCTTTAAAACCTTCAATATCTTTTTTGTAAAATTTTATTTTAAAAATGATAAGTTTGGACTTATTTATAAATAAAAATATTCAAGAGGTCTATTTATAAATGTACAAATATTAAACTTGTAATTTGAAATTTTAAGTTTTAAAACCTTCGATATCTTTTTTGTAAAATTTTATTTTAAAAATGATAAAGTTTGTACATATTTATGAATAAAAATATTCAAGAGGTCTATTTGTAAATGTACAAATATTAAACTTGTAATTGAAATTATTAAGTTTTAAAACTTTATTTTTTTATAAAATTTCATTTAAAAAATAATAAAAGTTACACTTATTTATAAATAAAATATTCAAGGGGTCTATTTATAAATATACAAATATTAAACTTGTAATTTTAAATTTTAAAATTTAAAACCTTCAATGTATTTTTCGTAAAATTTTAATTTAAAAATAATAAAATTTGGACTTATTTATAAATAAAAATATTCTGGGGATCTATTTATAAATATACAAATATTAAACTTGTAATTTAAATTTTTAATTTTTAAAATCTTCAATATTATGAAATTTTATAAAGAAAATTGATAAAATTTAGACTTATTTATAAATAAAATTATTGAGAGGTCCTATTTGAAACCTATACAATCTAAACTTGTAATTTAAAATTTATGGAGGAATTATTTGCTAAAAAATTTTAAACATTTAAGCGTTCTTTGTAAATTTTATTTGAGCAAATATTAAAATTTGAACGTATTAATAAATAAAAATATTTGAGAAATTTATTTATAAATATATAAATATGTAAATTATAATTTGAAATTTAATTGAGGATTTATTTATAAATATTTGAGAGAAAAAATTGAGAGTGAAAAATTAAGAATGTTAAGGATTCTAGTTGTAAAATTATAGAGAGTAAAAATAAAATATTTGAAAAAATTTTGATTAAATAATAATTAAGAATTGTAAGTAATAAGTTTAAAAAATAGGAAAGTGTAAATAAATACTAAAATCGAAAGAGATTTTTAATGAATAAAATAAATCTTAAAACTTATAAGCAAATATGTCTTAAATATATTATTAAAAGCATGAGGCGTTTTCTTATCTGAAAGATCACGCACATCTTGTTGAATTGAAGATGAGTCATGGCAATGACCGTATCATATTTGGACCCTGTGGTCGATTTGCACTTTGTGATTTATTGTTTTTACGTGTCTATCAGTTTGAACCACATAAAAATTTCTTGATTTCTATGTGAAGACCGAAAGAGAGATCTGAGTAAAGAATGGATAAAAAGTTGGCGTTGCAATAGTGCACCGAAAGGAAAAACCAAAATGTTCAGCTTTCAACGGAGATTTGAAGCCATAATTGTGACTTCCTGCCTACCGGTTTGTTGTCTTCCTGCACAGCGAAGATGATTTTTGAGCTTCCACCGGACATAGAGAAGAGACAAAAAAAAAAAAAAAAAATACAAATCCAAACACAGGTGCCAGCACCCTACTAGAAGAGCAATATTTAGATTAAAGCTGAGAAATTCAAAGACAAATTGAAATTGACTTACTCTTCATGCAACAATCTTTTCAATCATTCTTAGAAGCAAGACAGTAGTAACAAAGCCGCCAATTTTACACTGGTGGTGCTTTTTTTACAGATCAATAATAGATTTAACAAAATGTGGTGCGCTGATGCTTCTTCTTGCTAAAATGATCCCACAAGCAGTGATATCGACCGACCAAGATTGCATTGCATCACATGATGAGGTGGACAAGGACATTTGCGAGAGCCGCCACTCCCCCTAATACTTGTATTTTTTATGATCTCATTCTTTTTAGCTGGTCTCGGACTCCACCTCTTAAAATATATAAAATTACTATTACTGTTGTTACTGTAATCTGACATGTGCAAATTGAAGGGGGGACAAAAAGATTCATAGGGCTCAAACAAAAATTCATAATTCGTGACAGCATGTCAAGGGCCCATGTGTTTGACCCTTCGAGGTGAAAAATTGAAATGAATATTTACCAGCAGTTTTATTGAATGGTTTAATTATATTAAATAAAAAAATATAGATCTAACTTATTTCCAATTTTACCTTTTTTATGAGTCAAATCATCATAAGCTGCCAAAAAATTGCTTACAGATCGACTGAAAATTGGGTTATCAATTGCACATGTATTGACAAGTGGCAAAATCACGTGAAGTAATCAGACAAATCAGAAAAAAGCACGGTACCACTTTTGCCCGACCATTTCCGTCGATCAACTTGACGGTAGATATTACTGTCCACGTCGGACTGATGGACGCGTGCGCAATTCTACGTTTGCCACGTCAGACAGGTCCCTTGAGCGAGTCCCGAAACACGTCGCCTTGTGATTTTCTGTAGCCAGATAAGACATGCATGACACCTGCGATCCTCAATCACACGAATCCGGATGAGCCCAGTCAACCGCGGTGATCTTACCTCCATCGCATGTCCCGATGGCCGCCACGAGTAGCTCATGACATCAGGACCGCGGTGTATGCAGGTAAGCTCACGCGCGACGTTGGGTTCCCCACAGCTCAAACGGAACGGATCAGGATGCGAAGTTAAAAAGGCTCGGATTCAGACCAAAAGGCAAACTTGCGGCGCAAGTATTTTCTTGTTTCCCTCTCAAATCAGGTGGGCTAATTTTCCGAAAGTCTTTTAGTAAATTCCGAGTTTTTAACGACTTTTTTTTTGCTCCGTTGACACGTTTGAATTCCTTCGGCATCTCTTTCTTTCCATTCCACTTGCTAAATTTGAATTTTTGATTCAATGAGTGTGATTTTTTTTTTGTTTACTTTATTTGAAGTGTTTTGGGATCTGGTTTGTGCGGATAGTTATTGGATTTTATTTTCTGTTTTGCTTGAACGACTTTGAGATCGTTGATTTTTTTTTTTTTTTTTGAGGAATGGATTTGATTTATTTTCTTCATTTGAGAAGCTGCGAAATCTGCTCTTCGAAGAAAAATGCTGAATTCGGGATAAATTTCGATTTCAGAATCATCAACGTTGGTTTCTTCTAAAATTCAAGGTTGGAGATAGCTTTATTTTGTTTACTGTGTCTGTTCTCTTTGTTGCAGGAAAATTAGCAGGAGGAATTAGCAAGAAATGTTGACCGAATTTTGATTCTTTTTCGGGAAGAAGAGTCCCTTTTGGATTATAGAGAATATCAGTGGAGTCAACTGAAAGTGTTATTTTCAATCTGTTAATTCCATTTTCCATTACTTCCATCAGTTCAATATAGATTGTTCCCAATTGTGAAAATAAAAAACAATCGTTGTTGGGGCTTTCATTCTTTTGCTCGGTTAAGATCACTGTTGAATTAATTGGATATCTCCAAACCTACTAAAAATGGCCATGGCACCCACTGTGAAAGTAGTCCTAGGCTCCATTGCCTTTGGGATTTTCTGGGTCTTAGCTGTTTTTCCAGCAGTACCCTGTCTTCCGATTGGAAGGACTGCAGGTTCTCTCCTTGGTGCCCTGCTTATGGTGATTTTCCGGGTCATTTCACCCGATGAAGCTTACGCTGCAATCGACCTTCCTATCCTTGGCCTCCTCTTCGGAACCATGGTTGTCAGTATCTATCTTGAACGAGCCGATATGTTCAAGTATTTGGGTAAGTTGTTGTCTTGGAAAAGTAGAGGTAGTAAGGACCTACTTTGTCGGATTTGTATCATTTCTGCCATTTCAAGCGCCTTGTTCACCAATGATACTTGTTGTGTAGTCCTTACTGAGTTCATTCTCAAAATCGCAAGGCAAAACAATCTACCTCCCCAGCCTTTTCTCCTAGCCTTGGCTTCTAGTGCAAATATTGGGTCTTCTGCAACTCCAATCGGTAACCCACAAAACCTTGTTATTGCTGTTCAAAGTAAGACCACTTTTGGGAAATTCTTGCTCGGAATCTTTCCTGCCATGCTTGTGGGAATTATGGTCAATTTTGTCGTCCTCTTGTGCTACTTTTGGAAGTTGTTATCAGTAGAGAAGGATGTAGAGGCAGTCACAGCAGCATCAGAGGTAGTTGCTGAAGATGATGTAGTTTCCCACCGGTTCTCGCCTGCCACAATGTCACATTTAAGTTCTTTGAATTCTCAGGACTGGGGTTCCATGGCTGATGGGATTGTGCAAAGCCCGACAATAAATGGGGATTCCATTCACAATGAAACTTTGAGGAACAGGATGAGCAATGTGGAAAACAACATACAAACAACACCAAGTGATGCGGCTGATGTCGTGAGGACCTTGGATGCATCAAGGGAGGTGGTACCAGTTGCTGGGTTATCTCAAAGGAGAGAAGATGGTGCATCTATTAGGAGGCCTGTGAGAACTTTTTCTAGTCAGGCAAATGGTTTGGTGGAAGTAGCATCTCACCTTTCTTCAGATGAGAAGGAAGGATCAATTGAAAGGTGGAAGCAAGTGTTGTGGAAGACATGTGTATATCTTGTTACTTTGGGAATGCTTATTTCTCTTCTAATGGGCCTTAACATGTCATGGACTGCAATCACTGCTGCTCTTGCTCTTATGGTACTTGATTTCAAGGATGCACGCCCTTGTTTGGAGAAGGTAACTGACTGATTTACAGATTGTTACAATGTTCAGACCTTGATTTGATCATGGAAAAATATCCTCTTATCAAAACTTTAGATATATTTAATGTCTCCAAGATGACACTGATAACTGAAAAACGTTGGTATCATATAGCTTGCTTTTTATACTTTCGCTCATCATAAATTGCTGATGTAATCATTTATCCTCCAGTAAGGAATTTGTATAACTGATTACAATTTCTTCTGCAATGAAAAGCAGGTTTCTTATTCCTTACTGATTTTTTTCTGCGGAATGTTCATCACTGTTGATGGATTCAACAAAACTGGTCTTCCAAGCGCTCTATGGGATTTAATGGAACCCTATGCACGGATTGATAGTGCCAGTGGCACTGCATTGCTTGCTATTGTAATTATTGTTCTCTCTAATGTTGCCTCTAATGTACCAACAGGTGAGTTACTTTCATCTGACTTTTGCTCCTCTGAGTGGAGAATGGATGGTTGGTTGTAGTGAAAACTAGACTGCAGTGTGTTGTCACAGTGTGCCCTTGTTACTCGATATCTTTTAATTTATTGTTACATTTCTAGGAGTTGCATATTATCCTTGATATCTTTCCATTGAGGTTGATATATCACATTCTTCAGCACTTTTTTCTGTGGAATAAGCAAATAACTTTTGCTGTTACTCGCTTTATGTCAGTTGAGATTTAGATTCACTATCAGAAATTATTTTAATACATAGCCATGTGCAATTTTATATCACAATGGCATTTTGAGTTCACATTATAGTTAAGATACACAACTGTGGCATATAAGAACTGTGCAACGTTATGTCTTCTTGAGCCCCATCGCATTAGTCTTAGAACTAGCTGCAATTGACTTTAGCATTAGCATCATTTGTTGTGATGGAATGTGTCCCCATTTTTAGTAGGATTATCTATACACATTCTTCTATAATGAATTTGCTTCATTACAACTAATGGGAATATGTCAGCTAATCCTTCTTATCTATCAGCTACATCGCATTTTTGTTGTTGGTTCTGAAACTCCAATAGTGATATCAATCAGTCCAGCGCATGAATCAACTAATTGCTTGATTGATTTTGCTATGGGAAAACTGAATCTTTTAAGACATTATTCAAAATGGATTTCTTTATTTCTGGAAGTCTGAAAGAGCTTTGGAAATGATTTAATCTTGGTGTATGGCTGCATGATCAACCCATTAATTAGTGGTCAGCGCAAATATTGTCTCCAATATATGAGGATGCAACTGTGAGACAAAACTCGATTTGCTCTCATGATTTATTTGGCTGCTTGTTTGCCTTTGCCATAATTCATAATTATTTACATTAGAATTCATTGCATTGTCTAGGAAAAACTTGATTCTTTTTTCTATTCAGTAAATGCGAAAAAAAAATTCCTGATCGTGGTATCTTTCTACCATTTCCTCTGCTTGTTTGGAAAAACTTTTGCTTTGAGTTTATTATTATTGGGTTGTTGGGAAATATATCTCGCATTTCTCTTTTGACTATCAGTGTTACAAAACCATGTTTCCAAGAATTTTGTTACTGCAGAGTTATTTAATACTTTGCTCATTTCATTTAAATCTCTTTTTTGATTTGGCCATGTAACTTTTTGTCTCAGTTCTCTTGCTGGGAGCTAGAGTGGCAGCATCAGCAGCTGCTATTTCTCCAGCTGAGGAGTCCAAGTCATGGCTGTTATTGGCATGGGTAAGCACAGTCGCCGGGAACTTGTCACTGCTTGGGTCGGCTGCAAACTTGATAGTCTGTGAACAGGCTCGGCGAGCTCAAAATTACGGGTATGACTTGTCTTTCTTTGGCCATCTGCGATTTGGGGTGCCATCCACCCTCATGGTCACCACAATTGGGTTGCTTCTCATCAGGAGTTACTGAAGAAGGAAATCTATGTAAAGCACTTTTGCGCTTCGTGTACTCGCATATATTAAACGTAGTAAATTTTCCTCCAATAACAAGTCGAGAGAGAAAGAAGTTCAATAGAAGGTGTTTTTGCAATAACAAATGCTGACCAAGGGTTCTTTTGCATATACATATGAATGGTGAGGAACTGACGATATTGTACAGATATATCAAGAGCTAATACTCGCAAGTCAATTTCCGTCAATTTCCATATGACCAAGTCGTGATGCAAGCTTCATTTTTTTTTTTTAACGCAAATTTTAATAACAAAAAGTTATATTGTAATTCTAAACGGGTAGAATATTTTTGAAATATTATTTTTAGGCTTTTTACATATATAAAAATATTGTCATTGCACAATTATTTTTTTTAAAAAAATTCTTACACCAATACCTCCTGCCTTGACCATCTTTACCCAAACCTAAGCTTTTTGAATTTTAATTTTAAATTACTAGCCAACCATGGTGTAAAATGTCTTTTTTATCTTTGAGAACCTATGTGCGTTCAATGAGTGACTTTTCATAAAAATTCTCTAAATATTCAATTAATCAACAAATAGTTATTGATATAATATTTTGAGGGATATATATGTAAAATACTAATTTGGAATTTTTCAAGACATTGCTGTAGGGAATTTTTCAAAAAAAATATTGGTGCAATTAAAATTTTTTGAGGCATGCATACATAATATCAAATTTTCTCAATCATCTATCTCTTAAACTTCGACGATGCAAAACACAATGATGAAATCATTCTCCAGTTAGGGTTACTGATATTATAAAGTATATCACGAGATTCATTATGAAGATGTAACGTAAAAAAAAAAATATCTCGAGTTAACCCTTAATCCAATTTATATTTTAAATGAAAAACAAAGAGTTTTTGCATTAAGATTAAGATTAAGATGCAGGGTGAGCAAAAATCATTTTTTGGTATTGATTTTGTATATTTTAGAACTAAAAATCGAATTTCGATTTTTAAAAAATTGAGAATCGGAATCGCACCGAATTGAGTTAAAAATCGGTTTTCCGGCTCTGGTGCTAAACTAATTCTATGGTATACCAGTTTTTTAATTATTTATTTTATATTAAAATTTTATAAAAATTTAATTTTAAGTATACTAATACACAAATTACCCAAAAAATTTATTTTATTCATTACAATCCTATAAAGATATAATTTTAAATATATTAATATACATATAATATAAAAAATTATATTTTGAAATTTTATATTATATATAATTATATATATTTTTTTTAATAATCAATACAGTTTCGGTATATCAAATTTTCACAAAATATAAAATTAGAACTGGAATCTAATTTTTGATTTTATCAAAATTAAAAATCAAAACTGTGTTAGTTTATTTTGAGAACCAATTTTTCAAAATAATTCTCAACCGGTACCATTCCATATATCCGTTTTTCAATTTTTTTTTTTCTCACCTCAATTAACATGGAAGAAGTCAACGGGTTATGCTTAATTGGATGACTTTCCAGGAACCGTTATATACAAATCTATATTACAAGTACACATGCACACATTTCTTTTAGGTAATGAATAAATTTAATTGAAATTACAAAAATATCTATTATTAGATATTGTTAATTCATACGAAAAATGTCATTAAATATATTTATAAAATTGTACGTGTTCATATGACTATGTTCATCATTTTGTTGAGATTTTTCTTAATTTTACATTTTGATATTAATTCAAAAAATATTTTTCAATTAATGATTCACATTTTTAAAGTGATCTCAATCGTCAGAATATCTTTTGAATTAATCAAAGCCATCAAAATTAATCACTATATTCCTTGTTTTATCAATATTTTTAATTTTTTATATTTTGGGGCCAACTTTCGTGTTTTATACGACGTTTTGACAGAGTTTTATTTTTTAATTATTATTATATCACTTCTTGTTTTTCGTGATCTTCACGTTATTTAATACTCATTTATTTCCTTTCTCTCATGCGCATTACATACACTTATAATATTGCGCGTTATATTTTTTTAATAAATTATTCATTATTATCTAATAAGTTATAAATTCAAATGGTTAAATATTTAATGATGGTTTTTTAAAGAAATTTTAATTTACTTTTTTGATCTTACTTATAATCAAATTCAACTGAAAAAATGCCACATATTCAATTATGAAAATTCAATTTTGTACTGAAAATATCAACATATTTTGTAAATAAAAAACCACTTTAAATATTTTATATCATGAATAAAATTTAATTTAGGGCATGTTTGTTTTGTTAGAAATTAGTGTTCTAAAATATTAAAGTTTTCACAAAATGAGATTGCTGGAAATTTAAAATTTTCGTGTTTTTAATTTGAGGGATTTGAAAATCTTTAATTTTCAAATTCTTTGTCTTCGACTGATTTTAGCTTTTTAGATTTTAAAATATTTGAGTGAATCACTAATTAAATATTAACATTTTTGAAAATTAATGTAAATTTTTAAAAATATATTAAAAATCCAAAGCGCTTTGATAATTAAAATTTTAAGATTAATTATTAAAACACATTGAATATCTCAAATATCTTAATTAATAAAATTTTAAGATTAATTTAAAAGTACATTTAATATTAAAATATGTTGATTATTAGATTTTTAGAATTGTAGAATATTTTTTAAAAAAATATTTTTAATTATTAAAAATTTTGAAAATTATTTGTGATTATAACCAATTCGGTTCGGGTTATTCGGTTCTCGGTTCGGTTTCGGTTTTGAAAAAAAAATTTAAATTTTAGTTCGGTTTCGGTTTCTGATTTTCGAAAACCATAAAA